>JAODUI010000012.1:7821993-7848200 GCA_027563995.1 Papilio gigon
GTGAATAGGCACTTACTAAACTAGCACGTACCATATTTCGACCACATCACTCGGCATCGGGTGGGATCGTGGTCAAGTGATAGTTTAGAATTCATAAAAAAAAAGTCATAGACTACGAAATTAACTATGGGCAAACAGAGTAAAGCAGCTGTGTATATTACCAGCGCAGTGATCTTTGCGGTACAGAATGTTTCCTCAGAAAGTCAATATTATTAGACGGAACATAATTCTTTAGAAATACAAATTGATGTGTTGAGGTTCGCCATCCCTGTTCCAATAAATACATCATAAATAAGGACGAAGCTAACTTAAACTAAAACATAATTAAATCATATTTAATATTACCAAATTAAAGAGAAACGTTTCTTTTTAGACACATTATTGACGGTAATCTTTTTCAAATTCATATCCTTTACACCTTTCCGAGGTTTGAACAGGTTTACCTGGAGGCCAACTTTGATCTTCTTTGTCAACGCGCCCTGAGGGAAGACCGCCTGAACTTGTGGTACCACGGAACTTGACACCATACCACCTGGAATATTACACATTTCATTTTAATAATCGCCGTACTTAGGATTTCTTATAAAAGAAGCGGACAAAGAAACATCGGAATCACGGATCACCTCGGGTGATCGTCAAAGACCGATAACGTCGAGGGCTAACCCTTAGTATAGGCTTCTCATACTACATCTGCATATTAGAAGACCAGTTAACAAACTACAGGTGATAAAATCAAATTAGTTAGACGTTAGTGTATATTAAAGTAGTCAAGGAAATTTAAAAAAAAAATCTTAGCCTCCTTTTAAATGCGAACAACAACTTCTGTGATATGAAGCAAGCTCTTCCCAAGTCCTCACCCAAGTCCCACCTCAGATTCCGCTCTCGCAGAATATAAAGTTCGCCATCCACGGATGTCTCGGAGGAAATCATCGTCACACCTCCGAAGGTAACTTGGTCAGCTGTTAACGAGATAACGTACTTTTGTAATAGTTAAGTATTTACCTTCAGGTCCAATGGCGTGCACCTCCTGTCGGATGCGAGATATGACCGCAAAGTACTGCGGGAAGTCGTGCGTGAGAATGCGCGTGATGCGCGGCGCGTCCCAACCTTTCTCCTCATCGTTGGTTTCTACGAAACAAATAAAACATCTTATTATAAACATATAGCCTGCAACAACATTCGTATTGACAACAGTTTAACTTTATCATCTAGGTGTTTGTTAAATTTGATAACAGTGCCACCTATCTTTTCGTTAACGAAAAGAAAACTGCCAGACAATTGGTCATACTCGTACTTATCCAGTTTTTACTATATGGTATGTAATACAAAGGTAGCAGTAATATAATCTGTGGCAGTACCTTCAATCTCCAGTGTCTCGTGCAGTATATCCTGCACGACGTCGTCCGTAGCGTCGGCGTTGTGCTCCCGCCAGCTGGTGCCGTTGTCAGATCGCAAGATGACGATCTCACGCTCCTTACCGCGCAGCGACGCATAATGTGGCACCTCCAGTATCACCGGACTGAAAAGAAATTAACTTTGTTGTGATACAACAAAGAGCTTACCATTTTTACATAAAATCCGTCTTCTATGTAACCGTACTTGCCCGTACCTCACAGAGGAACAGATTAACTATTTCCATGTGTTACAGACCTGGGATTTTTTGTGGCCACTCCTACGCAATCTCTACGGTTGGGTAGATGTATGGACGCTTACTATCCTAAATCTTAATTTAATGCGTTGTAGTTTGTGAATTAACATTAACATTGATGACATTTGTAAATTAGTTTTTTTTTCAATTGCACCAGATATTGTAATGTTACCCCAAGAACTTGGCAGACACGGGTCCCATCTCGAGCACGCGCGCAGCCAGCGCCTCGCCCTCCATCAGCGGCGGCATATGGTTGATACGAGACGGCTTCAAGTATCTGCAATAAATCGATACGAATATAGATGCCAACTTGATATAGTGGATATCAGATATCCTGAACTTGGTGTCATACCTGCAAGTGATCCTAGTTGGTTGCTGCGCGGAGAGCGGCGGAACGATGACGCGCACACCGCCGCCACGGCAGCCTCGCATGGCGCCACCACGCGCATCCACCAGGAACGACACTAGGAAACTGACACAGAAACATAATATGAAATAACTGACACAAAAACCTTGTCAACATCATTCCGTTTGAGTAAGCCGTTTATTTAACTTTGTGATCTGCGCAGCGACTCTTAAGATGTTCTGAGTCGACAAATACACTATTAGAATTTTGAACTTATCATAAGTATGTAATCTTGAACTTACTTCTTCCATTGAAGCTTTTTCCTGTTATTTTTGATCCACGACAGCGTGCAAATGAAGGTTTCGATTAATATTATTGAATAATCTGAAATAAACATAACTTTTTTACTTTTAAATGTATTCAGATATGACACATTGCCATTTTTTTTGTGACTGGGTTGCCACTGTTTGCCTTTAAGAGGCATTTACAGTTTCACCGGGCTTGAGGTGGCCGGGCGCAGAGGGCGCTTAGCCTAAACCTCGATTAAGAGTAATGAAGCTCGAGGGCTCCCTCAGGAACCTCGGCTCGGGGTGTTACTTCGACGAAACGATTATTTAGTTTCTGCGTTTTTATAATCTCTATTGGGAATTAGAACTATAGGTAACGTTAGAACTATCATATAAGGGTACTAAAGTGCGCAGCCGTCGCCCGTGTAATTGTTTTTCCTTAGTCTACTATCCTACACGTTAAGTGTATCATATTAATTTGAAGGACTTCGTGTGAAAATAACATTGTAGAAACGTGCGCGAGAATTGAAGCCCGTTCCAAATCCCACAACAGCTCGTGACCGCGGTATGAACGTGACTTAATACTCACAGTTTTTACTACTTTAAAATAACATTAGAAATTCTTAAATCACGAGAACGTATTTAAAACTTTATTTAAACAAGAGAAAGTATTGGGTTTATTCTTTATGCATTTAGTGTTATAATGATTCCGCCCTTTTCCTTATGAAGGGCGGCACAGTTGGAAGGATGGCACATTATGTACCACTCTTCTATACATCTCTACCAGCCGTCATACCTGAACTCGCACCCTTCTTACACACAATCAAGTTGAGTTGTACTTCCAAACAAAAGTTATGTGCTAAATCTAATTTTGGTCGATATTTTTCTTTACAAAGTTGGTGTTACTTCACTGATCATAATTTGAAATGATGACGAGCACGTCGCCAATCGCGTGTCGGCGCAACCGAAAGGTGTATTTAACAAAATTGTAGTAGATTAACATTATCTACAAGGACGGGAAGTATCGCAATTGTTCTAAATACCTCAAGTGAAGCTATTAGAGCTTCATCTAATTATTTATGTAGATCTTACATCATAGAGATCTATTTGATTTGCCTTCGTTTGAAACTAAATAAACTAGCAATTGCATGCATGCAATTGCTACTTTGCATGCATATCCTCACTACATAATAGCGATTTTAATAGATACAAGATTTACAATTTATATCTAATGTAGGTAAAAAAAATACACAGATACGACATAACCCTGATCTATTGACAACTTTCAATTCAAATATAAAATAATAAACTATCGTTTAAGATTTTAATTGTAATCCATTACGTTTGCAGGATGTCTCGGGGCGAGGGAGCGCTCCCGGCAGAGGTCGGGGCCGGCTCGCAGCGCGCCCGCAGCCAGCATCAAGCGGGAGGTGGACTTCGACTGCCCTGAAGAATTCGGTTACTACCCTCACCCCACAGACTGCACCCTTTACTACGTGTGTGTGTTCGGCGGCGCTCTGCTGGAGTCATGCACTGGTGGACTTATGTACAGGTAAAAAGACAATCAAATTGTACAGAAATAATGTTACTTTCTTTTCTTTCTCAAGGAGGCAAATAATTTATTAGCAAGATTTTATTAAATACTGTTTCTATTTTCTAACTCTAATTTACTTTGTCAACGTTCTTTCAGCCACGAGCTCCAAACATGCGATTGGCCGCGTAACGTCGGCTGTGATGCCACCGGTGCAGTCATCGACAGAGGAGAAGAGCTGGAGCGACTGAGCGAAAGAGAAAGAGATCCACCGCCGCCACCGCCCCCGCGCCGCACGCCACCTCCGCCGCAACCGAGAGCCCAACCCAATCCTGTCATTACATCTAGGGGACAGCCTAAATATAACAGACAAGAGTATGAAAAGGTAAATTTAAAAGACGGTTAACTCATAGCGATAATTTCACAAGGAAAACTCGTTTTAATCGTTTTTATCTTTAGCAACAACAGTTGTATGCTGAAGTGGATGATTTACCACCAGTAGAAGAATTGGAGAGCGACAGACAGCAACGGGTGTACCGAGGACAACCATCCACCATCGGACAAGTTCAAAAAGATAGGGATGGTTATAGAAGTGAATCTATTAGTTCCGGAAGAACACTTAATTCTAACATTATTCCTGCATCAATACCGCAAAGTAGCGGCAAATTTGGATCGTTTTCATTCGGCACTCAGGTAGAAGATAGACGAACTGCAACGGTTACTCCAGCTCCTCAGACTTACAGGTAATTTGACTCCTTAGATTTTTTTTCAACAATCGTAACTTCAGATCTTGGTAAAAAAGAATTTAAATACTGACAAATTCAATTACATTTGTTATTTCAGAGCTGACAGTGACATTTCTGACTCTTCTCAGGACAGAGACAAAGACATCGAGACAAATAAAGTAACTACTGATGACAAAATTCAAAAGACACTTGTAAGAAGAAAGAGAGACTTAGATAGGACTCAAACTAATTTGACTACTGCAGGCAAAATGTCTGATAAGAGTGACAATGATCAAGTTATTGAATATGTTGACTATAACATTGATTCAAAGCCAATGGAATATGAAATTGGCGATGACCATGTTATGACTGATAGAGATAAAAGACAAGTGCGTTATATTTTGAAAAATGGTTACAAACCGGAAAAACCCTTTCTAAACTTGCCACATTTTAGTCAATATAATCCAAATTTACAAAGACCTCGTTACCAAAGTGTACAAAGTGAAAATTTTAATACAGGAAGTCGTAAGCCCTATTCTATGGAAAGTAATTTCTATTCAACAGCAAATCCTTTTTTGTCCTACCCTGCAGAACTTTTACAATCCCAGAGACCCTTTAAACCTAGCCTACCCGATCCATTTAACCAGAAAGTTCGTCAAAACCCTGTAAACACTCAAGTTATAACAAAAAGTCCACCTATTTCTTCATTGAATAACAAGGAAAATCCGTTTTCATCTTTGTCTGGCGGTTTTTACAACAATGCTCCAAAGAGTCAGTACAACAATAACAATGATCAAAATAATGGTCAGTTTGTTGCGCAATCCCGACCATCATTTAATCCAAAGATGGTCACAGACTCCTTTCAACTACCTAGTATAGCTGTTACTATGAAACCAATACAGCACTCGACTTTTTCTCCCGAAAATCGGCGTCCTTTAAACAATGCACAAATATATAATGAACATGTTACAGACGAAAGACTAAAAAATGTAAGAAATAATAAAAACCAGGCCCAAGATAACACACAAGATGAAGATTACGAGGATAGTTATGAATCGAATGAAAGTGACGAAACATCCGACGAAGATGATGATCAGAATTTTAAACACGATTTTCCAGATCCTCCATATGACTTTACACACCCCAAGAATAAATATGCTAACATAGAAAACCCCTTCGCTAAGCCAGACTTTGACTTTGACAAATATTTAAGTAAATTACAAAATGATCATTATTCAGCTTTGGGTGTGACCTCTGCTAGGCCTCAAAATGTCCATCCTAGTAGCTATAAAACCCATAAAATTCCTTTAGAAGTAACAACTTTACCGTATATTAATTCAATAAGACAATCAACTACACTGAACTACAAAGGCGCCAATACCCCTCGTCCATTTACTGTTACAAAAATACCCTCAAGTACTAGCGGCTTTGTCAGCAATCCTAGAGAAATTGGACAATTTACACAATTTACAACGAAGCCCCTGCTAATAAAACAAAATGAAAAGCTCAATGAAAATTTGTACAATAGGAATATTCAACCAACTCCACACCCTGTCGGAAACATTTTGTCTAAACTTAAGCCACCTAATTTCACAGACGAACGACAGTTGCCTCTTACATATAGTTTCAGTAGACCAAACGAAAGTGCGAAAAGTCTACATAATGTTTCAACATTTCAAAATAACAATTTAGTCTCACAAATTCCACAAATCTTAATAACTAGCACTGGATCGCCTTTCAATTTTGATCAAAATGAACGATTACGAAGACCTGAAAATTTTAATCTGCGCCCTATTTCGTCTGTTGCTCCTTTCACAGTCACCATACAACCTACTAAGTCTTATACTATTAAGCAATCAACGCCTAAAACAGTAACAACCGCCAAAGACCAGCTGTACACTTTACAACAATTTTGGAATAACCCAGTAAATGAAAAATTTCTTATTCAATCTACTTTTAGACCAAGTTCGGAATCTTTGTTACAAGATATACGGTCAACACCGCCTAGTAAAATGTCAACTAAATTTCCATTGAAATCTTTTATTGTATACAGTACACCAAAACCCTTCCTAAGTAGTACAAAGGGTCCCGATAAACGTAGACCAATACCTAAACCCTCCCCTGAAATGAATGATTACTATTACGACGACGATGATGAGCAGTACTATTACGAGCCTATTGTCAAACCTAAATATATGCCAAGCACTGAAGTGAAACCTCAACGCCCTCCCATGGCCCAGAACTACCAAGAATACGAAGACAATGAAGACGAACCTTCGTCGAATTTAAAACAAAGAAGACCTGTAACAAAAGGACCGATTAAATATACTATGTACACAATGGAACCGACACTAAAAAGTCAAAACGATATATCGGCAGTAACAAAATCGCCATACAGACAATCAGAGAAAAATTCTGTCGGCAATACAACACCTTTACCACCAAGAATGCATCATTCTAATATAGATCGTCCTATTATTTCGCATGAAATAAATAATCTCAACTCACGAAACAAAACTATGTCTATGAGAAAACCAATACATATTCAAAATGGACCTTTTACAATGAGTCCTCCAAAATATTTAAATCAAACTACCTTGAGACCATATACAGTGCGACATAGATTAGCAAAGCCTGTAGATGAATACAATAATATGGACAGACAAAAGAACGTTAGGGACAGACATCCAAACATTGTAGCTCAAATGCTCACCACACCTCACGACAGCTATAACCAAGAGACTAGACACACAAAGACTAAGCATGACGATAAATCTAACAGGTAAACGAAATAATAACGATAGACCTTATCGAAATTCTTCTAATTTTATTTTCTAAACAGCAAAATGAAGCTACAAGCGAAAAGAAAATTCCAAATACAAGCTTCTTGCCGACAAAACAGTTATGACTTTGACTTTTAGACGAAATTCTGACATGACATGATTTTCGATAATTATTTAAACTGAATAAGATATAAACTATGAAAGATTTCTTTTTAGCTTGGAACCAACCGAGAGTATTACGCCTTCATCTTACTCACCAAGTCCTCGACCTAAAATGCTTTACAATGGATCACAGAGCTATAGTCCAGATCAATTTGATCCATTCTATGCTGTATACGACGAAGATGGCGAACTATACAAAGATACAGGTGAGATCTCTTTAGACAAATCATAAAATTACAAAACATTAACAATAATGTATTATAAAAAACGACAACACTACATTTTTTGTTTTAACAGATTACGTCCAACAATATAATACTGCATCTGTACGGCCTGCGGTACAGCAAACGTACCGAGGCACTCCTCCGCCATCTCGCAGACCTGTCGAGACGTATACACCCAGACCTGTAACTTCCGATGATTACGATGATGCCCTTATTCAAGGACAGGTATAACTTTTGGACGACCAAAATTAAAAAAAAAAAACCTTACGTAACTTATTATTCATTGACTATTAATTTTTCAGATAAATACCCAAAATCAATATCAACCGCCCGTTCGTCATTCGACAAGGTAAAGTTTTTTTTAGATTATGCTTCTAATGGATAATAACCTCAATTTTAATTTAAAAGTAACATAATTTAGTCACACTATATGCTATTTAATTAAAACGATTCAGGGGCGAAGGTAACGAATTGGGCTATGAACATAACCCGAGCAGCGTGCGGACGACAGTTTATGAAGCTACTTCTAAGCGCACTACTCCTACTCCTACCACTACCACGACCACGACCACGACCACCACGACCACCACCACAACCACACAACGCCCTACTACTGCACTCTTCACCGAAGCAATGACTCCGTCTCGATTTACTTCAAGGTACTACAAAAGATACCTAAATTAGTCAGTTAATATGCATTCTGTATCATGCTTATCATTGTGTTTAAATTCATTAATACATTCATGTTCCACTTTATATTCATTCATACATTGTATTATTAAATATTTGTTTTAATAATTAGAAATGCAACCTTTGAACTGATGACTAATAACTAACAATTCATTAATTTTCCTTTACTTAGATGATTTTCTTCTTCTTCCTCTTCTCTTTCATGTTTCTTTGTATGTTTAAAGGTTGTGTTGTGGTAGTAAATGACATTTGTCATATTTGTACGTTGGTTACTTATATTTATATATTTATTTCAAATTATACGGCGTTCCTCTTCAACAAGCTTTTGTGGTATCTTTTGAATATTGAGTGCATACACTATGTACACTATTTTTGATGTTTATTTAACAGAATTAATACTATTTTGATTGTACAATAGAAGTACAGAGAGGGAATATTAACACTTATTAAAATCTGAATCCTTTAGAACGTAAGCTTTTATATTGAACACTTATTAACAATAGTTATATTGATTGGTTACTTAGTGAGCTTTTTGGCAACTGATGTTGTTAGAGCTTAAATCAGATAGTTTTCTTTTGCTTTGTATTCAACAGATTCTCTGCAGATGATCGTCCCGTTACTACCTCGTCCCAAATTACCTTAGATACAACCAGTACCACTAATCCTACTCCTTCACAAGTCATCAATATTTCATCCCGTGCTAAACCTTTTCGAAAGACTGTTAACTCACGTAGGTTAGAAGACTCTTCAGTGACGACTGAAAGACTGTCGACGCATAGACTTTCTACTGCAAAGACTAATAGCAACAATAAGGACGATATCAAGTTAGTAAGGTTAAACGATAATAAAAAATCTTCAACGTTAACATCGGGTTTTTCTATTAGAAGAAATACAAATAGTAGTAAAAATGCGTACACTCTAACACTTATAACAAGACCTTATGACGATTACCCAACATCACAGAAGGTAATCGATTATGAAGTTCGACCAAAGGAAAATGATTCAAAAAGATTTTATTACAGTACTAACAATGATAACATTCCAGAGCCTGTCAACACAAAAGAACTAGTTGATAGCTATAACGTTGAAACAACATCCGTTAATCCTTACAAAAATAGAAAAAATAGAGTGCCCCCTGTCAAAACTAGTACACAGGAAACAAATGATGAAGTCAAATTGGAACATAGAAAGGAAAGACAAAGAATAAGAATGAATACGACACCTGTAACTGTTGAGAAAACAAAATATTATATTAAAAATGCCAGACGCCCGGTGCCCGTTTCCTTAACCTCAGAAGCATTTAAAGAATCTACAGAAAATGCAATAAATTACAATGATCGTAATAATGACGAATCACTAGTAGCAGTTAGTGGTAATGATACTGCTCCAGTCCTATCGGAGCAACTAGACAGTTTAGTGGTTGAAGATTCTCTTTCAGAACTTGTTGACGATAAAATTGAAGAACCGTCAGTGTCTCCCTACAACAGTTTAAACAATTTAAAAAATTCGTACGTGGATGATTCGATAAATGATTACACTTCTAGTTCGACGACAACCACGGCGTATACCGCCACACTCAAGGAGTTTGATCAAGTAAAAGGTAGCTTAAATCAATATTCGACTCGAGACCCATCTTACTACAGTTATAATTTAAATGACGATATTGTGCCAGACCATACAACAGAATTATTTAGCGGCAAAGTAAGAAATGTAATTCAAGCTTTCTTTAACAATTTGTCATCGAATTCAAGACATACAGAAGAAATCTATACCACAACCTCTAAAACTACAACTACACCAGAAACCGTGGTCAATATAGGATATCAGAAAAAAATATCAAAATATATCGAGGATAAACCAATAAGGAGTAATATCAAGTATTTACAAATTTTAACAGAACCAAGTGTCAGTAGATTCATTCCCCCAAGTGTCGACGCTCTCTCTTTTACGGAATCTTACGATAACGTTCAAAAAAGTTCACCGCCGGATCCCATTTCTACAGCATCTTATATCTCTACAACTCCCACATATCGCATCAATCCAGAAACAACAACTAAAGAAGTAGAACATATAAAAATAAATAAAAAACCTATAGATTCTAAATTTAGAAAATTCGTGTCTAGTTCATCTCCTTTTGAAAATTCTCATAAATATAAAGACATTATAAATAGCAGCAGGCAACCCTCTGAGGCGAACGATTTTCTGACTATTCCTAATATTGACGTTATTATCGAAACAACAAAACCTACACTAATAGACGAAGAACCCATCTCGACAACTACTGAGACGGAGCAATATCAGCTGGCGCCGGTTCTACCTGACGTTGCTTCAACGACAAGTACTACTAAATCGACTACGACTGCAAAACTCGAGACGAAAACGACTACTAAAAGCTTATCCTTCCCGACACGAGCCTCTCGTGTAAATCCTGCTATTAAATTAGCCGCGGCAAATCTTGGAGGTGGACGCAGGAGTTACCAATCGTCGACCAATTGTTCAACAGACAACAGTCTGCAAGCCAATCCAAAATGCAACGAAATCAAATACCAGAGGTACATAGCTCGCCGCCCAGTAGTCAATGCAGCCTGATGTTAAATATTTACCTGAATAATGGACGGTGGAGGCTTCGTCTTTATATGTCCTCATTTCCGCCTCGCGAAGTAACTAGCATGATATTACAATACCCTATAAAACCGTTTAATGGCACCTACTGCTAAATTCTGTCGCTTGTCATACTATTCTCATTGGGGGACTTCAAACTGGCTGAATTGTTAACTCCTGACGTGGCCATTTCCGTTGTAAGGATTTCAGATGTTTTATATATTTTTTTTTATTTGAATTCTTAAATGTATTGATTTGTAATGTAAAAGTTCCTCAATGCCTACAACTGCACCTCATTGCGTTCCATCCATTAGATATTTTAGTTAGAATTTGCACAGTATCACAATGAATATTAATAATCCTAGTTAGCTGAGTTTATTTTCTCATTGCATGAACATGGAATGTTTAATACTATCAAATGATTACTCGATACAATCATGATTATGATTGGTCGGCAGTAATTTATCAAGCTTAGATAACCTAAAGTCAAAATATGGACTATTGAAGTTACAAATTAAAAACAAAATGCATCAAATAATGATCCCGATCGCTTATCTTTAAATTCACGCGTACTAATGTCGATGTGTTACCGAACAACTAATTGGATAATTTCAAATTTGCCAGGCCGAGCAGCACTCGCGGCCGGGGCTCAGCGCACTACTCGACACTGAGCGGCTCCGAGGCGCCGCAGCAACAAACCAACAGAGGAACACCACCACCGTTAGAAATAGTTTATTTCTTTAACTCTCTATCACTTTTATATATATTAGTAATCGAAACTCACTTTTACTGTCTTGATGTAGAATTACCAATTCACTTATTAATAAAACAATATTTAATTATCATCTGTAACAACTAGCAAAGGAAACAAGAAAAATTATAACACGTAAGTAATCTGGGCATGCGACTGAATGAAACATTGGATGGTGAGACATTCTGGTTTAAAGTGATGGTCCAAGAGATATCATTACGGTTAGAAATATTTAGAAAAATCGTTAACAAATTTTTATTTCAAACAATAATTTGTATCATTTCCGAGCAGCCGCAGTCGCCCAACTCTCAAACCCTCGACGGCTATCGTGTCCGACACTAAGTTCGTTGACATCTACGCGTACCCTGCACGACGGCCCGCTCCCGTGTACCCCCAGCCCACGCCGGACAAGACCGCTGCCAAATGCCGGAAAGACGTCTGCCTCTTACCCGACTGTTATTGTGGTGGCAAGGACGTTCCTGGTACGTTGTTTCTACATTACAATTCATCATTAACTAAACGTCGTCCACTGCTGGGCGTAGATAGTTCCTAATTACTACTCCTTATCAATCGCCTTTATTGGACACAATCTCTTAGGTTCTTTCGAAGGCGACATCATTTCTGATTCAATGGCATAGAATGACTAACAGAATTATTATTTTAATTTTCAAAAAAAGAATACGGCTAGGAACGACGTTTCACATTAACAATATACTTGAAATATAATTGCTGGCAACTTTAGGAAATTTACCTGTCGACGAAGTGCCACAAATGGTTCTTATCACATTCGACGACGCTGTGAATGATTTGAATAAGATGTACTATGAAGAGCTTTTCGACAACGGCCGGGTCAACCCTAACGGCTGTCCTATATCCTCCACTTTCTATGTATCTCATGAGTGGACTGACTATAGCCAAGTACAAAACCTATATGCTGATGGTCACGAATTTGCGTCACACACTATATCGTAAGTTTACGAGATCTACAACAACTTGCATCTACTGGGTTTTCTACATCTTGGTGTCTTGTGAAATATTCTAAAGGTCAAATATTATTTGAACAATAGCTGGTACTTTCAATGTTTGACTTTTGGAACTACACTAACGATTTATTCTTGGCCATCTGTACTGGTACTTACATCTTAAATGCCTAGTTATAATATCGATTATGTTTTGTTTTATTTTCGTTAATATTTTTCTTTTGTTTTTTTCTTTTCCTTCCTCTATACCTTTCGTATACTACCTCTTCCTGGCACTATCGGTACCAATAACCACATGCACTGTCACAACCTACACCCCGCGGCGCAACAGGTGACTTGCCGGTGGAGAGTGTGCCTCAGATTGTCCTGCTGACATTTGATGATTCCGTTAACGACCTGAACAAAGTTCTGTACTCGGATCTATTTGAAAAAGGTCGCGTAAACCCTAACGGTTGCCCGATTAGCGCCACCTTTTACGTGTCTCACGAATGGACAGATTACAGTCAAGTACAGAACCTTTACGCTTCGGGACACGAGATGGCGTCGCATACAGTCTCGTAAGTTTTAAAATATAAATGCACCAAACCCGTAGTAGTTGCACACAATTTTATATCAATATTATTTACCTATATACTAAAGTTTTCATTATAATATTCAACTATTTTCTTTATAATATTAACTTTCACTTATTTCCATTTTAACCGTACTAACTTTTATTATATTTCAATATCGGAGAATTAATAAATTGTATCCAATTTTCAGTCACAGTTTTGGTGAACAATTTTCTCAAAAGAAATGGAACAGGGAAGTGGGTGGACAAAGGGAAATTTTGGCGGCTTACGGTGGAGTGAAATTGGAAGACATTCGTGGTATGAGAGCACCCTTCCTCTCTGTAGGTGGCAACAAAATGTTCAAAATGTTGTACGACTCAAACTTCACTTACGACTCGTCGCTGCCCGTTTACGAGAACAGACCGCCGAGCTGGCCGTACACCCTTGACTACAAGTTGTTCCATGACTGCATGATCCCGCCTTGCCCCACTAAATCGTACCCGGGTAATTATCCTATCGTATTGATTGTAGAATTCATCTGTGCTGTATATTGTTACAACAGTTTTAGAGTTTTGACAAAACTGTGCGGGCCATCGTCTTAAATCTTAAGAACGATTTTCAATAATCAATTGTTTCTTTTTTTTATAACAAACAGTTCAAGCTGATTGGAAAGAAATAACAAGGATAAAGTACTGTTTAACATGCAATCATTGTATTAAATTCCAGGTGTTTGGGAAGTGCCCATGGTGATGTGGCAGGACTTGAACGGCGGGCGATGCTCGATGGGTGACGCGTGCGCTAACCCGCCCGAGGCCGAGGGCGTCTACAAGATGCTGCTCAAGAACTTTGATAGACATTATACTACGAACAGGTAATCTTACTAATATTACTTCTAATATTAAGAATGCGAAAGTTTATATGAATGGATGGATGTTTGTGAACAGGAAACTCAAAAGGGACTAAACGGAAAGCGATCAAATTTGACATTCTGATACATCCTTATCAAGAATAGCACTCAGCCTATTAGATGAACTTAGCTTCCTAAAATTCTGTATATTTCAGAGCTCCATTCGGCCTGTTCTACCACGCGGCGTGGTTCACACAGCCGCACCACAAGGAGGGCTTCATAATGTTCCTCGACTACATCAACAAGATGAAGGACGTGTGGGTCGTGACCAACTGGCAGGCGCTGCAGTGGGTGCGCGATCCCACGCCTATCTCCAGGCTCAACAACTTCCAGCCCTTCCAGTGCAACTACCCTGTAAATATTTTATACTTCTACGTCTGTTATTAATTTAGAAGTCAGTTACATTCCAGTATAGCATGATGGCACCAATTTACATCTTATAATTGCACCGTCACTTAAGTAAATAATATTAAATATATAAGGTCACATAACAACGAAGTCCACTAAATGATTTTGCTATCATAATCATTAGCAGCTCACTACACGTCCCCACCGAGGGGTTAGAACCTACCCTATTATTAGGGTATTAGGGTGACTAAGCCATTTTGCGCTATAATCTAATCAAATTATCTTTTCCTTTTCAGGATCGTCCGAAGAAATGTAACAACCCAAAGGTTTGTAACCTCTGGCACAAATCGGGTGTGAGATATATGAGAACGTGCCAACCGTGCCCGGAGATCTATCCCTGGACAGGAAAGACCGGCATCAAATCATCGCGCATTGACAATGAAATCGACGAATAATATAAACGTCGTAGTTTAATAGAAAAAAACGTGTCCGTCCTTGACAAGTGATATAAGTAAAATAAGCCAACGAGGCAAGGACATTCTGCGTATAAATTATTTGATAATACAAATTGTTCATTACCAGCTACAGAGTGCCATTTAGATTTTGGTGGTCACAGATGTATTTGATCCGAAACAATTTTATTTCTCTTTATAACTGACATCAAACACGACGTTTTCAATTCGTTCGTATTTTTTCAAAATAATATTATACCCGTTGTGTTTTGTATTGAAAACTGTGATATGTGTTTTCAATCATCTTGCATATTCATATAAATTTTATTCTAAACCACTATGAAGTTTAGCTTCGCAAAAGTTTGTAAAAACCTTTTTTATTACTCTATAGTTAACTAATTGATTACTTGTATCAGTTTCATAAAGATCTGACTGTCCGTATGGAAGCCATATTAAAATTTAGAAAATAATTTTCTAATCTTGCCAGCTTTGTAGTTGACACTGCCTTTTTTGAATAAAATGTAAATATAGTATTAGTTTACATTTAGGTATAGAATAAGTTTCATATCAAAATAACGGCGTATTGACAATATACACGCTGACCTAAACCAAGACATTTGTGAATAAAGCACGCCACGTTTTTTTTAACCTAAAATTACATAATAACAAGTAATTTTTAACATTTAAATTAATTACATAATTTTCGTACAAGTTTTACAAATGAAAGAAAAAAAAATCTATCTACCACAAAAAGTACCGTTGGTGTTGAATTTTATTTCAAAAGAAATTTTGGCGGTCTTTATTTGGAGCAGCGCATAAATGGAATTCATAAGTTTATTTTGCAAATATCTTAGCATTGCGTAGACGTCTGTCTACATCGCTGTCTGATGGAGCACATGTCTACGCGACAACTAAAATTACATTTATATTTATTAACAAAATGCGTTATATTATTATCCAAAAACAATTGAATTCATTAAATTTGAAGCAGAAGCATACGCGCTATAAATTCCTAATTTTTAGTCTTAATTTTAGCTTTAGTATGCTGACGCAACTAAAGCGATTAAAAGCGCTTGCTACGAATCTATTTAAATTAGAATTTTACTATATATTAAGTACTATTATTGTAAATATAGGTTTAGTATTTAAAATTGGATTTATCTTTTTCACTATGAATTTATAATAAGCATTCTATTTTGATATGTACCCGGCTACTACGTTTTATCTCTGACATGACGATTACTGATCCCAGTGACGTTTAGAGCGATGGAGTGATTTAATTGCTGTCGACTTATTCGTATGTTTTTGTAAAAACATTATGTGATAGATGCTACAATAAAAGCTACAAATTATCTCCTGTTTCATTCCCTCCCTTTAGTAATTTTCACTAACGAATACTATATTTGAAACGTTACCATAGAGACTGAAATTATTACTTATAGAGCGCACATACCGGATATTTGCGTATAAACACTTTTTTTCTAGAGCAAACGAGCAGCGGGATCACAAGGTCATCGACGCCCATAGGCATCCACAATATCAGAGGAATCATAGATTGTTGCTGGCCTTTGAGAAAGAGGTACGCTACCGTACGAGACCCTAAGTCATATCTACATTTATTATAATCATTAATATTGCAAACGTCAGTAGCAAAGAAACAATATTGCGCTAGACTAGGTAATAAAACGTGGGTCGCCGATTGGTTCGTGGTTCAATATCTTTTATTGTTACATATTTCATATTTCAGTTATACCGAAGAATTGCTTTTTGATCAATTTCTTGTGTTCCTGACCGAAACAATGGTTGTGAAGTCATAAAAAATTAAAACTCAATCATAACACCTGGCCGATGTTTCATGTATCAAGGTCTATGAAGACACTACATAAAGGCAGAACGAGAACGTATTTCACACATTCTAATATCCACTACCAAATACAGAATGAAGTGTATCGAAATTTTAACTTTCATTGCGTGTATTACTAACGTGATTAGTCAGCAAGTAGAATTTTACGCGTCTCAATCACTTTTGACTGACAGTAAATTAAAAAATGTTAAAATGCAAAAAACTACTATTAACATTAATCCTAAAAACGAAAAAACGGTACGAAAATATAAATTTTATTCGGATTGGAAACATTTTAATAGTGATAATAGGTCTATAAACAAAGGTGCGGTTAAAAGAGCTGCAGATCCTGTGTTCCACGGCCATCCTAAAACAAAAGAAGAGCTATGGCACGAACACTTTTTAAAAGAAATGTACAATACAGATAACAGACCTTCCCTCATTTCTTTGCTTCATAACATCACGCTTACGTATCTAAATGATTGCAGTCCCGTTATACTTTACGATAGCAAAGTTAACGCGGAAGATATCCATTTATTTCAAGATTTCTTCAAGAAATTCCCAATCACCTTTACTCACGGTTACATTGAAGATAATGATAAATTAAGAGAACCGAATCTTTTGAAAATTCATCGTGACTGTCTACACTATATTGTGTTTCTATCAGACGTGAAAAGATTAGCGAATGTATTGGGCAAGCAAGCTGAGAGTACAGTGATAGTTGTAGCGAGATCGTCTCAATGGACTGTCCATGAGTTTCTTGCTAATCCTCTTTCTAGGATGTTTGTGAATCTGCTGGTAATTGGACAAAGTTTTAGAGAAGGCGACGGTAAATTGGTAATTAGAATTTTATAATTCAATTTTTGCTAAGCGACTTTCGAATTAACGTAGGTACACATTTATCTTGTTTGAACTGTAGTACTGGTTTCTGTATAATTGTTTTTAGTTCCAGGAGGCTCCGTACATTCTATATACACATGAACTGTATACGGATGGACTGGGCGCAAGTAAGCCTGTTGTCTTAAATTCTTGGTCTAATAATAAATTTTCAAGACAAGTGAATTTGTTTCCCTCTAAAGTGACTAAAGGATATGCCGGTCACAGATTTACTGTAGCAGCTTCGGACCAACCGCCATTTGTATTTAAGAGGTAAGTGTAGTGTTACAAAATGCATAATTTGAAAATCTCATTTAGTAGTTGTCATATACTTTGGTCTGTCGGAACATTGAACCAGTCGTTGTGCAGAACACTGGGCAAACAATAGACAGTACGCCGCTGGCCTTGAGCAGTCAGGATTTTTAATGACTCTAAGTTTTACGTGTTTACTTAGGATGATAGTCGACCCAAAGGACGGTAATATTAAAGTAACTTGGGATGGAATTGAGATGAGACTTCTGAATTTGTTAGCTAAAAGAAATAACTTTTCAATAGAAATTGTTGAACCTCGTGATTTAAGCTTGGGGTAAGAACAATTGATTTTTAATTCATTTAAAGTACACACAACATAGAAACTTCATATTACAAAAATATGAATACACAGAAACAGATAATAGAGCCAGCACACAGCGTTATCAGAACAATATAAAGGCACATAGATTTTTTTAGAAATGTGTTCAAATTTAATTAAAAAAATGAAACCTATTTAGACCAGGAGCTGCTGTAGCAAGAGAAGTGATGATGGACAAAGCGGACATAGCAGCTGCGGGCTTGTATGTAACGAGCGAAAGATTGTTCGACTTGGATTTAAGTTTTGCTCATTCGCAAGATTGCGCTGTTTTCATTACCCTTATGTCAACTGCTCTACCAAGGTATGAATACAATGCCATTTTTTTGATCGATTTTTTGAGACATCCATTGATTTATTTTTTTGTTTTAGGTATCGAGCAATTTTGGGACCATTCCATTGGCATGTCTGGTTAGCACTGACGTTTACCTACTTGATAGCAATCTTTCCCCTCGCTTTCTCCGATAAACATACTTTACGGCATTTGATAAATAACTCAGGTGAAGTAGAGAATATGTTTTGGTACGTTTTCGGTACATTTACGAATTGTTTCACTTTCGTTGGTAAAAATTCGTGGAGTAAGACTACGAAGATTACTACAAGATTACTAATTGGTATAAGCTTTATATATTTTTGTTCTATATTTGAAAATTGGTTTTCTTTTTCATTGTAATTTATTTTAAAGGTTGGTACTGGCTGTTTACAATAATAATAACGAGTTGTTACACCGGCTGCATCATAGCGTTCGTCACGTTGCCCATATTTCCAGATACCATTGATACAATTAAACAATTGCTTGCGGGATTTTATAGAGTGGGCACTCTAGGTGAGAGGATTATCACTTAAAACAAAATTCAAGATTGCTTTTTAAACCTGTATTAAATGCCATAAATTGCTCATTACCTTAATAAAGTAGAATATCTTGTTTCTACGTGTTTTAGACAGAGGCGGTTGGGAAAGATGGTTCCTGAATTCGTCTGACCCTGACACAAATAAACTTTTTAATAAAATAGAACACGTACCGGACGTGAGGGCAGGTATCAGAAATGTTACGAGGGCGTTCTTCTGGCCGTACGCATTCTTGGGATCACAAGCAGAGCTCGAATATATTGTACAGGCAAATTTTACTGATATGAGGTATGACACCAAGTCACTGACACTGTTGGAAGAGTAACCTAGTAATATTACTTTCGTATTCAAACCAACACAAGCCTTAGACGGATTATTTTTGACCTGAGTTTTTTTTTAAATATCCTCAACAGTTTCTTAATAGCCAACTACTTATTATTTGTTAATACAACCCGCCTAATTAAGGAAGTCCTTGCAGACCTTTATGCTGTTCGTATTTATCTTATTATTTTAATTGACAGTTTTTGTCTATCTTTAGTTCAAAGCGCGCCAAGTTACATATATCAAGCGAGTGCTTCGCGCCGTTCGGTGTGGCTTTAGGCTTTCCCCGTAACTCGATTTACCATGACAAGCTTAGTGGGGACGTTCGTAGGATGCTGCAGAGTGGAATTATATATAAAATTGTCGATGAAGTTCGTTGGGAAATACAGAAGAGGTCCTCAGGCGGTTTATTATCGGTAAGATATTATTCTTGTAATTTCAGTTATACCCTTAAAATATTACCAGAGACATCTATTGAGACAAAAATAATAATCAAAAATGTCTATGTAAAGTCATTTGACAATTGTGTAAGAATTTGGAACTTTTAAATGGAGCCAAAAAAAAAACAGATTGTTTCGTAAGATGTTAAGTTTTTTTTAGTAGACAATAAAATAAATTTAATATTTTGAAATTTCCTGTACAGTAGTCACATTAGTATATTTTACCAAATACCATTTCGAAATTTCAGGTCGGTAAATTGTCGCAGAAGGTCAATTCAGTTCAAGAGAAAGGTTTGACGCTAGAAGACACGCAAGGAATGTTCCTTCTTTTGGGCGCTGGATTCTTGATAGCAGGCGGAGCCCTCTTAAGTGAATGGATGGGAGGTTGTTTTAGAAAGTGCACGATGAAGAGAACAAAACCATCCTACACTCATTCAGAAATACGTAATAACACGGACAATGTAATTCAAGGCAAAGGTTTGAATATCAGTGAATCGACGGATTCATTGGACGGCCAAATAATAAATGTATCAGAAGAAAGCATTACTGTACACAATGAGTACAATATATTTGAATTCAGTTCGGAATCAAGTTCTGCGGATGTAGACAGAGAACTACGAGATATATTGGAGACTGAACAAAGATCACTTGAGAATTTACAAACGAAGAGTCTGTTTGGAGAACATGTTAACAATTAGTGTGATATTAATTCTAATTTATCAGCACACGTAATCTTATTAGAATTAGAACAATAAAGATGTTTGCAATTGTTTTATTTGAGTTTTTTTTTGTAATATGAAGAGGATGAAGCTAGAGCGGTGTACGCCGTTCATAGTGTAAGTCAATGTTGACTTCTATTGTTTCTTGTATGGATGATGGATACAGAAATGGTTTGGAGTAAAACGATGTAATTAAATGACATACAATTTTGACATCCAACTCTTTATTATCGTTCGAACAGTCATCAAAATAATTTATAACAATTTTCTAACACTGTCCATTAACATTAAAATATGAATCAACCACTGAGATGTTGCCGATGTTCACAATACATACTTTATACAGGGCAGAGCTGGCTGGCGGGCTGCTGGCGGGCCGCTGGCGGGCGCACGCAGCCGCCGGCCGGCCTCGTAATGCAATATTTGGCCCGGCCTCGCACTTACAAAATAATTATACAATATGACTTAAATTCCCAAGAGGCGGCTCCGAAAAGTCGCCGCCGCCTCGACACTAACAGTAAAAATATCGATAAAATACAACAAGATTTCGATTTGTTGTAAATTCAAACGAAAATATACCTAACACCTAGCTAAGCATCTGTTACGTTACGTATTGCACAACTGATGTTACGAAACGAACAACTGTGAAATCGACTTGAGTATTCAATAAGGATATGTATTCATAGATATATCTAAAATCTATTCGGGTCGTTCATCAGGGCTGTGGAGCAATAGCAAGAGACGGGCAGGGGGCTACTGGCTACTGGCTACTGGCTGCCGGCGACCGGCTGCCGGCTGCCGGCTACCGTGCCAATCCGAAGCGATCTCCAACATTACACTTACGACTATACATTTTATTAAATGCAACAAATTTATCATCCTATAAGGTGAACGGAAGGTTAGCCCTTTGCTATTGGCACACAGCGGGCCGGTCAGGGTGAGCGTGCACAAATGTAGGTACATCTAGAAAACAAAACGAGCAAACCCTTTTTACAACAACACACAACACGGTTGTGCGTCCAAATGAATAATATTTAAATATTAATAATTAATTAATTAAATGTGAAATCATTTCCGATAGCAAAGCTCACAACCTCGGAAAGTATGCTCCCAATACCAGCTTACTGATCAAATATTTTATACAAGAAATCGTTTAAATATATTATGTGCTAGACTAGCTACGTCTCCGCTAGTCGCCACTGCCGCTGCCACTGCCACTGCCACTGCCACTGCCGCTGCCGGTGCCGGAGATATTTCAGATATACATACGCCAATAGACGGGACATTGTGAACCAAATAGTAACCAAACATTTTTCGTTTGGTCACGTTGAATGTGCTTTTGACTAAGTGAAGTTATATTTGAAGTGCTTGCAATGTCCGCTCTATAACTATGATATTGAAATCGCTTCGGCAGAAGCACTGAACAGGCGTCTCCCGGCAGTGGCAACCTACAATCTCGAAGCCTTGTCTCACGTGTATTTATTTACTGCGACTAAGATGACCCATGTTATCGTTACCGTCATCGCTAAGTCGGAACTATCTATCTCAATGTAATAACATCTGATTTTACATAGCCTTATTTGATCAGTGCATCAAAATCTTTGATAGATAGGTAACTATGTTATGAAACAAGCTACATAGAATATAAATCGAAGATTAATTTCCAAACGATAATTCCACACGACCAAAACTTAACGTTTGAGCAATTTTCTAGAATGCACAAATGAAAATTTTTAACGTATTACTAGGAACGGACAACCGAAACTGAGTTAACGCAACTTTAAAACATCTTTATAAGAATTGTAACAGTGTAGTGTTTTATCACATCAACAATTTTTGTTCTAACATTTAAAGTGTACAAGACTTATATAGTTCCCGCGCGGGACAACATCGATTGCCTTCAAGTATTAAAATATTTATATTTCAATATTATCAACTAGTTGTGTATATTAATTTACAATGCGAAAAATACATTTATACTCGTTCAGACTTTTGAACATCGAAACTGTGGCCTGGCACGGGAACAATTTACAAAGCGTCCGTAGCGACATCTACGAAATTCGTCCCGCATTGGCTTTTCCGCCCGATAGAGGGCGCTGCGCAGATCTCATACAACTTTTAAAGGCGATAGAAAGTGCCTGACTGCACCGCGCCAGGCCCACTGCTCACATCCCTGTACAATTTAACAAATACACTTTCACCGTTTGTTACTGTGATGTGAAGTATCAGTGTAACTCATGTAAACTTTCATATTATAATTATTTACAATCACAAATTTAATTTTGTTCGAACTAACAACAATTTTTTTTGTATAATAACGATGAAAAAATGAAGACAACGGTACTCTTCATACATCTATAATTTACTATGATACCACGCCGTGGTGGTAACAACATATATTGTAGATATATAATCTATAGATATCTATAAATACCTAATCCAGAGAACAAAAGTGAGGCAAAAATATGCCTCCGGTTGCCATTTGTAGGGATAAATGGCCCCAGTGTTGTCATTTACAATAATGACAGTTCGAAAATCGACTCTCGATTAGACAAACTTGTATGAAACACTCCATCTATAGATTACACATCTACGTATTATACATTTAACATTATGTGGTTTTTGAAAAAAGATCCAAGCAGTAAATACTATAAATACAAACTTCGTATAAAATGGTTACATTAGGCACCGTGAGTAAGGCATCTACAGTGAACATATACAAGGGAACAACGAGAACAGGACAAAACTCCATCACAGGATTACAAGGTTATTATTTTCATTAAAACATGTATCTGTTCCCAGATGAATTTTTGTAGGAAGAGGGCAACAAGAGGTCCAAGCGACATCAATAATGATGCAAACAATGATTAAAAACAAACGAATGATAAATTTAATTCTATACATAAGCTGTTTAACATACAGATACATTTTATTACTACAATATTGTTACGTTATAGTGAATACGTAATAATTTCTAAAAATAGGGCGGACGTGATTTTATAGTGCTGTACCAAAATAGGTTATATTCCGTGTGATAAATATATTTGTTTGTGTCCGTGTAAAGCTATCATGTCTGACATTGTACATTCGCTGGATATATTTGTATATCTTACGCGTTAAATAAAATCGATACAGCTTCAGATCACATTAACAAAACATAACGTCCTAACAACAAGCTTTAACTTCCCACCTAGTAACCGATTACAGCCACAAAACAGTAATACATAAATACTTACATATGTACTTTACAAGTACGCTTTTACAATTTATGATATTCAAAATTGACTTTGATTTTTGGTCTGACAATGAGTAACGCCCGCACCTTTGTTGCGTTCAACAAATTGTTCAATGACGTCGAGGAGTCGTGTGTGCGAGAGGGCGGGGCAGTTGCAGGGACTCTGGTACGTTACGATACAATGCACCGCTGCTCAGAGTGCGTGTGTAATCATAAGAATTTTAAAGCTTCGTGTGGTACCTCCATATCAAGTCTAACATTACCTACTTAATTACATTCGTTCCTAACGGGACGTGTATACATATTATGTAAATATCATTATGTTCTCATGTATGTATAAATATGTCAATACATATAGCTTATTATCTCCAGTGATGACTACGCTTACTTAATTTACAAAGATTCAAAGTTCGGATGTCACACTATAATTATATTTTTAAAATGGCACAAAAAAACTTTTAAAACACTAACACAAATGTCAACATTCATTTTGTAGTCTGTCACGCACTTGCGCACTGTGTCGTCTTTGCTACGCACTGTCGCCGCGGCACGCGGTCGCGCGGTCGCGCACGTCACTCGGCTGCTCATAGACAGTCCCTCACTTGAACCTCAGCGTTTGTCTTCACTTACTATTACTAACTTTAAATTGACTAAATTTTAAGCTAAAAAGACAATGGCACGGATTGTACATATAATGTTTTCTATTTACAAGGGATATAGCCGTCTAACTATACGTTACGTACGTTTAAAATATTACAAAAAACTTGTTCAAGAAGGTTGCATTATCTGTAACATTGTACTTAAGTTTAACATTAAACCTTACTCTTTAGTGTACTTGCACGTGCAGTTATATATAATTACGTATTACAGAAGGGGTGAGCAGTTGCTGCTTCAACATCAACTCGTTACTTGACAGGAAACATTTAGCATGGGCTCCTTTCCGACGGAGCTTGAAGTTTTTGCATACTGTCCAATACGCGTACCGTGCCATCAATTTTAAGCACCTTCAATTCAGATGCACCTTACCATGTCAGACTTTTTATAGTTTAGCACTGATATACTTCGAATTCAGCACCGAGGGAAAGAGCGGGTGAGGGTCGCGTTACAGAACGTAGGACGGTACCGAAGCTCGGGGCTCGGGGACTCAGCAGTGCGGGTGCAGCGGCCTCGGGCACGGGCCGAAGGCCTCGTAGCCTAGCTATGTGGCCCAGCCCTCGATCCGCTGCCGCTTCGTGTGCGGCTGCTCGTAGTCCAGCGGCACTGCGTTCGAGTGCCGCATGTCCTGGCCGGCCGGCGAGCCCATGTTACTTGACGTTACTGAACCTGTAACGAATATGTCTAACTCTCAAAGTAATTCACTGTTGAGGACACCGCATACAATGCTATTGTACTATTAGCAACCACAGAGTAATCTCCATTTAGATCAATCACCTCTTATGAGTTTTAAAAAGAAATATATTAAAAAAACAAACATCACAAAATGAATTGCCTGGTCTGTGTACTAATTTGTAGGACATCCATGTGAAGAGATCTTACCATCGATGACTCCAGAGAGGTGTGCGGGCTGCGGCGCGGGCGCGAGTGGCGCGCGGTGCAGGTGGTCTGGCGCGCGCGGCGGCGACACGGGTTCCGCTTTGATCTTCACGTTGCTAGGCGACGGCGCGGGTGGCGGCGTGCCTCCGCCCCCCAGCACCGGCAGACTGTAGAACAAAAAAACTTTAATATAAACACTAACTAAATTAAAATTAAAATAAAAAGAGTTCGTGTAGTAATCTAACTAGAAGGCTCAAGCCCACATTTAGAATGAGACAAGACTAATAACAGATTCGATCATCTCGTTATTAAGCGAGATACAAGCATTAAAAAAAATATTTATCAGAACACAGGCTATCGCACGTGACTCCGTCCGCACTTAAAAAAAACTCTATCCACTATGTCTGGTAACCATATTCCAAATGTTATCTAAATAAGTACAGGAGTTCAGGAGTTTTCTGATATCAAACTTCTAGTTAAACTTTCGCCATTTCTAATATAAACAAGATAATATTTTTTTTAAATTAGCGATAATGGCATCAATTCTTGTCGGTCGTACTGAAATTCGTATTTTGTTTTTTTAAAAAAATAATTGCTTTTAAAGTTACTCTTTTGTTATGCAACTGTGGTTTTTCGACTACATTCTTATCAATTTCACAAAAAATAATCCGCGTACAAGACTAATCGTGCGGAACGTCTAACATCAGTATCGCTACAGACTGGTGCTTTCATTTAACAGCTATCCGCTCCGGTAGCCGTGATCGTCTAGTGGTTAGG
>JAODUI010000012.1:7849240-7886952 GCA_027563995.1 Papilio gigon
CGAAACTAGTCGGTACTGACACTGATTTACACGTGAGTTAAGCCGTTTTATAAGTAGTATAGTGAAATGTCTCACGACAGTTTTAATAGTTTAATTCGTTAACTCTATTTTAATTCTTTGCCTAGTCTGTTCAATTGGTTGATTTCGTATTATAGGTTATAGAGTTGGTCTCACCTCTCCGGTGTATGATATATCGTCCTGCGGCGGCGGCATGGCGCCGGGAATGACGACGCGCAGGTTGTTGTGGCGCGGCGAGTGGTGCGGTGCGTGGTGCGGCTTGTGCGCGTGCCGGTGCGGCGAGGGCGCCGGCCCGGGGGAGGGGGAGGGCGTGCACGCTGCGCCCAGCGGCGATGCCGACCCCGGGTACCCGTTCGACATCTCCAACATTCCTCCGCTAGGGTATACTGGAAATGGATTTTAAAATGAATATGTGAAAAAACAATTGTTAAAAAAACATTCTTTCTTAGGTGAAACTGAAAGTCCTAGAAGAACACACATTTATCTTTTTCTATGACATACTGTTAATGTTAGGTACTCTAGGATGAACGAAGTAAATACTAGTATAGATTATTTACCAGAATCGGTTTCCGAAGACGATGGCCGTGGACTGATAGAGGTGTGCATCTGTGGACTAGCCTGCAGCATGGACTGATCGTAGCTGCCCACCGGCACGCTCACCGGCAGATTGTAATTGGTGCCCGTCACGCCCACGCCCACTCGGCTGCCGTTCAGCTGGTTCCTTTGCATCATCATCTGGAACTCCTCATCGATCTTCGAGTATTTGGCTTCGGTGCGCGGCGTCAGGTTGTATTCGGGCTCGGCCTCCGGGCTGTCCGGCGACATCACTCCGTTCTTATGCTCTTTCTTCGTGAGTGCCTGGAAGTGTCAGCGAAACCAGCTCAGGTGGCTTGACGAGCCAAGATCGTATATACTATATGGGCGGGTCCTCGCATGCGTCAATTAGAAACACCCTCTATACAAACCATATTAGTATTTTAATGTCTACGACAATCGTTCCAAAATCAACATAAGCTTTGCTTATTGCTCTATGGATGTAGTGAGGGTATCAGAGTGCTTCAAATAAAATTAGAAAGAAAATTAAGAAAAAATAAAATTACACTAAGCTATAATTTAATTGTACTTGAAATTTTTTTAGCGTACATATGCGTGGAGTGTCGAATGCAATGATACAACACTGACTTTACCCTGGTATCACATCACGGCCTCGTGGTACGTAGGAATGGTTAATTCAAATAAACACAAAAATATTTACAAAACCCATGCTGTACAACGAAAAAAAAACAACATAAACATTTGGGGTGTCTAGTCGTAAACTGTTAGTACGAAACACGAGGGTCTGGTGTTTTGGTTCGGTTTTTTATTTTTTTTTATTATTACTAACAGGAAATAAACTGGCATGCTGGTCGGTACTAACGTGTACGTGATTAACATAATTACTTCATTGGAATAGGTAGTGTGGATCTACGCTGTGTTTTTATTTTCCAAATATTTTTTTGTTTTTTTTTTAGTAACAAATGTTGAATATGCATTAGGTTTGTTTGTGTCAGTAAAAGCGCGCGGTTAATGGTATAAGTCAATATTGCATGGACATTGCATTGCGATCACGGGCACACAGATGACGCCGTACTTAAAGTACCTCGATGATGTTCTGGTTGGTGAGCGACTCGTGCGGCTCGTTGTATTCCGTGTACTTGAGGAGAACCTGCAATCATACGTCAGCCATGAACGTCACCCGCACACTGACACGACGTGGTTAGACAAAGGTTCCAAAATCAAACGTTGGATCAAAGAGGTCGAATAGAAAGAAAACGAAGAAACAAATTAAAAAGAATTGTTACTGGCAGCCTATATTTTATTATTATAATGTGTAGAGATTTCGAAGAAATCGTGAGATGTCAATTGTTTCCTATAAAGGGACGTAATGCAAAATTTATTTGGATTTCGCTGTGATTTTAAATTTGTTATACGAATGTTCCTAAACAGAACTTTGATCCTTTATTATTTGATCTGATTTTGTATCTCAGTAATTAGTTCGTAGAATTATTATGCCCCGGGGCGTTATCTCGTTAAAACACTATACATTTGGTCAATTTCAAATAATGAAGTAAACAAAATTATGCAAATGCGTCGGCTCTGTCCAAATATCGTTGACAATTAAAAATAAACAAAAAGTTTTGGAGACTTAAAGAACAGCCCAAAAACTACAATTGAAACCATATTTTATTCCTAATAGTACTATGTTAAAAAGAAAATTATTGATAACATGTTATAGAGATAAGTTTAAATGCGAATTCCATGTAAACCCATACATTACTAAATTGCTATAATAATTTCAAAGTTTAATTATTATATGTAGTTCGGGTAACATTTCATATCCATTACGATATCCTTAGACGGTTTAACTCGAAAATGGATACCTTGTAATTTCAACCAGTTGTTTATCACAATCTTTACTTTTCAATATCGAATATAATACTTGATTTATCTTTTATCCATGTTAAGAAGGTTTTTTAATAAAACTAGCGTTTAATTTAATTCTCGTTTTTGACGCTTAAAGTATTATCAGTGTATTTTTTTTGGCTAAAATTATAGCTTTTAAAGGCTTACGCGCCATTCCATTACGCTAATTGACACACGATCTTGAAATTTGTTTTTTTTTTCGGTTCCATGATACAGTTAAATCTCTGATTAATTTGAAAGATATACGTTTCGGAACAGTTGAACGGATGTCGTTGAAATTTGACATATCTGTAAAAGAGTCTGAAAGGACATATTTGCTAGTAATTAATTTCTTTTTGGGCGGGCGGAGTCGCGGCAGCTGGC
This sequence comes from Papilio gigon, assembly GCA_027563995.1. NCBI lineage: Eukaryota > Metazoa > Arthropoda > Insecta > Lepidoptera > Papilionidae > Papilio > Papilio gigon. Next base: position 7,852,085 of record JAODUI010000012.1, read on the forward strand.
GAGGTTTACCTTGTCCATATCGGTGCTGGCGTACTGGTACAGTTTGTTGTTTGAGCTGAATATGATTAAAGCGATCTCGCAGTCGCACAGCACGCTCAGCTCGTACGCTTTCTTCATCACGCCGAATTTACGCTTGTTGAACGTCACCTGAAAACACGAGAACGTTTTGGTTAAGTTTAGCTAAACCAGATTATCTTACTAATAGGAAAGTTTATATCGATAGATGGATGGTTACCGATCAGAACATAAATGGAAGTTATTAAAGTTTGCCGTAAATAGTCGATTTAAATCGCTTAATATACCATGGCCTAATTGACCACGAGTTTTAAGTTTTTTTTTGGTAGGACAGCGTCGTCGAGTTAGTACCTGGTTTTATTTTTAAAATTTTATTCATTATAATGAATGTACATCTAAATTACTAGTGGTATAAAAATGTAAAAAAACGTTTTTAAAATGACATTAAAAATATCATTATTTTATTGATGTCATAATTGAAGCATCTCACAATTATTTTTTTTGTTTACTTATTTGATGCTGATCAATAAAAATAATATTATTAAGTGTACAATCAGATCCCTTCGCAGTATTTCGGTTACAGAAAAAATGCTTTCTTCCGTGCAACGATACAAGCTTCGCCTCTTCTCATAAATAGCCATTTAGGTAGTAGTGAATTGAGCAAACGACGGGATAATAATAAAATCAAATAGCCATGTAGCACTTACCGACTTGTTTTTCGGACAGACTCAATTAAAAGTTACGTCATATTAGTTATTGTTTCCGAGTTGTCTTAATGCGTACGATATGTTTTACGATGGAACATCATCATGTGCCCCGACTGTACAAATTCGATAAAATGTGTTTGTCACATTTATGATCGGCATAATTGGTTACGATTCAACAGTTTCGAAATTAAAAAATAAAATAAAAAAGCTGTAAATTACCTAAATGTATATTTTTATAGACTATTTGTTGTAAATGTAAAGATCTTTAAAGCTTTCTGTACTTAAAGTGGCCAATTTTAAGTATTCACATGAAACTAAATTCTCACGTTAATTTATGAATTGCAAAAAAAAAACAAAATCGAAGCTGTATTTAACAAATATACACTGTGATAAAATCGTTTTAAAATTTACCGGAATCGCGACAGTTTTAACGGCAAATGCTTGAAAATAACAAGACGGCAATTCAGTTTTTATTAACCGTCACAACTGGATTATTGATTTATTTTACCTATGTGTATTTTAATATAGACAATATCAAAGTTAATTCTTATAATTAAGTCAATTAATACCCCATATCCATTCGATCATCGGACGATTACACAGGTCTCCATCTTTTCATAGTATATGTTCCGCGTTCGAACCAAACTATTCTTCGTTTTTTTATATAAGAAGGGGGCACACGAGCGGCTGGATCACAAGGGTGATCATCGGCGCATGGACATCTACAATACTAGAAGAACCATAAGTCGTATTAGTTTATGACTCGGTCATTGTTGGTACAGCAAAGGAGTGGATCAGATTGCGTCAGTCTTCCCGGACAAGTACAGGGTCTTCAAGAGTAGACGAAGTACTTACTAAACAAGTGCGTGCCATCTGACGCCCATATCACCTAACATCAGGTGGAAACATGGTCAAGCGCTTGTTTAGTTATTATAAAAGAAACATTTGTGTAGTCGTATTTATTATATTATGTATTTATTGGGACACGAAAGTTTATGTAAACTTTTTTTTTTTTTATAAAAATGTTGATAGATTTTTGTTGATTTATTAAAATTTCTTGTTCGATTCTAAGAAAGTTTTAGGCCTTTGCTAGGATATAGTTTAAAACAATAGTCAAATGGCGTTATTCGAAATCTCGACCACTCCATCGGTCTCGTATCCTTGACCATTACGTTGTTCGCTTCAAAATTACTAAAAAATCCTTATGATGTGTCTTCGCATTATGAATAAAAATTCGACAATACCACCTAATTACGTACGTTGATAGTTTCGTTATGCAGTTATTTACAACTAATTTAATTCCGTTTTGTTTTCCTTAACAAAAAGTCGATGTACACCGCTGTTTTGTATCTCGGCCGCAGCGTTCTTTGTTTGTCACAGTGTTTATAAACTTTTTGTATAAATCATTATGTTATTAAGTATTGCATAATTTTACTGAATATAATAAAAACGGAATAAACGTAATACAATGTTTGATTTTTGCTCTGACCTCATTTATTGTATTGACATTAAGTATCTTCATTTTGCATAGAACGATTAGAATAGGCCGGCAAACGTGGCGCTACTCTCGCGGTTCGTTCTGCCAGAAAACATATAAAACCTGCGTAGTCATAGACAACGATAAAAAATACAAGACAGCCGGTACGAAAATGATGTGGTGACATTTTTTTGACATAGACAGAGGAGGCGCTAGTGGGCTGTCATAATTTAGTTTGACTATGGTACGTCGGTCTATCCATGAATAAATCATAACACATAGTCCAAAAAAAATAACATCTTGGAATAATTGTGTATTAAAATAAAACTAGACAGCAGTCGCAATATAATATTTCTAAATTTATAATTACTAATATGTAAATTATTACATAACATTCTATATTGTTCTGTACATTTTGAAATATAAGTTAAATATTTCCTCCGTATATTTTTTGAACCTTGTAAATAACAAAAAAGTGTGACAAACAAATAGTAATTACATTAACATAGATTCAGACTTAAGGCGACCGTCAAAATGCAAGATTGACCTTCGCAACAACCATTTCAGTCGTCTGATTCCTCTATTACAAGACCATCTAACACTGACCATCCCTGCCGGCTGTATTCGAAAGACAATGGTCGAGGTTATCCCAGGGCAAGAGGTCTTTGTAAACTGGTCGTTAATACTATCCAAGTGTAATCGTATAATTAATAAATTACAAACGGGAGCGGTCATTGTCCCTTGGCGATAATGTTTTGCAGTGGGAGAGCGGGCCGCATCTGTTGACGGGACGCTGAGGTCACGTTACCCTTTGCAACCTTGTGTGTTCGTTTATATTCCCCAGATAATTCACGCTTCAGTATTTTTAATTGCTATGAAATTTTCGTTTTACTGTATGATACGTTAAGCTCTTGTTTGTTATTTCCAATTAAATAGATGGATATCGATATCGCGGTGTTTTTTTTAAATAAATGAACGACGACAAATTGAAGTTGGTAAAGATGACTTTAAATGGGCGTGATGAATTATTGTCTTACTGCTGTATTGCAGCAATATTACTACAAAATACATTTATAATGTTAAAAATAAAAGTAACTTGCGCATTAGTTATTGAACTGAAATAATTACGATGTATTCTACAAGCTAACAGCTAACAACCAAATGACACTTGAATTAACAGCCTTCTGGCTGCCTTCACTAATTTCTTTAGTGAAAGTATCTATATGAAAGACTAGTGTTGTAGTCTTTACTTTAGCTCGAGTATTCTACTCTAAGGCACTGTTGCGACAGTTAGTCTACGGGAGATGTAAGTAAACAAACCTGCCGATTCCGTTCGTCTGTGATCCGGGATATTTGTATTTTCTTCCGGCCCATGGTGGCAGCAATCTTGAAGGGGGTGTAGGGAGCGGGGCGAGTGACACGTGGCCGGCTGGCGGGCTGCTACTCTAGACGTCAACAGCTGCGATCTGGAAATAACAACGACAAATCATAAGACAGGACACAATAAATTGCAAAATATCTGATGTTAGTATTACGAACTAACCAATTGAACACAAGTTCATAGATAGCATCTAGGACTAGGCTATCATAACGCAAAGAAGATTGTTGGACCATCAAATGAAAAGGCGATGGTTTTGATCCCATCAGCTTATTATTTTTTTATAAGAGAAGGGGCAAACGATCGGCGAGATCACAAAGGTGATCATCGACTTCCATGGAGATCTGCAATAGTAGAACTACAGATGCGTTGCCGGCCTTTGAAAAAAGGGTACGCTCCCTTCTTGAAGGTCCCTAAATAGTATTGGTTTGGAAATACCACCGATGTTAATAATAATAGTCCTATAAGCAATTACGTTGCAGTTATACGTTTGAACAAAGCACACAAAAATAATGTTTATTTTCTATTGTAAATTGTTCTATAGAAGCATCGATACACAAACGATGTTATCGTTTAGAATTTGTGAGATGAAGTATCGAATACGAGATATGTAAGTGATGGAGAAACAAAACAAAACGCCGATGCCGTATACCGATTAGGTAAAAAACGGGGTCATGTGGGCTGATAGTGGGGGTCATTATGCAAATCTGTGCGCGACGTGTACCGCGTAGTCTCCTGCTATGTATTATGTATACGGTAATGTTGACAACTTGCTACCGTTCGATATGTTTGTCGAATGAATAACAGACTCGGAACAAAGTTTTACGTCGCCGAAGAAAATTGTCTCGACTTTTGTAATTTGCCAATAACGAGTAATGCTGGCGAATTTATTAAACCTATTTCTGCGTATGTTGCCTTTGTGAATATTCGCTAAAGATTATTTTTCTTCATTTATTATATAAAAATATATAAAGTTATCTACTGTATTTCAGTTTTTTTTTATTTTCATTACAGTGAAACCTCATTTTATATTTTGATAAATGATAGGGTAAACGTGGTTAACAACACTACTAAGTCTTTGTTAATTCAGCGCGGACGGCGTCTCGGGCAAGAGCTAGTAAGCTTATTTAGGTGTCACTTGCAGCTGCTCGGCTCACAGAAGCCAGGTGAAATGCACTAGATAACATGCTACGCCAAGCGAATGACAGCGTAATAAAAAGGTACATTATGATTTTAATAAAATATTACTACTGAAACTTGCATACAAGAGTGTTCTGGTAACTAGTGTATTGCTTATAACTGCTATTGAATTAAATGTTATATAAATCCTTTTTTTATTTTTATGTGTTGGAGAGGGTATCTTTAAAATATACCATTTTGGAGGGAAAATAAGCTATATAAGACTTGACTATTTTTTTTTGTATGAGAATCGTGGGGGCATGGGAGGGTGTATTAAACACCCACGACTAACTTCATGTTACTTAAATAAATATAAATACGACAGAATTAATTTTTCGCGATACACAATATTTATTACATTACCGTTTTATAATGAGGTAACACGCAACGTGACGTCTTTCAGTTTCCATAAATAACATAATTATAGAAATGTACAGTTGTAAAAAACAGTTTGTACAAAGTAGTTCAAATTTATTTATTAGTGACGCTAATAAAATGGATTTCATTTATTTTTACGTTGCGATAAATCAATTATGTTATCGTTTGTTTTACTACATAATCTGTTGCTTTCAGTATAGTGTGGGGTGTGTTGGGGAAAATACGTATGCAGTTTGCGTACGTACGCCAGTTTCCCCGTTAAATGTCGATGTGCGTGTGTGAAGGTTTCTGTATGCGTAAAACTCGAGTATGGTTGTGTGCGAACTGTGTCCGTGTGCAAGGGGTTCGTCCCCGTGGAGAGGTCGAGGCAGGGTGCAGGGTGACGGGTCAGTGTGTTTATAGGTGGCTCGTTCCATAGCACTTGCATTTAATCAAGCATTACCGCTTTCCCTCCTATGAGTAATAGCAGGTTAATATACGTATGAATTAGCAGTAAATCACAGTGTAAAAATATGGTTGCATTTGTAAGAACGGTATGGAATAGTGTTAAATTATTTTATTTATTACGATGAATTACGTTTTGGACTTGATATTTAATGTTTAACATTTCACTTCGTTAGCGACCGCGTACAATCTAACTTTTGTCAAATTTTAAATACGAAATTGGTATAGCTTGGCCTTATCATTTAAGACGTTACAGATTTAAATGTCCTTTCCGTATTAGATAGTGTTTCAATTGTTCAATTGTCATAACCTTTAACGGTTGAAAATGTTTGTTTTCTATTTTTGAAGTACTTTTTTTTTAAATAATGATAAATGTTTACGATCTCTGTCAAAGAGTTGACAAGCCTCGCCCCGGGTTCATGGTTCATTACATTTTTTTCTTGCGAGTGTAATTTGAGCGTGGAAGCGTGAACGGTTGGGTCGAGCTTTGAAGTATGTAAGCAGAAAGTCCTTTTACGTCACCGGGGAACGCCAAATTAACGTTATTAATTGATTATGTACAAAAAGAAAATTTAGTTGTTTTTTTTAATCGTGACTTAAGTTCTATTAAATACGATCTTGTATTCCTAACGATAAGCTTAAATTATTCATTTTAATTTTTTTTCTTAAATAGCAACAAAATAGTTTGTAAGAGTGATATTTTTTTAAATATTTCAAGGTTGAAGCAATTTCATGAATCACTGTATCAGTTTGCTTAGTAAAAGTATGATAATGCTCGGTAAATCAATAGTGACACGTGTATGTACTGAGATTAAAGAACAATCCCGTAGTTCAGGTGGCGTGGGCGAGCGTTCCCGGGGACGCCCACGCGCCCGGGAGCAGCGCGCAGCCGTGTTCGATCCGTTCCTCTGATGCTTTATCATTGTATGGATTGAACTTTGTGGTTTTAGATTGAAGCATCACCTGTTTTCATTGCCGAAGCATTTGTACAAAACATATTGTTCTCTCTATGTAGAGTTAATAAGAGAGATGGAGTGATTTTCGTTGATACATAGTTGTAAATACTTTTACTAAGTCGAATAACTAGAAAACATTTAACATTAACAATTATTTAATTTACAAAGGTAACGAAATATAAATGACGTTAATGGTATTGCGGCGGCTCGGGCACTTTCGTCCATTATCAGATTGCCTTTGTCCGTCGTCCGACAATGTTTCGACTCAAAACAAAGGTTTAACCCCGGAACAACTCGACATTAATGAAACATATAATAAATTATATTTTCAGTCCAAACTATTCTATACTTAGTATTTCTTAATCGTTTTATTAAAAATATATGAGTACAATTTAAAATTTAGGCGTTACTGCCACTTTCCCCTTATAAAAAATTCTATCAATAAAAACACACGTCGTTACTGCCTTAGTAATCATTAAAATCTTATTCGTAGTAATTGAGCAAAAACTTTTTTTTTAAAATTTATTCACACTAAGTTTATAGTATTAAGTTATCAAACAACAAACAAACGATGCTAATGATTTTCATTAGCTGGATAAAGTCTCTACCGCTACGCTGTTTTCAAATAGGTGAAAGCTTGTCAAGTTAGTATAAAATCGCTTCAAATACTCCATTGAGAAGTACTAATTTTAAGCAATTCTTGGTAAAGGTTTAATTCAGACAAGGGTCTCTTACGACACTCCCACGTGTAAATTGCAAGGCATTATTAGATGTATTTATAGGACAAATGAAACTCTTAATTGCTATAAATACTTAGTCTCCGGTATATTGTATTTATAATGATAATTAATTTTGAAAGTCTAATAGAAGTACTCGCGTAATTTATTGGTATAGAATAAGGTCATGAAATCGGCCATTAGCATTTTCGTCAAAATCATTTTCAAATAAAATAAGTGAATTACAATTTCCGTATTATAAGCAGTAATTAAATTAGCATTGTATTAAACAAGAACGCAGTTTGTTGAGTGTATTGCTTATACGGTTCCAACTGTCATCGAGCTTGTAGATCATTGTTTTGGCTTTATTCCCTCACAAACACCTGTTCTATCAGTCTATAGCATGTGACCTTGCCGGGGGAGGGGGGCGCCTACGCACACCACGTCATTACAACGCACACACTCGCCCACGCGATAATCGAATACACACATACGTAGTACTATCTCGCTTATTTGCAGTGTTGCCACACTAACCACATTGTTGTGGACTATTGTATTGTTTCATTTTATAATAAACAGAGGTTTTGTGGACTTATGGAAATTATTCGTTTTAGTTGATGTGTTTATTAAACTGTGGTTCAATATTAATTACGTAAATTTGTTGTACTTGTTTAATAATTATTTACATCGATTTTAAATGTTCACATTTCCTTAACAACGAGTCTAGCGATATGTTGACAAGGAAATTGTGCATCGGTATTTTTAAGCTGGTTTCTCACATTTCCGGCAATCCGGACTTATGTACTTTGCGTACTCGGATATACGGACGACAACTGCACTTCACTGTCATTTTATACATAATATTATTTATTTGACTTTTTCGATAGTCGCAGAGTTTTTTTTATGCAAATTTAATAAGGTTCAATAAATTGATAAGGATAGCAGATTATTTATAACTTAGAGTTACATAAATATGTGATAAAATTGTAAAAGAATTTGGAAGCAACAGTCTGTCGAGTAGACCGCACTGCGGTGATATACTTTGAAAGTACTTCAGACCCTTCAACAGCTCAGTGGAACGTTTTGTATGTGACAGTATGTTTTTTCTTTCTAACATTTATATATATATTTTAGTAAAATCCTATTAAAAAGACACATACGAGGAAAGTCTCTTTTTGTTTTTCATTCTGTGAAATGTCAAGGTATTAAAATAAGGAAATTCATAGACGAAATCAATGGAAATTATAAACTATATGTCATTTATTGTCTATGGATTCGTTTCGGAACGTTTTTTCTTGTCTGTGATTAGATTTATAAAGGTAAAATTGTATAGACAGGTTTGTTACGACGCCCCATTCTCACGTCTCAGCGTATTATTCAAAATAGTTACCGCCATTCGTTTTAGAAAGAAATATAACTGTTAGGCCGCTTTAATGTCAACAAAAGTAAGGTTTGATAATATTTACGCAAATCAAATTATCATACAAGCCGTTATCGCGTATTTTATAACACATAATAAATATGCGCTAATCTGAAGCAGGATCATTATACAAAAAATTGTATAATAGAAGATAAATATTATAATTATTACATTAAAGTCGTGGCCTCGACAACACGGTTTTATAAATTGATCATTTATTTCTATATTTAGAAACTATATTTATCCATTACTGTTACAGATTGTAAAAAGGTGAATAACATTTTAAACACTTTAGCACTGACCACTTCCAACCAACTTCAGATATCAATAATCGCTGTTTAACATTGTCTATGCAATAGATTTTTTTTTTACCAATTAATATGTAATATAAAAGGCTAATTAGTGCGGAGATACGAACGTTAAGTATATGTTACTCAATACCTTTATTATTTATTAATAAAGAAATGAAACACGAAACACCAGTAATTCTCGTAAATAAATAACAAATCAATAGGAACAACGGACCAAATCATTAGACTAATGATAAGCGAGTTGCGTTATCGTTAAAAAAATTCAACACTATCACATAACGCTAACGACATTTTAAATGTTTTGTTTGATGAATTCAGATTAAGGCGCGTCCGCAGAGGAGACGGGAATAAGGAAATTCATAAATATTAAAATAAATGACTCTGTTAGCCGTGATTGTGATGGAAACGCAACTCCGATTCGAATCCACACGCCAATCACGTCCGCAACACACGGACCGGCAGGATCGATTGCTTCTAGACGAATCGACATATTCGCGTTCTACAAACATTGCGAAGCATAATTGTGTGCAGTATGTTTGGTCTGGAACGAAAGTTAAATCGTACTAAACTTATTCTCACTAAATTCAGATTTGATTCCAATTTTTTTTGTGGCACACCCATGACTGTTATTACAAATTCGATACGAAATCAACGATGTGACAACCCTGCAGTGGCTACCAAGTTGAATGCCATAGTTATGTCGAAGATGGTAAGTTGTTATCGCCCCGCTCGCAAATGATTATTACAATTATTAAACGAAGACAGGTCTATAAATAATTGCAAGCTTGTAGTTTAAACGATTTAAAAAATAATGTAATTAATTGATAAAAGACGTTCGAACATGCAATGCGGAAGGCGGAAGACCGCGTATTATGAAAGGCATTTGGGAAGGCGTGCCCAGCAGTGGGCAAACTAAGGCTGATGATGATGACGCCTGTGAGATTTACAGTGAATAAAGTAATTTAAGGCTATTATCAATGGTACATCGTATATTTCGGAAATTCCTGTACGTTTGAAATGTCGAGTGAAATTCACAGTACAAAGTTATATATAAAAACAATGTTGTGTGTATTGTTTTATTTAGTGACGTAAATAAACGAGATCTTTAAGAATAAAAAGGGTCTAGGTTTCTTCCACCGTCTATTTTATTGATACATTTTTAAATTATATATAATTTTAACTTTTAAACGATGTTATTAATGTCGATATATTAAATTGAATATAAATAAAACATTGTTACAAGTTTTTCTTGTTTCGGTTTTGACGTCAATGGTAATCAAGTCACTTATATTTAGAATAATGAATTATTAAAGAAATTATAAACTGTTCCAGTATTTGTATACCAAACGGATATTAATTAATATTTAAATTAATTCAAACTAAAATGTTAACGTTCACGAATTAGTTAAAGAGGTTTCGATGTTTGAACTATAAGCATAATAATAATCATTAAATAGCATTATAAACATGGTTTCCTTAACAAATGAAATCTCAATGTGTACTTCGCAGCGCGCGTTCTGTTGCCGCGCAACGCGTCACCGGCGCAAGATGGCGCGGCTGACGTCAGCCTGCCGGAGGGGGGTGGGGGCAAGGTCTTGAGCCGAGCGTGTCACTTCCCAATGAAAAAGAGGCCTGGGACCCGAAATGAGGGTTGTCCTTGACGCTTTTTTGCGGAAGGTAAAAGTTACAATGTACTTTTTACCATAAGAAGCACTAAAACATCTTATAACAGTGTAAAGCGATTATAACAAGAAATAAAATCGATACATCAACGAACATAGAAATGTTGATAAGATGGTCGATAACAGACGGCGTCGGGATACGAGGTATTGCACGGATCATCTGTCTAATGTCAAGTTCAACGAGAGTGAAAGTTGTTTCAATTCCCTACATTAGACGGTATCTATTACATAACCTACATGTTCATACATTTAGCTTTACCTGTATAACGACGTATGTGCTGACATTTGCGTGACGTTATGTGTACATTTATTATATTTGATATGATTATAGATTTAAGAGGGAATCGAAACAAGTGTCTGGCTAGTAGCAAGTGAGGCTCGTTAGCCGTGACAGCGGTGACAATGCATGACGTCATCGCCAACACGACCGCCGTCGCCGCCGTGCCGCAGCCAGTATTGATAACGCAAACCGCAACCGCGTACGTACACCGACCGTTTGTGTGTCTGTCGAGTTGTGTGAGTAAAGATTACGCCTCGGTTAACTGTCGGAATTGTAATTTATATGTAAAAATGTCATTATAGCAATCAGAAAGTTTAATACGGGACGACCATAGCTTTGATATGTACATAAATATTTTATTGTCTCAATAATGTTTAATCCCGCCGCTCGTTTGTCTGTTTCTCTCATAAAAAATACAATAATAAATTAATATTATATACTAGACAGACTTTATTTTACAGCAATTATTGTCTGAGAAATAAATACTAAAATAATGAATTTCTTGTCACAAAACATAAAGCTATTGAAAATAATTCGACATCTATCTATTGAGATCTATCGTGCAGACGTTAATATAGTCTCATATCAGTATTGTATTTCTCATAGAAAATAATCACTATTTTTACAAATTATAGGTAAAGTAATATTGTTTACAATTTATAAACGCATGTTTCTTCGGCGGGATAAACTTGTCAGGCCTTATCGTGAAACTACGATGTAAATTCGTTAGTAAAACAAAGGATTTTGAATTTTTCCTACTGTGTTATAAAGCTTAAATTGTAATAGACGGAGGATTTGCGTTTGTAATAACTGATAAGATGTCGGGTCAATCCTTTGTGTGCATCACAATGTCGAGTTGGGATCGGGCTCGTGGCTTCTGTTCACATGTTAATACAACACGGCGCCAGATCTGATCGCATCATAACACTCTTTAAAATTCATAGCATTACAAATTCTGAAGCTCCAAACTACCGGAAGCTTAAATCTACTTTTTAAATGATTTCATCATCACAAACTATAAGAAATATTGCTGTTGGTAAGTAAAATACCGGTTTAATTTTTTTTATTGCACAGCATATTTTAATTAATTCTTATTAAAAATATTTAAATAACGGTGGAACCTCTTTATCAAATTACATTTATTCACCGTTGTTTTTTTTTAAATATATTTATAGGTAGATTTGTATATAATATAAGAATATGTAGTGACAGATGAATTTTGAAACAAACACTACACTTACGAAAAATTTTAGGCTATGTATTATCATTAGCCCTTGTTTTCCCACGTGGACGTAGGCCTTTCCCAATTTCTTAATAGTATGCTTTACTTCGCCTTCCGCATCCAACGATAGTCTGCCGTCGTATTATATATGACGCTATGAAAATAAAGATTTTATATTTTTTTCGGTTGAAGCCGCAATAAAACAAGCTAATAAATAATATGTTTAATTCTTAACAAGTGTAGACATTCTGCATTTGAATTTAGAAGACCTTGTACAGGTCTGTAGCCTTTCTATGACCGCTGATTACTCTTCAATTAACCGTGTTCTTAACTTCGTACGTTCTAATCTGGGTGGAATATATACGATTTTCACTACACGTGCCAACACTACCGCTCCCTTTTTCTCACATTCCTTATGACAATGTTATCAGTTTAATAAAAATGTTTGAGCCACCGCGTTATACCTTTCTCAATTTCAGGTACTACTTTCATTTTACATTCCAAAAGCTTCGCTATTTATTGTCGTATGACTCGAAATGAAAACTATGTGCGTATGATAATATTTCAATAAATTATTAAAACTTTCTTGAGACATTTCACTACACTACGTTCAGTGATCGAACGCGCTGTAGTACCAATCCCACTAAACCTGAAGTAGAGACCCCGATGAGCTCGAAAATAGTCGGTACCGACATCGGTTTACACGTGAATTAATCCCTTTTTATAAGTAGAATATTTCAATATTAAAACAATTACTCTTTACAAGGTCTTCATTGTTTTCTTTGACGTCAAAACCTGGTTGATATTTAAAATGTTTTTTTTGTTGTTGTGATAATAAATGTATCAATTTATAAGACAAATCCGTTGAAGTAGTAGTAGTACAAAGGTCGATTTTTCTTTCGAGCGCAAAATGTCGCAACTAGCATTTGTTTACTGGGCATAGGCACCCATCTGACCCGAAACGTGAATCTGTGTCAAGCAGTTTATTCAATCTGCCGCCTCTCAGTCGTCGTGCAAGCGAAAGAAATTTCTAATACATATAGTCCAAGGTTCAAAATCCCGGTATTAGAACTTATGGAGTAAATGACATCGACTGAGACGTGTATGGTTTTTGTCCTTGAATAGATACGTGGCGAAGAAATGTAAAGAAAGCGGTGAAAAGACTAGTAGTGGATATGTTTGTTTAAATTAATTTTTATATTGCAATTGTACAATTAACACGTGTTAATTATCTCTATTACAATTGGACATCACTTTGGTTACTATGCGTTATCTTTACGTGTATTGGCGAATACGTTTAATGCATTAAAATGTTTCCTTAATCAATACATTTAATTTCATACATTAATAATAATGTCCAGATAAGGTGACTTGATAAATTTTAGTGTAGAAAAAAAAAAACGTGACAAAGAACGCACTTTACCGAACCATCTTTTTTATACGTGTATGTGAAATAATTAACAGATCTGTGTGTATCATTACAGAGAAGTAAATCGTTTAAAAATATATTGGCCTATCTCTATATCTTTATATATTTCAAAGAAGAAAGAAACCTAAAAATCTTGAAAACTAAGAATTTTAGCCTAATCAAATAAACGGTGTTTAATAGACTATATAATAATCCCTTAAATACAAATAATAAAAATTATAAATCACTACATTTTAATTATTACAAATTACGTAAAGAAAAAAACTGCTGATCTCTCTTTAAAACTATACTAGGAAACATGACTTTTATGTACAACAATATGATTACTGATAGATATGGTTTATAGACCCACTTGCAAACAGATTAGACAAAAAACAAACGACACTCAAGTGGAGTAATTTCGCAGTTCCATCTTCGAAAGTTTCCCTTTTTCAAATATTATTATATATGACGCAACCCTTCAATAACTAAGTAGGGTTCATACCTCAATTTAAGGGTTACTATATTGTCTATTAAATATCGTTTATATTACATATTTATAATTAAAGGTATTTTTAAGTGACCCGAACCCATTGCTCTTGAGTGTATTCCGTTTTATGTAATGTTAAAATTTTTGTCAAATTAAATGTGATGCATTTATTATTTATCTATCAAAAGTTGTAAACCCGTCTACCAGGAAGTTTTTTAACGTCACATGATTTGCCAAATAATTGCTATCGATATTTAAAGTGTATCGGAGGCCAGTAACAAGTCTGATATCTGATAGCACCTGCTTGATATAAACTATCTTATCTGATTTACTATCGCGTTATCATCTGTAGTACACGAACAAATGTTTTGTTTCCTTTGCGATTTTCAACTATTTTGGATTCAATCAATTTTTATTTTCAATACTTCTTATGTCATAGACTGCCAAATTGTTTCAATATGTTAGCAGAAATATTATTCTTATTACTAGAATATGCAATTGTTTTTATATGAAATATCAATAAGTCCTATGGTAACATCATATCATGTTAATTATATAATGTAGAGTTCCAAATTATCAAGTGTATAAACAATTTGCAAAATGTTATTTATTAATCGCACATTGGGAAAGGTCCCACAATTTTACTAAAGTGGTGTTAAAAGCGGTATAACGGAGATGGTATTCGAACCTCTGATTGTTTTAATCGTGTTTTGTTTTGTGGTTAACCCCACCGCTTCACAGTCGAGACAAAATTTTGCAATAATCCAGCGGCTTCGAATGCCAATGTCAAATGTTGTGCAGGCAACGAAGTTTTCTTCAAATTTGAACTTAACTGAATGTATCGATTTAAGTACCATCTATTGATGGTAAGCAAATAAAGTATATACCAGAATAAAAAAAATTACAACACATTATACTCTGAAAAGTTGCATAACAAGATGCCTTCTATATAAAAAAATAATGAAAAAAAGTAAAAGCGAACGCACCGCACGCCGTCATGCTGGCAACATTGAACGCGCGAAAAAAAAAGCAAATGGCCGCCGTCAAGGTCACAAGAAGCTGTCCTAGTCACGGAGGGCATTTACATTTTTTATAATCGCTTCAGGGGCTTGCAAAACAGGCCCGATATTAAAATATTGTTTTGTTTTGAATTTCCTCAGTAAATTGAATATTCATTATTCGTATTAGATATTGCTGAAGCTAAGAAACTTATTGCAATTGTACAATTTTACTAATGGTCGATTGTCGTATCATTAATTTTTTTTTCTGTAATTCATCTATTTTCTTCGTTCAAAATTTTCTTTAGTATGTAATAATTTCTAAAACTCGTTTGTATTCAAGAGACAAATACATTCTCTCGAGCTCTGAAACTACGATTTGCTTGATTTCTGTAGTGGTAGACCATATTAATTAATGATAAATGTGTAAAATAAACATTGAAAAATATAAAATATTCAACTAAAGAGGTTTTAACCGATGGTACGTTGGGAATCGATATTGCGAGTCGCCTTGCAAAACCAGAATCTTCTCATTGTAGACCCGTTTCAGAAAAAAAAAATGAAAAACAGGCGTGCTGTACGCAGCAACGCCATGGGAACGTCGTAAGCGCATCCCAACAAACTTTTTTATGCTCACATTTTGGACCATCTTTCAATGCATTACAGAATATTTTAGATGCCATCTTTGGACAAGTTTAAAAAAGTTGACAAAACCGTAAACGGCACTGCACCTGCCCTAGGCGACGCTAGATTACGAGGCTCGATTATGGAATTTTATGAGAATTTTTATACTTGTCCTTAACTTCTAACAATTATTAAATGAAAACATCCTATACTTCATTCCTTGGACTGCGACACTGTTATAGTGTCTGTAGAACTAGCATACGGAAAGAATAAGTCAGACCCACATTTTACATATTTTCTTGAATTCAGATAAGATTTCGAGTAGAATCGTGTAGAGCGACAGTTTTGCACAATTAGTGAATACTGTTACTTCTTTGTGATATTTTACAAGTGATGTATCAATTAGATTTTACACTATTACACTCTTTCCACTCGATTCCATTTTGACCCAAGTTGACAGAAATGAAAATAAAACATAGCTATTTGTTCATTTATGTTCAGTCAATTATGGTGCGGTTCAAAATGTATTAAGAATATGAATATTCAAAAGCAATAAATCTAGATTTTTATCGTTTTTTTTTATATTGAACGAAGTGAAAAATAGGTACCAAAAATAGAAAGCTGCGGTGACATGTAGATATCACATTATCACATCGATGATTTCTTCTATAATAAATATTTTCAAACCAATCCTTTATAACCGCAGTAAAATAAAAAATGACTTTTTGAAATTATTAGCCAATGCACTCTTAATTAATCGATGACCATAAAGTACCGAAAAGATTTTCTTTGTTTATAGTATTGGTTCCAAAAGTAAATCTGCTATTTGCTAAAGTGATGATACTTTAGCCTTGTATGCCGCGGTTCCAGCGAGCAAATCTTTCTTACCACAATATTTAATTTTCTAGTCCCTAGATTCAGAATTTTTGTCTTGGAGACTTGAGACTAGAGACTAGACTAGAGATCATAGACTCGAGTTTTCTCCGTTAAATTTTTTAAATGGTTTTAAAGTAATGTTGGGTGAAATGATCACATGCGTCCGTTGTCTACACACGCATGTGTTGTGCTCGTGTGTACGTACGCGCCACAGACGCGCACTTAGGGGGGAGTAATATACTTAATAAGCACTTTTACTGTGTCATTTAATTGCTTCACAGACCGGTCCTGTTCGGCCAGTAGCAACGACTTCAAATTGCTACCCACGAGACGATGCGATGCGTTCGCGCAGGGAATAGCAAACTTGATTGCTGTCATAGACTATACCTATCTTTGCAGATTAAATACAATCTATATGGATTTATTTTATCATTAAAATAAAAGACATGACGCTCTGCACTGCTGTAACTCTGTGTATTGAAATAATAAATAACAAATATTCAAACATTTTTTAATTGTGGAAACTTTTGTAACGAAACATATCCACTTTCATTTACATATCGTAAATTCGCAACGCATTTATTTCGTTAACAAGTCCACGCGTACAACATTTTAACCTAAATAATATACGAGTTACTCAAAAAAAAATAATGTTATGACTACGTTAAATAATCTAGTAACCACCGCCGCGAGTAACGCTCTTATGGTTACTATGATATGCAAAAAAACAGTCAATTTATCCTAACCCATAAACCGATGATGTCATCGCATTCCAAAATGTTTTAACAGCATACTTTTGATGGTTTTAATGAAGCGTTTGAATAATAACTTTGTTTCAATGAGAAGAAAATCTATAACACAAAGACAAACAAAGAGACGTCATTTGTTTTTGGCGTGTCTGAACAATTTAAAATATTATTTAGTTTAATGCTTTCGAACGTTTTACAATAGTTTTTTTTTTTTAATTAGAATTCAACAGATAAGAGGAAGTGTGATTTTGATGCGTAATTATTTTTTGTATATTGTGGTGTATTTATTGTTGTTTATGTTCGTCACGGAGGCTTTCCTCTCGTGGAGTTAAAAGTGAGATCATCGTAATCAATGCGACGCAGCCTTCGGACGTTGTTCTTGTACATTTTAATGAGTCCTAAGTTATTCAAATACAAAATAGATTATAATTATCGTTTGAAAATCTCACGAGCTGAGACAGGTTAATTTTACTATGATAGAAACGAAACGATTGCTCGGATGAGGGGAGACAACGAATTGAATGTGACCTCATACTTCTTTATAACATTTATTATACCTAATCCAGTGAACAAATGAAAGGGGGCAAAATGCCTCTGAAGAACAATAGTGCTGATAAATATCTTTAGTGCTATCTTTTACAATACAAAATGACATTTCGCTAACAATTTCCATCGTTATGTAGATGTCAAATTTTTATGACATACTCCATCTATAGTTACATCCGTTGATAACCTAAAAAAATAATTAATCGAGAAAAATTAAATAATTCTTAAATATAAAAACGTATTACATTTTTTTTCTTCTATTGCTGTCAACATAAGACAGAGTGTAACCAGTAAGTTTGCAATGAACGATATCCTTGTTAAAACTAACAGTTCACGTTCATACTCTATACCCGAGGTCATTGTTCTAATGGAAAATGACGTAACCCAAATATGAAATTTTTTAAGTCTTTCAACCAAAAAAAATTATAATTATAGGTATTACAATTAGAGTATTCAGCTAATAAGAAATATGTATCTGATTCAAATCTCAAATCTTACAAGAATTTAACTTATATATTATTAGAATACAATGATAGTCGAAAAAGTGATCCGTAATAAAGTAAATAATACTTAATTAAAAAAAAAATAATTAACCGGCCTGATTGTATGTGAAATTGGGGAAGAAATCGAATCGTATGACACGGCCACGCTTCAAATTCGGTCAAGGTACGACTTAAAATAAAGTGACATGTATAGAACATGCCCATCAATAAAAAATACCTCCTGTTATTCGGGCAAACAGTAAAAAATCCAGTGTCCGAGATAAAAAAAAAATGCGTAGGATTGCTGTGTGTGTGCTTCCCGCCAATTCACGTACACAGAACTGTTCCCATACATCGATAAGAGACAGTATTGCATCTTTTTTTTCAAAAGTCACCTCGTGTATAGAAACTCTTTCGTACCTGGAAGAAAGAAAAATAAAATAATTAAACTTAGTTAATTTTCTTGTAAAAGCATAAGAAATTAATTTACATTGCTAGATGTTTAGTTATTTGTGGACAGATAAATTGTAATGTTTCGTGTTTCAAATTCTTCAAACTATGCTGCCGCTACCGCTGTTTCGATCTAAGCCTGATAGTTCGATAGACACAGTCTAACACCAATGCTATTCACGGTATATGAACTAGCTATGACATCGAAAAATCAACAATGTCACGTCATCCCACGTATCGTGTACATAAAATGCAATTATATAATATAAAGTTACAAGATCATAATCCGGCGCAGTGCTAGGGCGTAGTGCAGTTGGCAGGTTTCCTTATATTGCATCCTTCGACAGCGGTGCAAATCATACACTTACATCATTCACAAACTTGGACCGATTAAATCGGACCTCATGTTCCTCCACGTCACGAAATATATCTATTTAGCTATTATTATCATAATATGTAAAAGTCCTTAGTACCCAGCCTATTGTCCGCGTTTAGTGTAACGGAGTGATGATTTGTCAATGAAAATAAAACTTTTCATATCATAATTGATTCATATAATGATTTTAAACAGCAATGATTAAAATAAGCAATATACCTGTGGTAATGAACATATAAATCATTTCTTAGTCTCATAAAGACGTTGATAGATGGCGTAATAAATGGGAAATTTGAAAAAAAAAGGATTAAATTAATATACTTCAATTTGTTATTGCACAAGTTTCGCAGATTGTTGTAAACTATTGTAATACTTTCAGTTACTACGCAGCAAATAAATGTTTGAGTATCGTGCAAAAAAATCTTAAGATATTTGTATGAAAACAAAAACAAAAAAAACGCGGTAACAATCGGCAAAAACAAACAATCCAACATGGCGGCGCAACGTCATCTCGCTATCGGTCTCGGGCGCGTTATCATGCGCGTAGACGATCCGTTTTTAGAAATATTAATTCAGTAATAACTGCTGTATAGTGAACTATTTTTAGTACGGCCTAGGCTAAAAATACAGCGGTCGTCGCGACCAATGACGCTCACACTTGATAATGCTAATGTTACTCATGTAATGTGTCGTTGACTTGTTGCAGTTTATTAGATCTCTTGTCTATTGACATTCATAGAATATCGTCGCGAGGTTATCTGTGCTCGATGTTTACTAATGTCACGTCTCCATACCGCCGCAATCGCGCCTAGAAAGTTTACTATACAACTCTATTAGTTGTGATTCATTTTGTTATATTCGTGAGTTATAAACAAAACATCGACACCGTCTGTCTACTACCATAATAATTTCTATATTCAAACGCTCGAATACTTTTATTAGTAAGATAGGACAGGGAAATAAAATGATTGTTGAAATTACAAAATAATTGTTGCAAAGCTATCGGTAAGTATTTACAACACGCTAAGGTTAAGTGTTAATAATTTTTCCTATTGTGGCAATATAAATACAAGTTGTACCCCGACACATTATTACATCATCTTGTAACTCAATCATCATTTTAAATATGTGTATGTAAATCACAAGAAATAATTTAATGATCAAAGATAAGGAGACATTTCATATCTGTGTTATTATGCTACCGATCGTTATTCGATTTCAAGTTATTAGCATTAGAAAATCGATTCATTACATAACTCGATGTCCAGTATTCGGACGATAGTCGCGAGACGTGCTCGAGCGAGCCGCAAGGCCGGCCCGTCGACATTGACCGTGAAGTTACGACATAGCGTAAAAAAATACTTTATCATGTTTCCGCAATTCGATATCCCGCTTTGAAATCGATTTAACATAGCGAAAAAGAACGATTACAAGAAAATATTAGAAAAAAGCATTTAGATTTTACATGGAAATTCTAAAAAGTTTAAGCTGTAAATTGATGTGTACCTACAAGTTGGAAGGACGCTAATATAAAAAAAAAAAACTTTTAACACTTGTGATAATATTACCTATTATTTACATTTTTATCTCACTCCTAACATCAGAACGTAGATAGAATTAGAAATAGGATGTAAAATAAACCATTACTAAGTGCTTATCTCAAATCATAAGTACTGAAGCTCATGTCCTCAAAACGAGGGTATAGATTCTGTATCTCTACATGGGTATAATTATTAATCGTTTACGGTAGTCATCTTTTCATTCTCTATGAAATAATATAAACAAGAACAGAATTATTTGTATAATGAAATTTTAAATTCGCGATTATAATTTAACTAAAGGTTGTTCCACGTCTGCGACTGCACGAAATTAAAAAGAAAAAAATAGTGTTATCACTTTCATCTCCGGTGTTGTGAAAATTCAGGAGTATTGCAGAAATTATATGGATACGGTTGCCTTTTGACTCTGATTATAAAAAACAGTTGCGCTAGTGTTGTGACGCTCTTGGCTTTCTGACGTGTAGTGATAAGACCTCTCATGCCGATGGTCAGGTTGTGTTATTATAATTAGAGTCTGGTATAGTTTAACTTCTAATCTATCGTACTAATACAAACGGTAGATTACAATAGTTACAAGCAAGTACATCCGCCACTAAAGACAGTAAACTACCTCTTTGTAAAATGTCGTACAGGACCGTGTAGTCCTTTTGGACTTATCTGCTAATGTAAATTCATCTAAATTTACCCATTTAATGATTCAAGTAACAATTATTTCTAGAATGGTGTCAGTTAGGTATAATGAAAATCGTAATACACTGTACATGCAGTATTGCTTTCACGACAAGTAGGTGTAGTTATTTAAAAAATTTAAAGTGTCAAGTTTTCTGTTGATTGTCAGATTAATTACGGAGATAAGATGAAAGTGTAGTGTGGAACTGCACCACCTCACTTGACGACTATCACCTACAGTCGATACTGCAAGTAAATCAATTTAATATCGATAAATACGGATTATTTATAATTCTTATAGTATTATAACCATATTAGATAGTTTATGAAACCTACATTGAATTCGTAATTACATAAAAGAAGAAAAACCAAGACAGCTACAGTACAACGATCTTGTGGCACTTTTGTAAAGAGGGCGCTAGTGAGCTATCAAAATTTAGTTTGACTTCTTGTCCACTGAGACAGATGACTTTGTCGGTTTATGTGTATGCTTTTGAAATAGTGATGGCAATAAGTTTGTGTACATTAATTTTCACTAGTGGAACCCCACTGGGAATATTCTATTCAAATCTGACAATTACTGAAGTTGAATGCCAATTGAATGCAGGATCATATCGTGAACAAAAACTAGTTGTTTTTTTAAATCTCCTTCAAGATAATTAATCAAAGTAATTGCTTAACATAAGCTTTCAACAAGTATATAAATATGTGTCGCTTCGTACATAGTTGTCTTAAATGAAATGTAAATTATTAATACAATTAATTCACAGATTATTTAAAATAATTTTATCTCAATATCGTCATAATTTCACCGAATATGTACCGAGCCGATTAAGTTCAATGACACTTTATTTATAAAATTGCAGAATACTGCAACCTCGGATTGCATTGTTTGTGAAATAATTTTGATAACCTAAAATGGTTGTTATAAAAATAGCCAGTCCGAGCCCTGTCTCGGCAATTGTCCACGCGACATGGTTTGTGCCAATTAACAAAAATGATCAACTATTAACATTAATGGTCACAGCGCCGGCGCCAGTATCGCACGAGGCTCTGACTGCTCACACGCGGCAATGACACAATAGACGAGCTTGTTAATCATCTTGTAACACGACCTAGCTCTAAGATTTATCTTCTACTATCCATACTTATGTCAGCCGTCATATCTGAATACAAATCCTTACGCATATCCTTTTTTTATACAATCCATCAACACATTCTTCGGCCTTCTACCTTTATTGCCAACCACATTCGATCGTCACTTTCTTGTTTATGTGATCATCATCTCTTCAGATACAACCATACAACGAAAAACTTTCGCTTCGCTACGTTCTTGCATGAATTTGATTACCGAATTCCAATAGATCATATGAGTTATTCCAAGAGTAATTCTTTCTTTAAAGTCGTGGAGTAGAAGGTTCATAGTGACATAGTTACACACCTTCGTTAAAATATGACATCCAAAGACAGCATTATTGTTCAGACTTAAAGGAGACACAAAAAAACAATTTCAAAGTAAAAAAAAAAAAAAACAATAAAATATAAGTACTGTATTGATATTTACAATTTATCGGATTATTAAATAAAAATAATTATTGACATATGGATTAAATAAAATTGTTTATCCTTAAATTATTACATATCACTATTTTTATTTACTGCATACGTCAGCAAAGCCTACTTTCTCAAAAAATTATGCCCGTGACATTTTAAGTCATACGCACGAAAATTAAAATTTCCGGTTTTCTTAATTGTTTTTTTACCACGATAGAACGGTTTTTTTTAATGTAAGGTTAAAAATACAATACATTGAAATATTTACTTCCCGTGCACCTTGTATTAAATCTATTTTTAAAACTGTTTATTTTTAAAATGTCAATAAAACGAATGAGACGAAAATAAAAAAAAATCTTTTATTCTTAACGAGATAAGATATCAGATTTTGGACGGATCTTTCCATTACTCACACATCAACTGCACCTTCAGTTATTTTTTTTTTAATTCTTTATTGACGTATTGTAGAAAATAATACATTTTTACCAAAGATGTAGATTTCTCTAACAAATTTGTACAGACGTGTCTGTTATTCTAGTATTACAAATGTCCATTGGCATCATTGAAAGCTTCGATGTTCAAGCGCTCGTTTGGCCTTGCATTATAAAAAGATAATCAAAATTAGACCCAGGGACAAAGTCTATGTTACATTAAAAACGTACAAACATAATTGAGAACCTTCTCCTCTTTGAAGTTGGGTAAAAAGATAATTTATTGAATATACCTTGCCAAGACAAACTTTATATCTGAAAATGTGTATTCAATCATTGAAATCACTGTAACAAGTATAAAAACGTGTTGTTATTCCAGTTTTTTTTTAAATGATAATTAAGAGGAATTCCACAAGTAAACCATGGTTACAAAGACCGCTGCTTCACGCCTGTCAATAACTAATTAATTAAAAAGAAAGGTCCGTGTTGCACAAGATATAAACCCTGTACACGCAACCACTTAAATGTTTAACATAGGACCTGCTTACTTATATAAGGAATTCGGTCACACGTTGATTTTTGATACCGTTAAAACATCAATTTACATTAAAATTAAGCATTTATTTTCGTGAATAGTAAACACAAAGAATTGCGATCAACAATGTATTAGACGTGTCCTTGACAGACATGTACGTTCAAATTGTTAAATTATTCGTTTATTTTGAATAATTTATGCCGAGTTAACTAATTACTTCTTATACTGCTTTTTTGAAAAAAAAAAGTATTATAGCATAGTAACACAGCAACTTGTACAAAAAAAGGTAATAAATAATCGATTTAAGTTTTAAAGTATATTTTTTCCAATTATTGTTACAGCACCCTGTCCGACAAATGGAACGCAAAACAAAAAGTTGAGCTGGATAATTTATATTATGACAGATTTCTGGAGAATTTATTGTTAATTCTGTGCCAGCTTCATATATTAAATAGTGTAAAACAACAAAATGAATTAGTTCATCTTGGGAAGAGAAGTGGGCGAAAAAGTTTGTTTTTCCGCATCTTTCCTCTTACCCGGGCGTAAGTTACGCTCGCTGCCCCATTGTAGAGATCATTTCTTGTTCCAAACCCGTTATGAACATTAGAAAAGTGTTGAAATGGTGGGGGATTAGATTTGTAATTCGGTTTGTAAGAAGAGAGACAATTTGTAAGGAATCCCAATAGTTGTGGCGAGCTCGTCGTGTCGCAGGCGGCGTGCGTCAGTCAAGGTTAGCCGCGAGGAAGTGCCTCACAATGCACGCGCTACGGTTTCGCAACGAGCTTGCCTTTACGCGATGTAACTAGGGTTATCACAAATTACAAAAAAAAAATTAGCATTGTGGTATTTTGTATTTATTATTTCATTTTAATTACAGATAATTAATTTGTTGTTGCATAAGTTACTGACATTTTGTTGCCATTTAATTACTATCGCGCGTTGAAAAGTCGTCACATGTATGTTTTTTTTTTTTATTAAACCGTGTCCTTAAGATCGTCAGATTTAATATCGTTTTGATCAGTTTGTTATTTAACAGTTCATTATTGTGATTTTTTTTTCTTATGTTACAAAAAAAAAGTTATTGTATCCTTTGAACTTTGAAATAGGTAATATAAAATAACATTTGTAATTGTAGAATACTTATTGATGTTTACTACAATCTTAATTTTTTGATAGAATGGTTGAAGTGACAACCTTAGGATGTAGTAGGAAGTAAACGGTTATCGTGACATTTACTTATAGACCGAGGGTATTGAATTTAAATGAATTTTAATTTTTACTTACGCGGACTTAACACTTTATGAATGGCCAGACTTCCAGTTATCGTGTTTCATTAATTCTATCAGATCAAATAACTTCTAGAGAACATTGATCTATATTAATAAGGGTCAATTGAAGATTTTTAACTACGTTTGTATTTTTTAGGATGTAGTAAAAAGTTTAACTGTATATTTTAAAATTGGGAGTAGTTACCAAACCTTAGTTAATTCTCTTAATTTTCAACCTTGAAATATGAAACCCTTCGCCTTATAGCGAGGTAATTTAGAAGTAATCTCATCGGGTTATTTAGAAGCTGCTGTAACGGAGAAGACATGGACCTTGGACGTTCCCATGACAGGTTATTTATGTTATTGGTTAAGCTTTATTTCACTTTTTTATACTATTTTATCTGGAATCTTTCAAATTATTATTTATTTAAATAGCTATCACAATAAGCAACGGGCAGATATATGTAATCATATTAAAACGATAGCGGCTTTTCAAATTAACATAATATAGTTACAATGAATAACTAATTGAACACTAATAAAGTCAATTTAAAGTATTATGTATCAGTACTTGAACTAAACACAGTGTGCCGTGGGACAGGGGACGGTTGCATACAATTTTACAAGCAACTTTTACAAACTTTAAAAGAACTACCATTACTGTTTAATTATATACTATTAAACAACAGTCGCGTTTATTGTATTTAGTTACTTGTAATATATCTGATCAAGTGGCAAAAGCTAGATAAGTTTAAAAACTACAACACTATGATTTTCTAATACTATTGGTTAAGTTCCACTAATCTCATTGTAGCCATACACTAAAATAATCCCTTTTCACACATATGAATAGTTTTTCTTACTATTTTCATAGAAATATTTTTATACATTTCGAAAGAAACCATCATCTGACCTGAGCATAGACATTCATCGAATCATAACAACCCGTTAGTACCCAATAACACAAAGTCACGTAATCTAGCAATACCACCAGCCGAGCTGGTCGCAATGGTCGGCTCACACGAAACAGTTGACATTGAAAACGCACGCCGTTTCGACCTGAAACAGCCGGCTGGCCGAATTCTAGGGTGGGTTACCAGGCGCGCCCATCGATCCCCGTGGAAACGGGGTCGCAACCCCCTACTCCCTCACTTGACCTTGAGCGCCGGAGATACACGAACTTTGCCGGCAACCGACGAAGTACTTCATTCATTCGAGTGCAAACACCCACGGGAGAAGTATACATTATGCTTACTTGTGTTACCAAGTTCGGGAATTTAAAAATGGTGTTACTATGTGAGTCTCTTCAGTAAAAAGTTATCTGTATATTGATAAATAAAATAATGAACAAAAAATACGTACAGGAAATCAATGGATTTAACATTGTATCCCTAATGAGTATCTTTCATAAATATTTAATAAACACCCAAAAGTAATTTAGTACAACAATTTTTTTTTTAAATAAACCAAACGAGCCTACCGGTTTTTTTTCGTGTTGATTTTATCTTTGAAGCCGCGAATAATAATTGATAACATCTTTCTCAGATTAACATTTTTTTTTGGAAAGTTCGCTACGAACTTCAGTTATAGCATTTTTTTTAATTCAGTAAAAATATTAACAATTTGTATTCATTTCACCACTTCAACTGAGCTCTAGGCGTGTGCTAGGACATGGTCCACGACTATACGTCGATTAAATAGATAATATGATATTTAAAAAAAAATCGGAAAACGAGATTATTGCTTAAAGTAAATTGAAATAAAAATAAAAAAAACTTGCAAAACCATAAATACTTGTCTTGTAAAAAGTGTCCATTTTGAATACTGACATTTTTCTATTAAACCGACGAATAGTCGAATGTGGGTTCGAACTCTCGACCATGTGATCCGAAATCTAACCCTCAACCATTGTGCTATTGGTTCTTAATTAAAACCTTTAAACCCTATATTATTGCAAACAGTACTCTATCTGTGTCCTATAATCCATTAGTCGTTTTCCTAGGTGCTAACAAATGTCCATCTAAACTTTCGTATTCATATTATTCTAATTATAATGTAAAGTATTTTAATTTCAGCGCCAATAGCCTAATGATTAAGTGTACGGGTTTCCGATCACGTGATCAAAAGTTCGAATCCCACCCATTGGAGTACGACAGTACTGTCTTAAACCACATCCTAGTACAAGCTTAGAGCTTAGTTGGGTTGGTAAAAGAAATATTATTGAATTAACAAAAATCTGCCAATATTTGATGTATTGTATGACATACTATGTTAAGACGGTTTGGTAATGAATAATTACATTACAAATAATAACAAAAAGATGAATTTACAGCCAGTAATGATGAAATATATTCCGCTATCGTTCGGAGGCTGTTCTTGACTAAGACAATGCGGGGTCGCCTTATCAAACTGTATCAATATTTACTACGACCTTTGGAAATGTATGTTACCCTGGTTAACGTAATGCTGAATTGATATTTGCGAATACTAAGTCAGTAAATATGTACTATCATATCAATATTGAGCCTCCATAATCAGTTTCACTGAGAAAATAAACTGTACAGTTCGAACTGTGCAAGTGTAGGCGGGACTGAAAACTACAGAGAGTGAAGTGTAGGCGGGACTGTAGATTTTAACTGTACGGTCCTACTGTTTTGTTAAAATGCAATTAACACTTTGCAGTTAAAACTAAAGATGCGTGGTAGGCTTTAAGAAGTGACAAGGAGTTAATTGTTGCCATTTCTAATGAAAATATAATAAACGTTATATAACCCTAATGTATATAAAACAACAGTAAAAAATTTTTAATAACCCATGAAGAAATTAATTAACATATTTTACTATAACTACATAAATTAAACAGGAACCAACGTATTCAAATTAATTTAGTATCAAGTTTCTCATGCGTTCTGTAATTGACTTAGACAAGGTTACTGATTTTGTCTTTTTTTTTATTTTACATTTATATGCAAAATTTTAATCTACTAATTCCTAGCGATGACTTCAACAAATTTATGGTCTAGTATCATTATCACGTATAACATTGTTCAGAATTATGCTTATCCTTTACTGAATAATCTGCACAAAACCATATATGCCTGAAATTATGAACAGGAGAACAATATGTCAGCACATTATGAACTTAGGCTTCGGGTCATAAATCATATTTATCTGTCTGTCTCGCTCGCATTTACAGGTCTCATGAAGAGCTGTAGTGCTGTGTTTTAGAATTGTAGAGTTGCATATCGATAACAATCGACCGCGCCTGCGCAGGTATCTAAGTATCGTTGAAGGATTGCGATGCATGCACATTCCTACTGTCAGTGACATTTATTGCCTGACGACTTAGTTTAAAATGCATCGACTATAGATTATATAGTATCTTTAAATAAACAAATTGGAAGATGATTTAAAAATTCTATGGTATCAAAAACAAAAATCGGTTCCCTTAATTTGATATCGAATGAGATGGTTGAATGATGACGTTTATGATAGTGAAACGGTCAATATTTGATACGCGGCCATTAGAGGCCGATAACGCCAAGTTCACTAATGACTACAGACAACAAAAGCATGACCGGTTCGAGTTACGATCGACCAGTCGAGACGCGTGCGATTTGTATACAATACATTAAAAAAAAAATACCAAGTCGTTTCGCGAACGTTTGCACATTGAATATCTTAATAGCTCGCACAACTGAGCGTTTGTTACGCGTAGTAACAAGTGCGAACAATTGTTTGTATCAGCACCTTAAAAACAATGTTTTTAGTTCGTAACATTATTCATAATTAGATTTGTTACACTGAGTGATCACATCTTCGGTTTTTGAATTAAGGTTGGCAAGGTTAGGAGTCGCTATTTCATTTTTAAATGTTTCCTTTATACTTTAATATGTTATGCCTTTTGCAGTAATTGGTACTGTATGGCATATAAGAAGTCAACAATAAACCAATTATATTCTATACATTTCATTTTTCGATAATGTAAACGTGTAGTTGCAAATTAAAAGTTGTGTATTGTACGCGACTGAGACTCGCGGTGGGGCTGCGGGGGGCTGCGGGGGTCGGGGGCGGCAGGACAAACGACGGAAGGTTATCAACGCTGATAAGAGCTCATCCATCACTCACTGCGTATCTATTACAATGGCACGAGACGGCGCAGACGCAGCCAGCGGAAGATTTTATAATATCTCCGCGAAATTATTGTGTGAGACGTCGGTACAATAATGGCAAATAAATTATTTTCAGATTTCGTCTCTTGCTACTTTTGCTAACTCTTACTGCCATACTCAATCCACTAAATAATAATTAAAAATCTTGATGCCAATTTGATACACTATTCTTCTTTAATGGTTTTCCGTTTTATCCTCTAACTTTTATATATCAGTCCTTGTTACTCTTTATGTTTGTGTGCCATTTTAATGTGTATTGTGTTTGTGTGTATATCTAATAAACCTTAGCAAGCTTCTTACAGTAATGCATTTAAATTTATTTAATATACTAAATACATTTGTAATTAAATACGTATATTTTAATAAGGTCAAGGGAGGAGAGTGTTAACATACATTTTTGAAATGTTACGATCCAATTTATCATTGTAAACAGTTAAGTCCGCGTCGGACAATTGACTCAATTTAAGACCCCGCCGCAAAAGCACGTGATAGTACAGATTACATCCACGTCTAACAGTTGCAACTGAATTATCATTACTTTTCATGTATTACGTAGAAAATTCCCCAATTTACCTACAAGAATTTTTAATATAACAGTTTCTAAAACGAGGAATATACATATGTAAAACTATGGTATGATTACTTACGAAAAGTTTTAATTTTCCGCACCGTTTGCGCCCCTTTTTGAAATGGCAGTTAACGTTGTTGGAGACTGTCATTGTTCTATATTGCCATTTTTTGAATTATGATAATGACGTAGTTCTTTACGGCCGTGAAGGTTATGTTAAATATTTGATGCTGAATTAATTAAAAATGCTAGGTTTAACAATGGCTTCCTTTTTATGATGTAGGCAAAGGACAGAGAAGGATTTATTTTTAAAGAAAAAGTTGAAAAAATGGAAGGCGTTTTTTATTAGTGTTTTTTTTTTGCGTCGGACAATGTCGCAGGCCTCGCATTGTTTAGAAAATAATCAGTTACAATTATGTGTTAGAAATAAGAAGTAGGATGGTAAGTAATGGCCGTGATGGTTGTTTGCGGTTAAACAAGGGAAGCAAATAATCGTGATCGCAATGTTAACGCGCCGGACTATGTTAATCCACCTTATTTCCCGTCTATACTGGCTATATATTTATTAATTCAACACGTATAAATACTACTTAAAAAGATAAACACGAAATATAATCTGCGCAAAAAAATATAGTTTTGTATTCCACGTGAAGCCTAAAAGATTATATGTGCCTATACAAGTTACGTAATATCTCGTGATACTAGTTTCAATTGTATTTAAGCTGATAAGCAGTAAGTGATATTGTTATAGATAACATTTTTGAATCTTTCTCTCGAAGGAATAAGGTTGAAAATAGCATGTTTCACTTGTCTAACCACTTCCTTATCTGAATGAAATACTAACATTCTTCATAGTGCCGTTTTGTTTGCATTTATTGTTTTATTTAAATAGTACTAAGTAATTCTAATGTGTAACACTGGTTGCTTTGTAATTTTCACATGATCCAACTATGCATAACATTGTGTGTGACAGAGTGAAATAAATTAAGAATTTATTAATTACAGCGCCATTTCCATACTTGGTGAACATTCAAGTATAATTTCATTGACGTCGTAAGTATTGACAACAAACTATGACTAATGTAACAATCGAAGACGAGCTCCTTTGATTATTTTTTTTAAAGATATTGTTGTTGACAGAAATATTTCAATTTTTTTTTGTTAAACATTATTAGAACTTTGTTAATTTACTAATATTTATTGTAATCATTATATGTAGCTTGAAAAGGTTTGTATTAAAATGTAGTTCACAACAGTGCTCGATTGGCGGGATTCGAACCATCGACGCCAGATCGGTAGTCCGTACCCATAACCATTGGGCATTTGGCGCTTCGATTTGTTTTGATTACTAATGACACGAAAGCATTAATACAATTAACTTGTAGAATTCTTATTAGGTAAAATACAGAAAACCCTTTTAAAAAATCAATATTGTAATTAAAATTGTAGATAAAAAATATTTACTTAGTAACACAGCGGCCGACGATAAAACCGAACGTTAATGCCTAAAGAAAAAAAAAGAAAAACATTTGAACGCATCTTCGAAGCTACGAGCGGCCGACGGGCATACATTAGCACAAAAAAGTGTCTGTACGCACACACACGCAAGCAAAAACTTCGCAGATGTGCTCACACGCATCGACGGGAAAAAGCGGCCCATGTAGGTTCCCCATATGTGTTGCCATATTGAACAAAGGACACGATATTAAAATATACCTAAACTTGATTTATTTTAAAATATTATTTACTTATCTCGCTTTTCTGCACCACTTAAAATAGTTATTGGATAAAAATTTAATTTATTTTTGAACGATCAAATTATCCCATTACATGTATGGTTTCTCTTTAATCAAGTCCATTGTGGATTGATTAGTATATGATAAAGTTTTAATGCCGGAATGTTACAATCCTGATTGATCGGTCAGTATGGCCAACTTAGTGGCGAGCCTACAGCGTAGCCAGTGTTGCCATTATCATAATATACTCGACTCTCCACATATGTGTTCACTGTTTACTCTCAAGAACTAGCCCACTTTTTCATCGTCTGACCGTATTTCTGTAATTGGTCAATGTTTTTTTTTATTTATCGTTATAATTAAATCAATATTCAAGAAGGTGGTTAACAAGATTTTTTGCATTTTTTCAAGACATGCAATGTAAGAAAGAATTTTAATTAAGTTTAAATTAATCGATACAATAAAGGAGAAAGGTGCGTTCAAATGTATGTGGAGTCCGGGGGATAATTCAAAATAGACTAATTTGAAATTCGAACATCGAATATTCGAAAATCGAATTTTGAAAAAATCCACGAATTCTTTTATCAAGTTATATGTCCGGTCAAAATAATTTTCCAGTAATTTGGTATTCCATTTTTCTTTTTTATTTAAAAAAGAAGATTAATAACGAATATTTTCGACGTCTTAAAAACTAAATTGTGATGTCCAGTGTGTTCTCGTTTTCTTTATTTGGCAATTTTAATATAAAGAAACTATCAGCTCTGAACCTAAAGTCTATTTAATGTAAATGGATATTATTTGTAACGGTTTATCGATATTTGAAAGTTATGTTAAAATTAACTTATTTTCCGTGTTCAAAATTTAAATATAATGCGTGCAAATATAATGTTGATTTATTAAAAAAAAATTAATTACCTTAAAGTCCTATTTTGGAAAATAATTTTCAATTTTGGAAGCGTATTTTCGGGAACTTGTTTGTATTATCATGACTTTTTTAATTTGGTAAAAATCATATCAAAAATAAATATAAAAAACGAGGTTGTACGTTAAAAAAAAACTTAAAACTTTTAACTTCCGATAATTAAAAATATTAATATCAACCAAAACCAAATTCGGACCCAGATTTGATATTAAATTTAAAAATAAATAACTTACTTTTAGTAATTAAAAAAGTGTCCGTCGTAAGTATTTTGTAAATGACATTTAATTAAATAAATAATAAATATTAAAATAAAAAAATGACCATGAATTTTTATGTCAAATTTCATAACTATGTACATATAGCAAAAAAAAAAACAAAATAACAAAAGCGAAATGATTAAATCCTTTCGTAATACAAAGCACAACTAAATCATTATGGACTAAAAGTAATTAACATAAACTGCGTTTTCCAATCGTTGAGAGCTATAGGGCAGGTCATGGCTGCACGCGTAAACGGATGTACATTCGATAACATTACTATCACAAATTCAAAGTCCTCCTGGGAAAGAGTAACACTAAATGCATAGCAACGTATCCATCAATATTGTTGCATGTGCATAAACATATTTTTAAATGAGAAAATAAAATCTATGGGCAAATTATCTCGCAGTATAGAGTCGTCTGGCTCCCGGCAGGCGAGTACCAGGCGAGCAGCGGATCGCAGTGGTATCACGTTACGCGCTGGCTGTTGACACCAGCGCCTGATTAATATTTATGATACGACTGAGCATCTCGCATGGCCGGTTCGACCGTCCGATGCGAATTGTCTCCGTCCCGCTCGCACTCGTACGACCGCGTATCTCCGTCGCATCGTGTGTTAACAACTCCGACCAATTGACTAAGTGCGAATGAAAATCCAAAAACTTCATAATTTTCTTTAGATTCTTTGTACTAATTTAAATAACTCATATTCCTTATTCACTCTGACCGACTAACATACAAGTTATTGTTTATTGTAAAAAAATGTTTATGCATAGTGGAAATTTACCGTAGTTTGTTTTGTGGAGGAGATATCGATTCAGTAATGTAAAAGAAATGTGATAAAGTTGAAGCAGGTCGGCGGTCGACGCTCGTCCCTGTTGCAGTATTAAAAGCGGTTTAAAGAGATATGTGGAGCGAGCTGGGCGTGCGGCCGGCGGCCAGCGATGCCTCGAACCTGACCGTATCGAGGTAACTCAACCGGACGGACTTGACTGACATATTATAAATTTGCAATGCGTAGTGACTGAACGCTAAGGTGACGTATAATAATTTTGCAAGCGACAAAAGCGACAAGAAAAAATATTGTTATTGCTAAATATAAAATATTTATGCGGTTTGCACATTTGGGATCATTTAATTACAAAATTTCCTCAAGGCGTTCAAACCAATCCGATCCGCCGGGACCCGTGACGTTACAGTTTATTTGAATTACTCATTGAACTTTATTAGTCATTTGATTAAACAGAGTCGTTTGTCTCTAATTGAAACGCATCCAAAACCGCCATTCCCTTGACTTTGCGAACTCTCTTTGAATATTCCTTTGTAATTGGGTGGTACGTTTTTTTTGTTCGATCATTATTTCGTCTTGTATCGGCGGCGTTATCATTGTGTTTGTCCAGCGGCTCAGTTTGTTTGTCTGGAACGTTGCGCGAGAGCTCGTGCGGTGCGGTGCGGCTGTGCGGCGATGGAGCGCCGGCCGGCATGCGAACCCGCGCCTCAAGGTCACGTTATCGTGCCCACTGCTCTCGCCAGCGCCTGCCGCTCGCAAACGACTGTTCGCGGCTCGCCTCCGCAATTACTACCACTCTACACATTCCGATCCTATCAACATCAACATGACACCGGCGGCTGGCGGCTGGCGGCTGACGGCAGCGATCTTACAGGAACTCGGCAATCTCGACGTCGCCGACTCTATTGCTAACGAGCGGACGGGACGGGGCCGGACGCGTTTCTCCGAGTAGGTATACGACGATTTCGAATCGAATTAGCGGCATGTTTACATTTTATAAATAGAGCGCGTTCACGTGGCGCGTGATAAGCGTACGACGACACGTCGGTAGCACTCACCGTGCGCTGTTAACATCCTCCGCGATCGGCTGACAGTTCCTCGGTCGCACTGACACTCGGGCGGGAATTAAAGCACTCACAAACGGCGCACTGAGCTCTGCGGCCGATATTTGTTTGTTAAACGACTGAACAGATTAGAATGTAATTTCAGTACAGTTGTATGTAGCACGGCTTCTGAATTA
>JAODUI010000012.1:7893552-7929294 GCA_027563995.1 Papilio gigon
TGTTTAAATCGTCTAAGACTGTTTTGTATTGATGTTTCTTCTTTGCATTATGCTCTACCTGGTTTATCAACAATAAAGAATGAAATATAAAGATAGAATTTCAGAAAGGAAGTCACCAAGCCATCTTCATGTTATATTCTACGGGTTCACATTGTCTTCTCATCTAAGTCTGAAGTCTTTATCGGTGAATAATCTTGAACTATGTTACGTATCAATGCAAATACAAGGTTACAAGCGAAATAAGCTTTTAAATTTGACTAATTTTTATTTATTTTTTATCAAATCATTTGCTATTACAACCTCTAGTTCCATTTTTTGTTGTTAGCTACAAAATAGTAGCAATCCTACGATTATCATATAACATCCAAATAGCATAGTTATTTATGTGTTTAAGACTTTTTTTATAAGGTGTGATTTGGTAGGGAATAACTTATGTGCAGTAATTTCGTCAATTGTGCTTTGCAATTGTACTGTGTATAACGAATGATTCGTCACATAATAAAAATAATCATATCTTTAATGATTGAAAACAGCAAACATAAAGATGACAAAAAGCAATGAATCAGAAATTCTCATGAAGATGTTCCGACGGTGCTGGGACAGATGCGCCGCACATTTCAGGGACCCCCGTGCCCCCGCCCCCCGCGGGGTCCCTTCACCCCCTCTGAGGGAACCAGAGAAAAAACCACACTTAGAGTGAGTTAAAACATCATCGTTATATTGATCAACTTAAAGTTCACAATACTGACAATTAAAATCGATTCACCTATTTTACAAAAAACGGCTTCGTGTGTCTAGGGGACACTTTTCATTTTTAAGGTCATTGGCCTAAATACTTAGATATGTATTTTCGTTTTGTCATGTGCTTACGGTTTTGGATTTTAAATAAAACTAAACACGAATATGCAAATATAACTTCATTCATAATTAAGATAACAATTTAATTAATGTAATTAAGAGTTTATGCTTATCTCAAATATATTTTACTCTCATAAAAACAATATCAGTTTAATTAATAAATGCTCTTACAAGGATTGTTATTACTGTCCACAATCGGTCAGGGAAATGAAAGGTCAGGTTTTTATTCTACGTTTTATACACTCCATACATACAAACTGCTGTATACATGATCTCCTACGTCGTCTGTTATTCCTGGCTGGTAATCTATCCTTATTTCAAATTTTATCCCGATCCAGCCGTTCTGTACTTACGTGACAATAAACATCCGTCCAACCAAACTTCCCATTTGTAATATTGATAAATAAATTTTTAAAGATGTTAATTGTAACAATTTCAAGGTCATTCTCTTCGAATACTAAAAATTAAATCTTTTTCTTTTCAATGATTGTTGGTTCAGGTGCGATAAGACTACCTGAGATTAAATATCTAAAGATATTCAACCGGTATCTTATCTCGACACCAACATATTTCATGCATCATTTCAATGATCAGTTTTCTTAAATTACGCACGAGAGCATCATGGTATTGGCGTGGAGCGTATTTTTATTGTGTGTTTTAGGTGCTTGGGCTCAAGCGCCTCAGTTACGGATGATCAATATCGCCCAAGGAACCGTAGTTGGCTCTGTTGCTGCCGATGGTGACTTTTATGAGTTCCTTGGAATACCATACGCTGATTCTACCTCTGGACCAAATAGATTTAAGGTACTCCTTTTTTTACAAGAGTCTAGTATCTGTTTTGCTGATGATATGAAAATGATATACGATTAACGTAATAATTGAAAATCTCAAGTTGTATTAACATACATTAGCCCAATTACCTGAAAAATTCTCCTTAATACTTGCACACTTTTATCGGTTAAATTAATACACTATCATCGACCGTGTATCGATTTTCATATGTAAATTACTATATATTGTTTTCAGGCACCTTCACCGCCACCGTCTTTCCAGGGTATGTTCATGGCTAACAGAAGAGATATAAAATGCGTAAGAGCTTTAGGCATTGGCTACGAGGGTACCGAAGATTGTCTAGTAGCGGATGTTTACACTCCGACGTTGATAAGTACCCGTCGATTACCAGTCATGGTGTGGGTAAAAGGAAAAGAATTTGACAAAATATACGAACATGAATTGTCTTTCAAAAATTTCATGGACAATGATGTGATCGTTGTTTCACTGAATTATCGTGAATCAATTTTAGGATTCCTCTGCTTAGGAAACGAGGCAGCGCCTGGTAACGCTGGGTTAAAAGATATAGTTGCCGGTTTGCAATGGGTTAAGCAAAATATAGCACAGTTTGGTGGGGATCCTAATAATATAAGTTTATTTGGACATGGGAGTGGTGGCGCTGCGGTTGATTTGGTATCATTGTCGCCGTTTGCTAATGGTCTTGTTAATAAAGTAATAGCTCAAAGTGGGACTGCGCTGTCGCCGTGGGCAGTGACACGAGACAATTTGAAATACGCGGTAGAGGTCGCTGAAGCACTTGGACATACTATCAATAGTATTCATGATCTCACGGACGCTTTTAAAAGAACTCATGTAGCAGCTCTTATGGCGGTTATCAATGAACTCGATTTGACTGATAATTCACTGGCCTTTGCACCATGTCTCGAGAGGGACGATATAGCAAAAGTGGTGCCATTTCTTACGAAATCACCGTACACAATTTTAACCGAAGGTACATATCCACGTATACCATTTATGACTGGTTTCGTTGACTACGAAGGAACAATACGAGCGGAAGAAGCTTTTGAAGACGATTGGTTAGAAAAAATGGAAGAGTCATTTGGTGATTTTGTTCAACCCGATTTGAAATTGGAGAACGATGAAAACGGGTTAGAAACAATACAAAGCATAAGGTCATTTTATTTCCGTGATAATATTATTAATAAAACCCAAATAAATAATTTTCTGTCATATCATGGAGATACTATGATTTTAGTATCAGCGATAAGAGAAGCTCGTTTAAGGGCCTTCTCAAATAGTCCAGTTTATTTGTATCAATTTTCGTACAAAGGCAAGCTGGGGGATTCCTTTGTGGGACCTATAGAAGTGAATAGTGCAGCTCACAGTGAAGAATTAGCCTATTTATTTTACCATGAGCCAGAATCACAACCATCGATAATGGATTTAGCTGTTAGCGATATATTAATAGAGCGATGGACTAACTTTGCTAAAACAGGGTGAGTATTTTTTTTAAATGAATTCCTTTTTTACAGAAATTAGAATATTCTTAGCTAGTACATACATCATATTAAGTTCTATTACACTAATTGTAACAATGATTAGCTATTTTTTCCAGTCAATATACTTTTAAGCATTCGGTTTAAGCTGAAGAGTGTTAAACTTATTTTATGTGCAGGTCACCAGAAACTGAACTCTCGCAAATAGTATGGAAGCCGTTTACCAATTCAAATTCAAGCTATTTGAGAATTCTAGACGATGAAGAAGTTAATGAAAGCCAAGGTGGAAGTTTGGAAGCGGATTTAAAAAACCCACACCCTGAGACTCTATTATTCTGGGAACAGATTTACAATAAGCATTTTGTTGATGCTGTTGGTAGATGGGATCTTGATGATAGAGTTGAAGACGGTGACAATGATGTTATCATTGAGGACGGAAGTGGTGAGGAAGGTAGCGGCGATGAGGAAGGAAGCGGAGAAATAGAAGGAAGTGGAGAAGATGACAATGAAGGAGATGGTTCTAATTCAGCATCTAGGCTAGTTGGGTTCACTTTTCTAATAATACCAATCTTTGCAATTATAAATCAATTTCATACATTAGATAATACTATGTAGACTTGTTAAAGTAGATTACACTACTGTGATTAAGTCAAATATTATGTTCAACTTTAATACATTTCCGTTTGAAATATATTATAAGATCTATTCGTGGAAGTTTAGTAATGTTTTAGACATATTTTATTTTTAAATAAGCAATTAAGATTCTAGCCAAGCAACTAGCCTGCAACCTTTAAAAATCGTATCTTAAAAGAAGACCAGCTAATTTAGAAATAAATTTTAATGTTATTGACGGTTATTAAATTTATTAAAAAGTAACATAGTAAGGTAATTCGTTGGAAGTGTGAAGTTGCGTGCTGATGAAGCTTGAAAGTTCATGCAGGTCACGAGGTACTAATACGGAGGTCGGAAGGTCAGGTGATGCCCTATGCGTTTATGCAAACAAGCGACCGTGGGCGGCTTGAATGTCATGCGGACACTTTTAGATCCGCCATGCACTACTTTACACTCAACATGATGCTTTATGAATACCGAGAGAGTTCTCTAACATCCCAAACAAACAGTACACTGCTACTCGCTTATTTTTAAGAAATGTAACCACTGATTTTTGTACATGTTAATAATTGAACTTTGAGTTACTACATTTCTTCTGCCATCGCTTGTATTGACACTTTAAATACAAATTAGTTTAACGCGAACTGTATTAATATAGTGAAAAACTTTGTCGTTTATTTAATTGTTTAGAAATAAATGTTTTAATTTATGTGGTTGTTTATTTATTTACGTCTTTATATAATTTATGTTTTACTATATTTATTGAATAAGCGTTACCTCTTCGTTATAATAACCGCTAGCTCATTATAGAACAAATAACGCACTCGGTTAGGAATGTTTATAGGAACTTCTAATATGACATCATAAAACACTTATAGGGTTGGCAGTAAACTGCAAAAGATTTGCAAGCTACGTAACATTCTGAACGTGCAGCTGCAAGCTAAATAAAACTCCGCACATTAAATTATTAACGCGCATAATTAAAACAACGTGTACTTGATTGGTTTTTAGTTTTTTTTTTACTTGACAAACGACAGCTTTATGGTTTCGTTTCTTAAAATATGTTTTTTTTTCATTTAAAATGTCTATGGGCAGCGATCACATCGCTACTTTGGCGAAAGAAGGTGGCCAATGACGGTTTTCTAAATTATTTGTACATTGCGTTTTTCTTTTTAATAAGTCAGGGCTTTTATCTCAATTTCGTGGTGTATAAAAAAAAATGTGGAACTAAATCCTGATGAATCACCCCAGCTACTGTTGAAAACCGTTTTAATATCCATCCGATCATTTTTAAGTATGCATATCGCCGGGGCGACAGATCGATGGGTATCGGCTATGACGTGTGAAGGAAATTAAATTTAATTCCACTATTGATAATGATAGAACCAAATTACTAATTATTATCAACATAGTTACTCTATAGGGACGATTCTATGACGTCATTGGATTCAGTAATTATGTTGCTGGTGACATTGCTAGTGTGGATTAAAAAAAATAGCTTCTGGTCCCGCGTAATCAGCTACTTTCCAATAAAAGATAAAGGTCAGAAATTGATCTTATAATGCAGCTTTAAATTTTATGACGATTTTCTTTGTTAATCACAGTATCAACAAGTCGACAATTGTTTTATAATAAGTGTAGGTGCGTGCAACAGTCATATTTATTTGGCTGAAATTACCGCGCACACGTGCTGGCCCCGACGAATTTTAACGTTACTCGTGCTCATGAAATACGAAACATGGACCTACCTAATACGTATTTAAGTATCGTCTTTAAATAAAAAAAATATTTACTAAGAAACACGCACCTAACGTTAGTAATTTTAGAATATATGAAACAATTCTTTAAATTCATGGTTATTAATTATATTTGAGTTTTTTTGGAAATCATGACCTTTAACGTTAACTTTATATAATGAAGCTTGTTTGTATATAACCATACTTCATTGTTCTCGGTTAAGAATTATAATGAAATTGATTTTTATTTATTTAATAGAGTACTAAAGGTATGTCCGTACAAATGAACGTCGTTTGTTGCGCGAGACGGGCGTGCCGCAGCCGCCTCGCGCGGGCCATGTGGCCCACATCCTGCCGCTCGCCTGCCTCCTGCCTCCCTGCGCCCTCGCACCTTGTTCAGGTTACAGTCGCGACGGGCCTGCATTCACTGAGAAACGACGGACGTAAGCAGATTGAATCCTACAATGTACGGAAACGTGACCTTTATGTAGAATGGTTTGCCTACGTTTGATAAACAAGTATGTGACCACCTGTAGTATCTTTGAACTATTTACATACTTAAAGATGAGAACTATTTTGTTGTTGAGAACGTTGAGTTCTCAATGAAAGAATACGAATAAAAAAGTGTTAATTGGAAATAGTGTTACTTATTATCAAGAACTGGTGACCTGGTTGTATATTTTTTATTTGAAAAGATATCCTGACCAGGAGGAAACTTAAGGAAATACTGACCAGTACTTTTATCTATATAGAGATAAAATTACTGACATCTTAGTATTAAGAAGTTTTAATTTCCATTCTGAAGATAGAGGTCGCTGCAAATAGAGTAGGGTTTAGTTCAATCGAATATTAATTACCAAGAAAATTCCCTAAGGATCAATTTGTTCTCGTCACGGCTGTTCAATATCCTTACGACGTGTTAATGAGAGCGAAGTGTAATTTAACGATTTCACGCCGAAACTATTTTATGACAATATAAAACTTTTAAACTAAACGAAGTTTGGGTGTTTAGAAAGTTAGAAACAAAACAATGTCGTTAACTTGAGAGTCGTAAATTTTTACCATTTACTATGGCGCTTAATAAACAGTCGATGCGTTTAAGAAAAATATAAATAAGGAGTTAACTTGGTTAAATCAATTAAATGATACCTTTACTTAAAAAGTATAAAAGACTGTTGTACAATTTTTTCCATACATTTTACTCTTGAATAGCGGATGTCCGTGGGCGACAGTAATCATCTCATCGTTCCCGCCGTTCTTTTTCCTATACGTTATAAAAAAGATACACATGAAAGATTGAAATTAATATTGACTTGTTTTTCAAGTCATAGTTACATTCCTAATATTTTTTTTCTACTAGACTGCGAAAAATCTAGTCAAAAGTCTAAAGATAATCCAATCTTTGATAATTCAATAGGAAACCTTGATACTGTTACAGATAACAAATGACATACGATTTTTTATCGTTGTCCGCAATGTGGCGTGGCGTGTAAAGATACGATGGGCATCAAGTGGTCATTCAGTTTTTACAATAAAAAAAAAATAATCTTGATTGTAAAAAGTAGACACATTTTTAAACTAATATAAAAAAAGTATACTTACTACATTAAATAACAAATTTGTTCAATATTAACTTTTTCTAATCTCCGTTCTGTATTTAACCTCAAAATTATTTTTATATGCCAAAGTTAACAAAGCCATCGGGAGTTGTTAATAAAGTTGTCAATAACAGAGAGCGCCCGTGTCAATGTCGGAGGCAATTTCATGTAAATGAGAAAACAATCACCCCGGGGAGTTATGTAAAATATTTCTATCAAAGTACTAAAGCCGGCGTCACCTTCAGTTTTGAGTGTCCACTAGAACTTTACCTTCACCTATCAAACAATATAGTAATTAACTTTAGAAACTTGTACACGCATTAGATTTCAAATATACGTATGAACGAAAAACACATTGTTGAGAATTGAATCTGGACGTGTAGATATCCGTCCAGTTCGATAGCTTAATCACTGACGCTCTAGCAAAATAAATGCGAGAAAATATAACGTAATGAATAAAGGTAAATTTAATAATGTAATGTTGAAAACAGTATTAATTTAAAATGAAAAACCGGTAAAGGGGTAATTTCACAACAACAAAGCTCTACAAAAGGCGGTTTTCTACGTCAAACTGTCAAAGGTAAGAAAAATAGCGTCTGTACGTTATAGTCTGTTGAATTATAAAGTCGTGTCGGAACGCTTCGACATGCTTTCAGAGAAATGAACATTGGTACATTTGTTCGCTCCGAACACGTCTCAGCTACCGAGTTACCCAACACTTGAGTAATTGCCCCCGCATTGATAACTACCGATATTGTACTTTATAGTTTATATTTGGATACAAACATTAGAGAATTTTAAAATAAAAAAAAATCACTTCTCGCTATTTTATCCTTTTATCTCATTTTTTAATCAAATGTCACCAATTAGTTACAAATAAACGTACCAGGTACATGCGTAATTCACAATGTCAATATACTCAGTACCTTTTTTTTTGTTGACGGGGGGAAATATCAAAACTCAAAAGTCATGTCCTAGACAAAACATTATGTTCAAAGGACGACTGAAGAACACGCCCGATTCCGTAACTTCTTCTTTAGTTCTTGGGAACACGGACCGTGGTGTGTGCGATTAAAAATGCAAGCAGACGTAACTAGCGACGTGGCAAGGCAATACGTCGATCGAAACCTTATTGACTGTTACCGTGTCACTTGGGAAACACATTTAAAAAGAAGTTATGATTTATGTTTCTATATCTTGCCAACAATTTAAAAACTTTTTACGTTATTCATATATTATATGAATTACCATATGCATACATTGTCGACGTTTTGATATATTTTTTTTTAGAATAGAAGGGGATAAACGCACGGCGGGATCACTAAAGTAGTCGTCGACGCCCATAGCATCCGCAACACTAGAGGAGCAAATGCATTGTTTACTTCTCATATATGAATTGGTATTATCCGATCTCAGTTCTCTTTCGATTTGAATTTCAAAGAAAAAGTATGCCTGTAATCTTTGTCGCAAATCTATAACATTTCCGTACTAATAATTAGGAAGAGAATTTATTTATATACATTGTCATTTTAACTGTTATTGACCAATTATATTAATCGTATGTCAGACATAGTTAAAGATCAAAAAAGTTTCTTATGAGATATGATAAAAGGAAATACCAAAGATACATTTTATCATCGTTAGCATCGCGGGTTTCAGATATCACATCAAAGAAAACATCCGCAGCATTCGAGTCTTCATTTTATCGTCTTATCAGCCGCTTCCTTGGCTAATATAAGGGCCTATATGGTTAAGTGTACCGATTTCGAATCCCGCCGTTCGACTATTGTCGTTGACCGCATCCTAGAACAAGCCTAGAACTTAGTTGGAGTGGTAAAAAAAATATTAGTAAATTAACAAAAATCTACTGACATTTTAAATAACAAAAAATTGTGACTGCGTCAATTTGAAATACTCACTTTAAACTACTGTGACGTCATCGAATTCAGTGTTAAAAACATTTTATTACGCTTATTAAAAAACTGATGCAAATAATACAAGTGTAAGAAATATGTTCCTATGTAGGTACAGTAGTCAGTAAATACGAGTCCTGACTATAGAGTACGTTTCAATTAAAACGTTTGTACTTTATTGTATGTTATTAAGTGTGAGGTGCATTAAAAAT
The DNA here is from genome assembly GCA_027563995.1 of Papilio gigon. Lineage (NCBI taxonomy): Eukaryota > Metazoa > Arthropoda > Insecta > Lepidoptera > Papilionidae > Papilio > Papilio gigon. The sequence goes on from JAODUI010000012.1 coordinate 7,902,770, forward strand.
GAATGTAAGAAGTTTTATGAATGGCTCAAGCGATAAGCTAGCAACTATTTGAAATGTCAATTGTTTTAAATTTCAATTAATCTTTGATTAATACGATGGAGTTCGTTGGCTTGATCGAAATTAGTTTGTTACAGATTGGCATAGAATTGTTTAACAAGTCTTTATTCATTCCCTTTCTCTTACTTTTCATATGTAATTTCATTTTGACTATGTTCCTATGTAACATTTAAACTTCATTGTACTTCGTGGTTGAGAAGCCCATGTCTCCTCAGATGGGTGCGAGGTGGGCATACTACGGGTGGAAGAGTGTGTTCGCTGCACATGGATATACTTTGGGACGGCATCCGATACTTAATATGGTACTCATTTTAAATTGCGAGACGTCATTCACTGCCAGCTCAATATTTAGTTTAGGTTATTGTAAATAATGGTAAAAAGGTCACTAGAATACACATTATTTAATTTCTATAGTAATTATAATACAGTACAGTTACACTTCCGGCTCTTAAAGTTTTTGTGGGAGACGATTATCATGTTTTCGTCTGTCGAAAAATTAAATGTTACATCAATGTTACGATATTTCTTTAAAGAATACCGACATAAATTATTACGTCTGTTAATATAGCATTGGTATGCTTGACAACTAAGCGCCGGGGTCAGAGCATACCACACGTACAGAATGCACATTTTTTGCACTGACTTGTAACTTCGTGCGGCTCGCCCCGGACGTAGGGAATGTCGGATCTTTTTGTTGCACATTTGTTATTAATCAATTGCTGAAATATATATTCAATGAGTTTCTTTCGTTGGCAGGTTGACTTTGACTTAGATTAAAAAAACCAAACAATTGACAATCCTACTTATTTTTTTTACAGTCCAATTATAGATTCCTGTATTCATGTTTAAATTCAATTGTTTTATATATCGAAATCTACTAACTAAAAGAGTAACAACTAGATAAACTAAACTAAGGTTAGTACCGCGATAAACTAAGTGTCAGGCTTGTTACTACATAAAATTAGTCAATTCAATGTCGTGGTTGCTGAGATACCAAATTTAAAAAGTTGACGCTTTATATTAAAGTGTAATTAGCAGTTAATTTTGACTGGTCATGTAAACTCATTCGACCCTAGAAATCTGTTGTAACTTGTTTTAAACTAACAAAGTTTCATTGATTAGTCTTATTTGTCTATGACGTACAGATAACCAGAGATAAACAAATTAATGGTAAAGGTCATATCCTGACATTTACAAGAAATTTACTCAATTTAACGTCAATACAAAAGTTTCATGATGGTCTCTGATGCTATGTATTTTTAATATAAAATTTGAACAGATTTTCAGAACTGTACTAATTTCTTGTACCATTCTAATTGAGATAGAATTGTGCCAGGATACGGTTTACAATAATAGTCAAATGGTAGGATTTGAACTCTCATAGTTAGTAGACTGTTTTATAAAAATGGTATACCACAGAAATAATAAGGGATGGTGCCGAGTGGAATTAATATTATTTTCTGATCAAGTTCGTTGTTGTTCGTTGAGCGTCGGTGTCGCAGTTGTTAAGCGCTTGACCGGACTGGACAGTACTCGACATTGTCCAGGTTCGATCTCCGCCATGTACCGATGTGTTTTTTAATTTTCGAGTTGAATATGTACATTAACCGACGCTCTTACGGTGAAGGAAAAAATCGTGACGCAACCTGGGGATATCGGCGAAGTAATTCAAAGACATGTGTGAAGTCAACCAACACGCACGGGGCCAGCGTGGTTGATAGCCTAGTCACCCCTAATAATAGGGTAGGTTCTGAGCCCCTCGGTGGGGACGTATAGTGAGCTGATGATGATGAATCTAGTTCAGAAACTTAATTTAGATGAACAAACAAATGTAGAACTGAAAAACAACTCCTTAAAAAAGCTCGTCCTACTTAATTAAGTCAACGTAAAGTTTTGAAATAAGATGAACTATCTAAAGTCAAAAACGTTCGCCTTCGAACTATATTCATTTGCCGTCTATTTTTCTATTTGTGAAATTTGCTTTCATCTGTTTCTTTGCAATGCTTCTACAAACTTATATATTCCGTTAGGGCAGCTCGTCGGTGGCGCAGCCGATAATTTGAAGCTATTATTACTTAGACCATTCAAAGACTTAGCAAAGGAATGTGCCACCATAGAAGGAATACGTAACAAGTGTTTGAATTTGATTAAATTCATGATAATTGGAATTCCTGCGGATGAAACGTTTAATATTTGCATTTGAAGCGGATTTTTTTATTATTTAACTTCTTAAAGTGCCACTTCAACATCGAAAGAGCCAACTTTGTAAATTGTTACCTTTTCTTAAATATTGCTTCAACTTGTTATGATATTAATCATATAATCATCAAGTTGCCCTTTTCCCTGTGGAGGGTCGGCTCATTACTCTTCCATACATCTCTGTCAGCCGTCATATCTAAACTCGCCCTTCTTACGCATACGCTCTCTCACATAATATGGATTTTGAAAGAGGATATGCGTTCCTTACTTCGGTCTTCCTCTACTTTAATAGTCATTGATATTCAATTTCATCACCTTCTTGTTTATGTGTTCATCATCTCTTCGCTTTTTGCACCTTTTGCTACTCAATTTTTCTATCACTTGCGCTACTTCCAAACTCATCATAATACTAATTATATAACCCTTGCATAATTTTTAATCAAATGCTTTATTTATCTAGTGTTAAAATTTAGATGGCAAATAGGTCACTTGTGTCATACTTTTTGTAACTGTAAAATGGTATACTACCAAAATATCTTGTCCTAGATTTCTAGATCGGTGGTCTGGTCTATATCAAGCTTGTAACAATGAATGTCGCTCAATTTTCATTATTAAAGCTACCGGCTTGAGCGATTTTCTATGTTCCGCTTCCGGAAATAATTCGGACTGTAGCACCAACGAAACTTTTATGCCAAATCGTTTAAAAATTATAATTTAATTTCTTTGACAGTTAACATTAATTAGTCTGTGTTGAACACGCCGAGTTAAAAATGTAGATATACATAACTCGTTACCTATGTTGAACTTTGATTTGTTCTATACAATAAAAGTTATGTGTATTACAAGATTTTTTTTTAACTACGACTATAAGAAGTCAGAGTATCAAGAATATGTGTAGGCAGCTAAGAGTCTGACGGGAGGGAACGCGACCGCTATTCGCGGTTAAAATAATACACAATTAACATGGTTGGTGGCGCTAGTGGACAAGGAACCTGTAAAATATATAACAAAACGAAAATTTACGATTAATATTGCATTTAACACGTGTCTTAATTGTAACTTTTTTTTCCTTAAACATAAGGACAATATTATGAACATATGTATAGTCCTGATTTGACCTTATTTTATCAATTAGTATCAATTCTAACCTGTATCCGTAAAACATGGAAATAAAAGGCCAATAGGTCTAAGGGTCATTCTACGCTAAGTGCCTGTGACATTTCAGCGCATGCATAATTGGGGACGGAACTGACGTGGCCTCCCCTCCCCCCGGGCCCGGCGGGGGGGCAGGCGTCGACGTGTCAAGTCAAGACCTGAATTATATATGAGTATTGGAGGATGGCTCTGCCACTTAGCGAAAGCTGAATAATTTAGCTAGTCATGGTCTGCTCTTCTGGTTTGTTTGCTTGGTTTACTACCGAAGGTATTTACAATGGTTATAATTCTATTCTTTACATTATACTTTACAACCATGATTATAAATTACAACTACCAGAATAATTGACGATCTACAATGAAAAAAAAAATAAAACGTTAACATTAAAACGTCATAATAAGTTCCATAAAATTCTACATATTTCTAGGACGTTTTACATATTTGATTAAAAAAATTCAACCATAAATAATGTCTGAATTAAATCGTAGTAACTTCCGCCAACCGCCATTGCACTGGTCCTATTAATTGCCGGTAATAACAATAAATTGCCGCTTTGAAGTCGCTAAATCAATACAAGTCAACTTTGTTTAAATCGGTTGCGAAATTACATTTATATACCTTCCATAAAGAAGTATCAAACATTTGTACAAAAGAACTATGCTTGTAGATATTCGAATGCTTAAATTCCCATTTACCATATTCAAATTCTATCTTTCAACAGTTAAATAAAAAAAGAATCATTACGTAGTACCGTAAAGGAGTGCATTAAAAAGCGATAAGTTAGCGGCGGGCGGCGCGCACGCAGGTGTCCCGCCGGATGTCACTGAAACGGGAGGCGAGGGGCGTGGCGGGGAGGGGATGTTAGGAGGGGGACGTCGTAAAGATGGTGAACACTCTCTTTTTAAAATTTAAATCAAAATGTGAGTTACGAATGATATGACTGAATAACTATTGAGATTATCTGATACATTTATTTTATATTTCAATTTGTATTATTACAAAATGAAAAGTTTTTTTTTTCTAAAACCATGAACAATATAGTCAAAAAGGTTTTAACTTAGCAAATTTATACATATATTAGGTTTTATTGAAACAATGGGAACATTGAAGTAAATATAAACATACAAAAATCTTAAGAAAAATTTATGGAACATATTCTAAATTCTAACTATTAAAAGGCGTCATAACTCTAATATGATAGTAAGATTTCTTTTCATTAGAATGGAATTCAAAACAAACCGAGTTAAAGAGATTGTTTTGTTTGCGGGAGCTTCCAGGAACTTCACACGCACGTATAATTGCTGGAGAGGAACGACCAGGACATATTATTAAGGCTACGCTACGGTAATACACGTATGTAATGGCCGCCACTTAGCCTTCGTTCTGTTATGGCAGGCTGCTATAATGAATTAAATGATTTTTATTCATTTATAATAAAATTATAAAAACAATTGAATATTTTTTAAGCGCCAATTACGGATTTCCGATCACTTAGTCGAGAGGTCGAATCCCGCCGTTCGATCATTGTCGTAAACCATATCCTACCACAGCTCAAGGCTTATTTGGAGTGGTGAAAGAAATATTAGTAAAATAATAAAAAATTGGTGATACTTTAATTTAAAAAAAATGTTACGCATAACCGTAATTGATACAGAATTTATTACAGTATTTACATAGTTTTTTTTTATTAAATTAGATTTTTTTTTGTTAAATGCACACAATTTTTATTAACACATATAAACCAACAAAACTTTCATACGACCCTATTAACGACGCGCCTAAATACTAGTTTGAACATGACTAAGTATCTTTAATATTGTGAAGAAATGAACATAAAGTATTAGTTTTAATGTACTTCAGTAAGCACACGTGAAATCAATTTTCAAGGTTAATATATTATTTCAACGTTCCATTCCACCCCTCAAACTAACACGGGGTGGCGCTTGCGCACGAGAGATGAAATTCCGATCGACAATTGATTTACAAGAGGCAATAAAATATTTTTTAACTAACTTTATAATGTTCGTGAAAAAAATTTAAAGTCAAAGATATCGTTTCAAATTACCACGGATCGAATTGTTCTGGGAATTAGAAAAGGCCCACGTCCAACAGTGGGCAGAGAAGGGCTAATGATGATGATGATGATTATGGTGTTCGTGGAATTATTTTAACAATATATAAACTGCTATACAATTTTTTTTTACTTACACTAAGATTTTAAATTTCACAACTCATTCTTACATCAGTTATCAATCATGAAACCTGTGATTGTTCAGAACAAAATCATTTCTTCTTATCTCAGAATGATTTCAATACAAATTTGTAAGGATAAGATTCCAACCGGACAAAAGATTATGTGTAACGGATGCAATAAGGGTAGACATTAGTAGGGCGCCGGCATCCGGGTCAACGACCGTTGCGTATTTTTTATGCCCACCGGCTGGGTCCGCTTCCTGTCACAATTTGTCTTAGCTCTTTTTTTTTTGTTTCTAAACACCGTTACGAATAAGTCGCCACGAATGTGTCTTTTGAGAGACGTTTTTTTTTCAATTTATGAAATCTGTTAATACGTGAATTTTTCACCCGAATTTACTGATATGATGTTCAATTTATCCTTAGTACATGTTATAGAAATCTGTGTAAGTTTTTTAGTACAAAAATAGACGTAACGATTACCATAAATACATTCAAACTTTTTACAATTTAATCACTTTAAAAAAGTCAACACCGTTTTGTACTCCATTTACCTGTCTACAAAAAAATCCTTTTAAATCCCGACCTACAGCAAGCACATCCAAACATTATAGCTTTAAAGTGTCGGCCATTAGGCATTCGGCTCTGCTGCAATCGCTAATTCAAATTGACACATCAGGCCAGACTGAAATAGACCCGTCTGGCTTCCGAGCGGGCGGTGTAGACCCTCCTCACCCCAAACCCCTCATCCCGGCTTGTTTCCGTAAATGCACTCTCTATTGTGATAATGGTTTGTGACAGTGCATATAACTTCCTCTTCATAAATGCTATGAAATTTTAATCGAATTTTCAGGGACGTTCATTAAAAGTTTTTGTGGATATTTCAACGGCCATATTTGATACATTAAATTAATAAAATGAGAAGTAAATGAAATTACAGTTTAAGTGCCCTTAAAAGGGTCTGAGTTTCAAGAGCTTTCTGATCGCGGACTAAGGTAAAGTTTCTACAGTGTTATGCATGATATTACAGGTCCGCTTTTAAAATCGATATTCTGCCTAAACATGTTCTATTAGCAATTGGATTTGGAAGCAGTCAATCAAATTGACTTAGCTTGGAATAAAATTTACACAATTTAAAGAAACATAGATATACCTTAGAGAAATTCAATAATATTTAACAATGTTGTTTTAATTTGAAATAAAATAATTACATTATTGGTACAAAGACCACTATTTGATTGTAAAACGTATTCCGTATAATTTAGTCAAGCAATAGCTATGCATGGGTGACGAAATAGCAAAGAGGTCCTACGCTCGTAGAATGCCGAGAGCCGCGTAACCGTTGCTGCGGCGCGGGCGACGGCGGCGACGGCGGCGGCGGGCGTAGCGAGCGGCGTAGCGCGGCCCGCGCACTCGCGTAAATCTCCGAGATCAATGTATAAATAATCGTTTACCAATACGTCCGAAAGCACGCAAACCACTGGCCGTAGTACGATATTTCAGGAAGGTGTTCCCCCGTTCGTCAGACGCACAACATCCTATTTATAAGCGTCTATGTATAAATTCACTAAAAGTTAACACCGCAACACACGTAACGAATATAAACTCGGAAAAGCCACTATTAATAATCGACCGACTGACTTTGCTACCAAAAATAATAGTCTAATTGTGAAAAGTTTATGCGCGATGGGTCGTGGACCGGGGCTATCTTGGGGCGGCTAAACTTAGTGGTGCGTGCGAGCCAGATGGTAAAATTAGTGTTGAGTTTTCGAGACGCCGTCTGCTTGCTCCTCGTGACGACAGCGCCATTCACAGCACGCCGCGGCTCGCGGCTCGGCGGCGCTATGGCCGGCGGCGGCGCGCAAGTAACTGCCAAACTTGTGACATTCCGCGCGTGAGCTGGCTCTTGCTGTCGCTGCCAGCCACCACCGCCTCCTCGTGTACACAACCAAACAATAGGGTAGCGTAGTAACAAATATATAAAGGTAATATATTCAGCAACGAAGTACAATTCTACGTATAGTCACGGCGATCCTTCAAAAAAAGAAACAAAAAATCTGTCTCTAAGGTTAGATATGTAATCGATATGAATGGTGACAATCAAGAGTGACACCTGATAGAGTCATGCAGCTCGCAGGTAATGAAATATATGACAAAAGTGATTAACAGCAGTGTATTTAAAAATTATGAAGTAATTTAAGTTGATCATATATGTTCAAATTGAGAAATGCTCTTGAGTACGGTTGGCAAAACATCTCGACATAAATCATTTGAACCTCTTTTGTTTGTTTTTGTACTTGTTCTAAGGTAAATTCGAACAAACATCGTCTATTAATATTCAAGTATTAAATCGATAACAATTAAGAAATACACAAAAATAGATTGTAATTTCTTATTGTGTCAGTCAAGGTGAATTTTAACATTCTTGTAAGCGTTATTATTATTAATCAATATTATTGAGCAGTACGTGTGAAAGAACCTTTGAAATTTTAGGCTCCGTTGCGTTCAGGCTTTGAACCTTCGAAATGTGTTGGAGCGGCAAGTCAAAGGTTTTAAGGCTCTTGGTCCCCGGATGCGTAATAAGATAATTATGTAAAATTATGTAAAATGACCGGTCAGATTTTTGCAAAAAATATAACGTAAAAATTTGTACGGGTTGACCATGTCCAAGTAATAAGCAACTGAAAACTAAGTAAACTTAATGACATTGTTAAATATAATAACTAACAAGTAACATATTAAGTCATGTTTTCTTATGGCGAGAAGAAGCCATCATAAAGTTACATAGTTTCCCATACTAAAATTGTATCAACCAATCGAAAGATATCCGAGCTGTAACCCTCTCATGACCGCGTCGAAGGCGAAGGAAGGGCCACATTAATGTCACATCCCCGCCTATGCAATACTGTCGAAGTATCGTAAATATTAAAGACCGATCACATGGCATTACATTCACCACAAATCATTTCGAGGCCGTTCGTTCGTGTTGAAGCAAATCGTAGCTGTCGGCTGGTACTATACAAATCGCTGAGGTTAATTTCCTATGTTTCATATATGTTTTTATAACGCGCTCGCCGCTCGCACCGCCGCGTCTGTGCTTGGAGGCGAGCCAACAAGGTTGCAGTGACGGCAACGGGTGACGCAACGCCGCTGCTACTCTTTACATATTAAATTATACGTTTATGCAAATGTTTTCAACTTTAACAAACATAATCCATTATCCTCGGATCTTAAATATAAAGGCAGAACAAAAAGGTCATTTAAATACCAGTTATAATACAGTTATAAAATACAATATGATTTTAATTAACAAATTAACAAAATTACGCAAAATATTACAACTCCAAGATAAAAATCATCATAAAGTTTGGGCCCACTTTGCCTGATATAAGCAATTAAAGAAATTCCATAATTCTATGAATATACTAGTTGTCGCATGTGGTAATGTCCGCATGGAATTAAAAAAAAATGTTAGGAATTAAAAAGAAAACATAAAACCCAAAGTGGTACTCCAGGCTATAATCGTAATTCTATTCCGAATATTTTTTAAAATCCGTAGTCGGAAACATTCAAATCAAAAAAAAAATTCAAATTTCGCATTTTTAATATTAGTAAGAGGTAAGATGAGCAAATTATTTCATATCGACAAGAAAACAACTGTACAAAATCTAATAAGGTATAAACCCAATAACATAGATCGGTAGATGCATTGAAACATTCCCTTAAATGTCTGAACATTGCAAGTTCGCTGTTTGCAGACGAACAGGGAACTGGCTGCAGCAACATGTATCATTAATTCACAGGTTCTTAAAGCGAGCGCCGCTCCAAGACAACTCGCTACGAGTCGGGAGCTCCAGATGTTAGTTTGATTTTGCACTTTGTGACAGAACTTAATGGTTTGTTCGTGTGAATTTCTCAGTACAAGTGTTAGTTTGAATGCAGTGCCTTTTCTATTGTTAGACTTAAATTATTCTCTTTTAAAAATATTTCTGATATATGAATGTGAAAAATGAAAAATCGCTTAAAACTTTATTTGAACGCGCTGTTGATTCGAAGATCTACGGGCCTATCTTTCTATCATTTAAATATTTAAATACCAAAATAATAATAAATTTCTTTATATCAAAAAGACAGGTTTACATCAAAATAAAATAGTTGATGGAACCTGTTATTAGGTAAAGGATACCCGTGCCTTCTATTCGTATCAAAAGTGATTTTTCATATGTAAATAATCTCACGAGAAAACTGACTTTAAAATTCAACGAACATTGTCATTGGATTCACATGGGTGTCATAGTACGAACAACAGGATGAAAGCCAAGATGTTTGTTGTTCCGAAGCCATGCGAGGTGACAAGCGCGAGAGACGGAGCTTGGCAGCGAGCGCCTGCGCTGAGCCAACTCGGCCCTGAGCGATCGCGTATCGATAAATTATCGTTCATTTGTTTGTTTGCCACTGAACGACGGCCAACGTCTGCATTCGTTGTTTTAACGCGCAATAAATTTAGGGATTCAGTAAAGTTTTGTACCAGCATACCAGTACACTATAAAATCTGATAAACAACGTAAAGTTATACTCAGGCATTTATCAAACACGCACCGACGTACTTTCACTGATATGAATAAAGTCCGTAAATGTGAAGTAACATTAATAATTAAGATTTGTTTTCTTTCATATATTTTTCCATTTTTGAATAAAAAATATCATAAGAATACCATGAATAGGAAACAGGAAGCGTGACGGTCGAATGTATAGTTTCTGAAGGCGATTAAAATTTTATCATAGCCCGCTAGACCGTTAACACCGTGAAGAAAAACAACTGGCACTTTATGTGTGTTTATTGGGAGCGAGCCGTACGGCGCGTCTAATCTTTCGTCACGGTAAACGCCTCATTAAAATCCGCCATCAAAATGGGTGATGTGGACTCGAGCAGCCAGGACGCGGTCTCCGGTCCACGCTCAAAGACTATGAACAACAGAATTTATTTTATTAGGATTACCTTCTTTCACACAGCTTTTTACATGAGCACTAAAATTCGACAAAAGAAGTATTCGTTAAATTATGTCTTTATAAAAATTTTCTCCGCAGGAGGCATCTTGTAAGTGGTGGGTTTCAGGTGTTCAAAGTTTTGTAATCAATCCTTTTATTTTTTATTTCCTAACAGCAGTATATTACAAGTAAACGTGTCTTGATCGTTAATAATGCTAAGCTCGTTATAAAACAAACGAAGGAACGTGTCTACGAGTACTGTTCCGTGGGGCGCAGGGGCGCGGGAGGCGCGGGTCGGCGGGCAGGGCGGGCGCCGCCCAAAATAGCTCGCACGTGCCTCGCCGCCGCGGCTGCCCACGCGCACCAACATGGCCGCCGCGACGCCTGTGTGCCACTGATTTATGCACGCAATTGTACCCTACACAAGCATACTAACATACAAGCATAGACGCATTCGATAGTACAGCACTTTTGTTAGATTACATTACACAGCAACTCACACATTGAAATCCTAATTTACAAATTTGGTTTTAACAGCATTACCATAAAGAACATATTGGTATGTACCAATTGGAATTGAAATCTGTTGCGGTTGTTATATTTTATGTGCTACATTGTGAGGCGTGATTGGTAGCGGTTTTATACGGTAATAAAAACTGAATAGAATAAAATTCCTTACCCGTTTTATTATTAAAAAACAAGTGACTACGTCAACAATAAATTGTATTTTGTTATTATTAATTATACTCAGTTTTCAAAAGCCTTCTTGCAAGTTTAAAGTAATAAACAATATAGGTTGTAACTGATAGATAAAACCTTTATCTGATTCATGTCCTTTCCGGTAACAAATTTCATTTTCGAAGCTACACAGCTCTCTGAAACTCTTCAAGCGAAATGGTTACCAGCCTTTATAAGTCGCTTTTCAATAATAATTCAACGTCCGGCGTTGATCTGTCTAAACAAAATGAAAACAAAGCATCATGATTAAACTCGTCATCCTGGCATAAGCACATGCAAACAAAATCTTTAGCACGTGTGGACGAACCGACATTTTTCAGGAAACCAACATGAATCATACACCGCCGACAAATTCATATAACATATTGAATTTATCCTTTGTTCGGGAAAGACGCGAAGTTTGATTTGTCAAAATTAATTTTGCACTTTGTTACGCCGGATCTCAGCAACCACGATTCGGAATTGAATAAATCTTTTTGTAGAAAGAGAAGCTACACTCACTCCAGGTTATAGACTATATATTATTACACTCATGAACTTAATGGATAAGTAAATTGAAAAAAAAAACTAATGCGAAAATTTCATATGATCGAAGTCGCTTAGAAATAGTTTCAGATCTTTTAACGACAGATATTTTTTTATAAGTTCTCATAGTATTTTAAAAAGGTCACCATCAAATGATAGGTTTACTGTGGTTTACTTTATGATCCTGTATCTATCTTTTCGCTGTGTAAATTGGTGTTATTTTATTTATAATTGGGTTCTACCGAGATGACAATAAATGTAGAAAAAAATCATAAAATCTTGTACCGAGATTACGGAATCAATTGAAGTTCAGTGCTCCCGGTTAGCCAGGTACTTGTGCTTGCAGCGGGTACCAGGCGACCAGCGGCTCTCGGAGCTCACACACACCACAAGGTGAGCGTCATGCATCTCTATGGTGTCCTAAATTAACATGAACTGTAGGACTGTCTAGTTTCATTTTTATTTATCACAAGTTCTTCTAATTTTGATGTACTTAAAAAGTATAGGAAAAGGATTTTTTTTCATAAAGCTCTTCTTAATTTACTAACAATTCTTGTACCTGTCCTGGTAAGCTTGAAAAAGCTTGCTATAGGATATGGTTCCGGACAATTGCCGAATGCTGCGATTGGACCCCACGACCACTGTATCAGTAGTCCGTACCCATAACCAATAGGCTATTGGCGCATATGGTAGCATCGTAGACGGATGACAAAGTTTTATTAAAAAAAAGCGTGAAGTGCTGTATTCTTTCTCATTTCAAAAGTTCTGTGACTATTAAATTAGCGACACGATTAACTTACGAATGTTTCTTTCCATTATTTGATGCTGAGAAGGTATGTTTAATCTTGGTAATATAATTCCGTTGTGCATTAGTAACATGTGGTCACTGTGCGCATGCGCCGCTTCGGAGCACGCGTCGCGGCGCGAGCGCTTCTAAATATAGCCCCGCCTCCCGCCGAGCGGCGAGCGGCGAGAGGCGAGCCGACAGACGTCGCTGGAGATTTCCAACATTCTTCCCCTTCATTATTGTTTTTTCTAGCGGCCAACACTGAATTATTCGCATTGTAATACGACGCGACAAATGTCTACCCCTTAACTGTACAAGTAAAAAACTGCAAACGCTTTAAGACGCTCTATCTAATTAAAATATCATATTGTCTAGATTAGTTGGTAATTTTACGAAGAAAAACTAAATGTATGATTGTATAGTGTCAAATATTAAAAGCGTGAAATATCTGTCTACTGATAGGTAGTAAATAGTACATTATTTCCGTGTTATTTACCTTCATTAATTATTTGGAAACGAATATGAACGACGTTACATTGAAGTAAACGTAATTAATCCTTTTTAATTATTTGTAATTTTTAAACTTTTACGCCATAGTACGGGAAGCAGTGTGTTATGAAAAAATTGTGGAATAGCACATGGATAAATACCATATATTAGAATTGAAATAAGGATTCGAATCGTTTACTATATAACGCAAGTACACTCCAGTTATGATTGGGACGACTTACGAAAGCAGAACTGAAGGGGTAAAGACCACTATAAAAGAAAATACTCAAGTTAAAACTAATGAAATGCGACTTATAGTATGACTGATTCTCATACGACCAGTATTAATGTGACCATTTTCTTGATACCTATGTTCGCAATATTAAGTACTATGCCACAAAGAATACTATGTCAAATAGATCTGAATACCCTTAGTAGGTTACATATGAATCTAGCCAATATTCTCAATAATTTCTCAAAGAACCATTTTACTAATTGGGTACTCTTTTCTGACAAGTAGAATAATTTAAATCCTTGAAAATATTAGTGACCGTTTGTAATATACGACACGGTAAAATAGTTCCTGATCCAAGGAGGTTAATGGTGATTTTGGTATGCAATAAAGAGTGATTTGTGATGTTCTCTGTAGCACCGGGCGAAACGACACGTGCGCCGTGCGCAAAGTAAGCTGAGATCCTTTGGCAGCTGCGTCTCGATTGTGACGCGTTTCGTGACTCAGTCAGCCGTTGCCGCAACACTCACTAACAAGTACGGCTACAAAAAAAAACAAACTTTAAATTTTTTATAGCTATTAGAGGCAAAGCAAGGTAATTTTATGTGACAGTATCTGTCTATATACACACACAACCGGACATAATGTCTCAAACGTGTTACTTCCTTTTGTGTTGAGATATCTAAGCATTTTGACCAAGAGTGGCTCATATTATAAAAGACACTAAGGAGTGTTTGATACCTTCATGATTTCTTTATATACTTATCAAATTTCCTTAAGCTTCACACCTTCAAATATTCATCATCATCAGCCTTCGTCTACTAATGTAGTGAAAATTTATTTGTAACCAAGCTGTGACCCTCAAATTTTAGCTGAGCAATATCGTGGTAGACCAAAGTTAAGACGACGAACACGACTTTAAGAATAACAGCGTCGAAAGCTGGAAGCGAAAAGCCCAATGTAGACGTAGAGAAATTTAGTGGACCAAGCCCACGCCTGTAACCAGATTATGGTAATGAAAAGTTAGTATAAATTTTATACTAAATAAAGTTTAATCAATCATAACAGCTTCGCGCAATTCTGAATTATCATCGGTCAACAATAAAGTGCGTGAAAAAAAATCTGTTCGTCCAATTGAGCCACTCATCAAATGAATCATAGCGTTATACCTAACTCAATATCCGGACGAGTGTTCAACGTGGGAGGTTATATGAAAAATTTCATATTCTGTTATTTTGTACATTAAGTTTGTAACTACGGAGTCGAGGGCTTTACTGATGCTCTCTATCTAACCACTTGATCATTATCGTCCTTTACTTTGAAGAAACAAAAACCACAACATGATTTAATAGAAGTGTTACGAGAGTGATTCTTGTTCGTTTTTAAATACCGTATAATGCGGCAAACTATTAAGTGGTCAACTGAATTCGCATACGCAGATGCGTTGCCTTGTTCTACAGAGGTGACACACAGAAAGGGTATGTTTCCTCTTCCCATTCGTTCTCTCCTAAATCTATACAGTTCTTAATAAATTATTTCTAACTGTAGAAAAGTCAAACGACTTGAACGAAACATATTATCGTCACATTTATCTACTCCATTTAACGTTTGAAAGCTGAAAGTGAACTAATTCAGTTGCACCTGCCGGCATCGGTAACATTCCGAGCGAAACACTCCAATACGTTACGAACTAGATTAAGATAATTTATCCAGAGGGCGCGCAATGAACGCCAATAAATCTCCTTTCATAATCCGAAGGCGCAAACATCGCGTCTGCTACCAAATAGATTTCAGTCGTAAAGCCAGAGCTAGAACATGGAATGTGCTTCTGTAAGATCCTATATTCCTGTTTCATTGTATACTCGAATTCAATTGAAATGAGAAATTGTATTTACGCTTGTCGCTAACTGATAACAAAATTTATTAAGTATAGATTTAATTTGGACAGTTTCAGTGTTGATGCTATAAACATGCCAGTTTTAATAAGTAAATATGGCTAACCTACCTTCCAAAGAAGTATTATAGAGCAATAGTATTTCAATATTGTTTAGCTATAAATTCTAAAAGAAAGGAAAAAAATAGATGACTGTGATAAATTCTATTTATGCGTATGTAAAAGGATTTATAAAAGACTACATATCTGTCTGTGTGTTATTCCATCGTCTTGATTATACAATTTCATATCGTTTGGAATCGTCAATTAAGCCCGAGCACCGGTTGATCCCGGGGGATAGGCGGAGGAGGGGAAGGGATACCGGGGTATAGACGGGGAAGGGGAGGGTGCGCTGGCGCGGTGCCAGGCGGCGTCTCTGGACGCGCGCCAAATCGGGAGCGAACACAGGAAAAAATGGCCGTCGCGCATCTTTGATATGCGTCACGACGCGCGCGCACTCGCTGCATGATTTTAATGAAACTATAGTTTTCATGGCGACGGAGACACGTTTTCATGACTTTCATGGAAATTTTTTGAGAAATTAAAAAGTTGTTTTAATTTTGGTGACTATAACAATAGCAGTGTTTTAATTACAGAGAAATTATAATATTCAGGCGTATTATTGTATTTGTATTCCATTTAAATATGTTTCTTGTATTTTAAACTATTTTACCCGCGACTTAACAAATAAAAACTTGATAAGTGTGTACATACTAAATCCAAATCCGTTTTGGAATTACCTACTAACATCCATCCATCCATTTAAACTTACACCTCAAAAATATAAGTAAGAAGGTAATACAAAATGGCGCTATATACTACATTTAAATATTATTTTGTAAGTACATTTGTACTTGAATAAAAGTCGTACTGATTCTGATAACTAGTTCTTGAACGAACTCACTCGGCAATGATCAATGTTGCTTACGTAACAGGCAACATACGTTCAGCCTCAACAGAAAACATCCACGCATCGTTAATCTTACATCGCTTTGAAAAATACCACCTAATACATTATTAATATTAACTGGAGAACATACGAATTTAATTTCTATCAAATGTATTGGCATAATATTTCATAGAACTTTTACATTATCAGATTTCTACGTTTCCATTCAAGGCTATAGCGTTTCGTATATACGTGTATAATTCAGAGTAAAGAGACCTAATACCTCTTTGCTCTGTATAATAATTTGAATTTATTGCTGTTTAGTAAATACTTTTGATATCAAGACGTAAGTTCTAAGATGATACATAAATAACAACATTTTCTTCCGCGACGGAAAAACAAATTAATGTTAATAACCATATAAAATATGTTAAAAAAAATAAGTTACGTCAATTTTATTGATTACTACAGTTCAAGTTTTTCAATAGTAATTATTTTATTTAAAAAAAAAAAAACATCATAAAGACTTGGTCTTCTCTGCGGAAGAATATAGTTTGATTCTCTTCTGGAGCCCCCGGCTAAAATTGTCTTGGGTTCGGTTCCTGACGCAAAGTTTCCAGTCGCAATAGAGTTTGGACAACACTATACTCAATACCTATATATTTTACAGGGACATTTGGAGCACTTGACGCTCTCTAATGAAAAACAACCGCGACCGCAGCGCAGCGGCCTGCCAGCGTTGGCAGCGCTCCAAGGCGCAACAGGCGACGACTACGTCCCAGTCTAGCTCTGTCGTACAAAACTACGCGGAACAACGTTTTCAATGACCGTACGTATAAGAATAAATATATTTTTAACTCTGTACATAATTAATTTTAAGAAGTATATCACCATCATTACAATATCCGCCGCATACGCCCTCTGCTGGGAGTAGGCCGATGGCGATCAATCGATCATAATGGTGATCTTTGGGGAAGCCCAAGATCGCCATGTTGATCGGTCGTCGACTTGGAAGAAGAAGTATTATACTATAAATGCCAAAGTTTATGTGGATGTATGGATGGATGATAGGTAACTCCAAAACGGTGTCACATAGGTTACTAAGCATTTTTTTATATTCCACGCAGATGGATTCAGGACGACAGCCAGTAACTACAAAATAACGATTAATTACAAGGAAACAAAGGGAGATTTAATATCTCTTATTGTTGTAAGTAAGGAATTTTCATTGAGAGTTATCATGTTTAAATTTAAGTCAATTCTCATTAATGTTTATATCATGTCAAACAAACCACAAAGTTGAAATGATTCTATTTCAGTAAACGTCAACTTAAGTCGACCCTTTTAAAACTAACATCTCCTTAATCTTTTTAAACCGATTATAATAAGTTTAATGGTTAAGTTTTCAAAATATACCAAATGTAATTTAAAGTAAATTCTTTAATAAAAATTTGAATACTCAAAATGTATATTACGTAAAATGTTAAAGGAGAGTGAAAGCGGTACGTAACTGTATAAAAACATAAAAAGGAACGAATAAAATCTCACCAAGACCTACTTTTAAAAATGAAGTCGCACTCTAAAAGTGTAGAAATTAATTTAATCTAAGAAACAATATTAAAACAAGATAATAAAAAAAAACTGCACTAAATTACGAACTTACCGAGTGTTTACATTTATATTTAAATATTATGTTATGATCTAATTAGTATTTGTTTCAATTCACATAATTTAAGCAAAATAAAACCCAAGTTATATTTATACTTTTGCTTTAAATTTATAATTTTCCAGCTTGGAGATCAATGGTAAAAAATTCAGTCTCCAATGTACGATAGTCAATATTTTGAAGTATACATAAAGGATAAAAGTGTAAATAAGCATGTTGATTTTAAAATTTGCACTGAAGAGCGCGGAAAACAAAAGAAAATCGTTAAAAAATATGAAAGTTGTGTTTTATGAAATAAAAGAGATAAATTCTGGAACGACTAGTCAGAGTGCGGCGGTGTCTTAATAAAATATAATACATTGGACTATTACGAGTTTTATTAGAGTTGTGGAGAAGAGCTGGAGTTTTGGCGGGGAGCCAGCACTGAACACACACGCCCTCCGTGTACACTCAACAGGCTAGCTAGTTTCACTTTCAGCAAATACTGGAATGGAACTGTTGTTGTTGAGTATTACCAAGATGTTGCAAATACTTGAGTATACTCTCTTCTGAAATTGCTAGCGTTGAGACGCTGGGCGGAATATGAACTGATATGATTGAAGACAATTTAGAGGTATAGTTTGACCAGGAATACAAAAATATGATACTTTACGATCAAGTACATTAGAGAGAGATCTAATGAAGAAGACGACTGAAGCGTCACCCCGGCTTTTTATACATAAAAAACAAAAGAGGAAAGAAAATAAAACTCAGTTTGCGATAGCATATTCTTGATGTATCTACCTTTTCAGTTTTCTGCCACAATTGGTTGAGCTATACTGTTCAATTACTAGGCCTTTGTATTTGTCGGAGTCACCAAGGTCTTTATTATCAATTTCATTTAAAAATAAGGGACTGATTAATAAATTGAAAATTATTTTTTTTATTAATTATTTCAATTATAAATTGTGTCTTGGAGTGTACTGTAAAGAGACGATGACCTCGAATGCACGCCTAGCCAAATGCCGGCGCGCCGATCTTGCGTCACGTCTTTGGCGATATAACACCAACTCTATGTGTTTGTCAGTTCTATACAAAAGAAAACTATCGAACCTGGATCATCGAACCAATCTCACATTCTTAGTTCTAGGATCGTTTCTGCCAATGTCATTTAAGTTGATATGTACTGCTTTCGATATAATTGTAACTTTTCAATATTCATTTTTCACGACTTACTTAATAATTGCGATATTTTCTATTACTTTGTTAATGAAACAAATATTTATATTAATATGTGCATGTGATTGACATTACTGATAATATTCCGCTTCAGGATGACGTTTTCTGCAATAATATTTATCTTTCCTCTGCCAAGATCTTGTTGAGGCGTCGACAATTACCCTGTCGCTTATAACGTGTCGAATTTACTAAAATGCTTTTGCTGAAATTTAATTAATTTTAGAATTGACATATGTAATATAATTAAACTTAGGATTTGAATAAGAAACTGGTCTTTAATAAGCGTTCAATAAAAAATTAAAAACAATTAAATATAGAAAACATAACCTTGCAAATTGTTCAATATTTTACGTCGACTGCACGCCACCTGTGAGTCTCTGACTAACGCCAGCTGAAGGTTACCGCAAGTATACGCGAAAGAGGAAATATATTATACCTATATAATTCCAGCAAAACACAAAAGTTTCACCAACAAAGTTATCTGACCCAGGAGACATTAGTACTGAATTATGATAGGTCATTAATACCAAATTAATACCCTCTTGTCAATGTCAAAGTTTCACCACTTTGTCGTACTATTGTTGTCTTTTATTGTTTTTTTTCTTTTATGTCGCAACACCTAAAAAGGTTTTACATATTATCTGCCAGAACCAATCGAGATGTGGCGTCACTCTTATCTACTGATATATCATTTTAAATTACAAGTAGATACACTTCCAAATCACGTTGCAAAAGACCACAAAATTTAAGGAGTCTAAGGCGGGTTTCACACGCTATGTTATCGCTGTGTAAAATTGAAATGAAGGAAAAAGTTGTTTACGGTTGTACTGAAAAAAAAAAGCGAAGTAAATGAAATGTAACCTTTCTCGCGCTACGCACCGCAGTCGGTGACTAAGGCGCTGGCAGCCGGCCAGTATCTCGACCTATATACCGCCCCGTGTCTTCCTACTAGACTTCGCTACACAATCGAATTAGGTTATCACTTTATTTTATTGCTTTATATGGCATTCCGAAGGTTTAAGGTGTACTTCCACTGGCGTATTTATGCGTTAACAAAAGCTTTTTGATCTTCGAATATTAAATATTGATTTTTCAATTGATCTATAGATCTTTTCTGGGATATCACTACTTCATATTGCATCTTTTATTATTGACTTAAGTTTTGTTCGTATATCACAGTAATTTATTCATGTGAAATCATTGTGTTGGCAGTATCATTTTACAAATAAGTTAAAATTGAGTATAAGAGGAATTTTTACTCGTCTCGAAAACTTTGATTTAGTCATAATTTTTAGACATTAAGAACTAGCCGGTATCATATCACAGCGGCTTTACGTGCGGGGGCGTGGCTTAGCGTTCGACAATACTCAGACTATCATGATGCTGGTCTGAAACTCAAAAGAGTCTCTAAATTGAATAATGTTTTATGCGTAAAAGAAATTGCCAGGGGTAGTAATAAAGAGTACACTGCATTACAAATTTATAGAAGTATTGGTAGTTTGATAACTGTGTTTAAAACTTTCAACTGTTTATCGTGATTGTACCGTGGTTGCGCCGGCGCACGCCATGTACGGCACCCCCCACCCCTCGACCCGTTCCTCTTGCGATACGTATTTGGTATACATTTCATCATAAATACCATTTTTGTATTAAAATCTACATGGTAATACGTTCACGCACGACTTTAGCCGTTCAATTTTATTTTAATAATATTTTTAGTTACAAAGACAGCTCGTGACTTCGTAATCGAGTTATTTATATTTAATTTTAAAATGTTTGTCATGATATTGTACAAAGTTATTGAGCTAAATTAGTTTAAACATTGTAAAGTTTATCACTCATTTAATTGAAGTTGACACAGAAAACCAAGGCGGAATCGATGATCATTATTCATTCTTTTTATTACCTGTAATAATATTGTTTTTATAAGTTTCTTTTATTGTTTTCTCTGTGTAACATTGGTAAAGTAAGCAGTAGTTCTGTTATTTATTATGTAAGCATGTACCAATCATCTTTCCTCTGCCCACAATTGGTTATTAGTTAGTTAAAGAAGCATTTTCACCGACATTTCAATGAGGCTAAACGTCAATGACCTGTGCAATGTAATCATAATTCTTTAGGAAAGCGAGCGCTCCGCGTGCCTATTTTCGCGTGCGCTCATGTCACTCGACGCGGCTCTATTTGTTTACCGGCCGACTATTTGTTTTTTCTCAACATGCAGTGACTGCGATGTACTGATTGCTTTCTATTTAGTAATTGTATTTTGTGTTTTTTTTTTCACTTTAGAAATTATCAATTAATCTTTACCAAATGTTATAACAGATTTCGTCCGCGTCGAATTAAAAAAATAATATTTTGTAGCTTATGAATTCGCCCAGACTATGTTATCTGTGCTCAATTTAGCTGTTTATA
Source organism: Papilio gigon (assembly GCA_027563995.1). NCBI lineage: Eukaryota > Metazoa > Arthropoda > Insecta > Lepidoptera > Papilionidae > Papilio > Papilio gigon. The sequence goes on from JAODUI010000012.1 coordinate 7,924,253, forward strand.
TATATATATATATATATAAACAGCTAAATTGCTAGCTATAGCTATATATATATATATAACCAACATCCGCCTATCCTTTCTTATAAAAAATCGGATTTAAAGAAGAAATTTGTATAGTGATCTGTACAATAAAAAGCTTTGAAGTCAATTAAAACGAAAAAAAGTTCTGAAGTGATATTTAAAAGAAAAAGTTCATAAGTCAATCGTACAAGAAAAAGTTTCAGTGTCATTACAACAAATAGTTAAGTTCTTTAAATCTACAAGTTTCTTCCGGAATCGTCTTAACTCTAAAACCTAATAAGTTACAGGTTATTTGATTGTATTATTACTTAGCTCCTAAATGTAGTTATTAGGTTCCCAATCACGTTACGCCAGTTCCCGTTACCCAATCATGAAACGCTGGGTATCGACCGCCGACATTTGCGTCAGAAAATCGAATCGTTAATCGTTGATACATCCGTTGTTGTTCTCATTCTCGCCGACGGTTTACGTTACAGAACGATTACTGTTTCTTAACAATTTTGGCTTACCAATCAAACCTGTGTTGCCATAACAACATTTATTTAGTTCAAACATGGATCAAGTGCAGTTCACCTTAACACAGAAATAATGTTTCTCAGTATGATATGACTGTGTTACGATACGCTTGAGGGTATTAAAAATCCAGTACAAAATTCTCTAAGCCTATTGTAATTATTTGACCCCAAGCCATTTTTCGTTGTATATGTAAATAGAATGTTCATGACGTTTATTTTTTTTTCTTCTAAAATTAATTATATATAACTATTGATGTCTTTTAAACTAATTTACATCCTCTAAATTTGCTATATATTTTTAATAATACAGTCTCATGCATGCTAGCCATTTTTTTAATAATGTGTATATTTAACTTTTTTAATATGCTATAAACATAATATGACCATTTATTAACATTCTTTGTGATATTACGTTTCTAATATAAAAACGTGGCGATCTAGAGCGTACGCCGGCGTAGAGTGAAACATGATCCGCGCGTGCGCATTCCCTATACGGCTGTAGTCACCCAACACTGACCAATCACAGCACAGACACACCCAGCCAACATACACTATCGAATACGTACACCCATTTCGGTAATATTTATTAATTGACATTAATCGCTTGAAAGGTGACATTATTACATGAAGATTGACAACTGAGATGATGAATAATAAACGATAGCATTAACGACAACTTTGAAAATCACGTAATTCTAATGTCAATTACTGTCCCATTAAATTTCATATAAGTGTACTCTTACTTTAATAATAAAAAAAACTCTAAAACTATAAAGAAAAATCGATATAAAATAAATAAAGGTAGATAGATAAAATATAATAAAAGCAGGGATTATCATGCGACAGTAACCTTCGTTTACAAGAGTACAGAGATTGCGAGATAGAGGGCGCATCTCACCACCCCCGGCTTTCATCCCGTGCCGCTCCAACCCACCTGTTGACTGACAACTTAACAATTCCCGGAGCAATCTTGAAGGTAATCCGAAATATTGTTGAAACTCTACTGTACATTACATTTTAAACCTAAAGTAACCGATGGGCGCTGTAAAATAAAAGACAATTCCAATAAAAGTGTGAGCTGAAAAACTTGTTGCATTAAAAATCAAATCATTTTTTTTTAATTGATTACCAGATTATTGTTAATTTACTAGTATTTCTTTTATCACTCCAACTAAACTTAAGGCTTGTGCTTAGAAATGATTCAAGACATTAGTTGAATGGCGGGATTTGAACTATCGATCACGTGATAGGAAATCCTCACTCTTGATCATTAGGCTATTGGAGCTTATTAATCAAAAAAGCTTGATGTTTTTACGTGACGAAAACTTTTGCTATATATTGCGTAAGCTGTCGCTCGCGACTCCGTCCGCGTGGTATTTAAAAAAAAACCTTAATTAGTAGCCTATGCAGTCTTCTTGACAATTTTCTATATTATCTATACAAAATTTCATGCAGATCCAGTAAGCCGTTCTGGAGATACCTTCCAACAAATATTCACATTTATAATAATAGTAAGATATACTACTTATAAAACGGCTTAACTCACGTGCAACTCGGTGTCAGTACCGACTAGTTTTTTTTTTTTTATAAGTAGTATAGTGAAATGGCTCACGAAAGTTTTAATAGTTTAATAGTAAGATATTGCATTAGCTTTTAGTATGAGACAATTTCTTTCTGTTCCCATTGTGTGAATACCAGACGCGAGCAGCACAATTCCGGAAAACGTACTTCACTGTTGGCAGTTCCCCTTTCGGATGTGCTATGCCGTTGGTCAACCTTTCGAATAATAATTGATATGTATATTCATAAGAACAATCTCGATCTGACACTGCGTTATCAGTCCGTCTTTTTTATTATCACAAAATAAATGATAAGGGACTTTAACTTAATTACAATGGAGATTAATAATCGGACTCTCTTTCTTTATTATTTTATTTAAACAAAGACATTTAAAATATGGATACCTCTGGTTTATGTTTCGTTTGACACGTCGAGATGTTACATGATTTTCTATTCAGTGACGTATAGTGATTACGCTAAAAATATTTGAAGAGAAGTCTTCGTAATGTTATCTCTACCCAGTACTTTTATATCTCTTTGATTTCTAACAACAGACGCCTGGTTATATCAGGTTTCACTTTATTAGTTACTATTGTTTGCCAATTACAGATGAACATTGAATACCTAGTCAAATTTGTATCACACACTAATCTTATTCATATTATAAATGATAATGGATAGCTGGATGGATATTTATTGGCAAATAGCTCCAAATAGCAGATAGGCTACCACGATTTTTTTTTTCATTACGAGCAAGCAGTCTCGGTCAAAAATTTTGTTGTAACAAAATTAAATTGTTAGCATTAAATTTAAGTGATTTGTAGAATAAATATAGAAGTGTGTGTTAAGATTATTATGCTGTAATTTAGGAAGTCTATTATGGTATTTGAAATAGTCAAATATGGCCGACTAATTCGTAAAAATCTCGATTGCATTAAGGCGGGAGGTATACGGTAGGTTGTAGTGCTTCACATTGCATCTTCATCTTCAAATAACATCTTGTAACATAGTAATGAAATTAATTTTAAAATAATGATCGATTTAAAAAAAAGTAATCGGTAAATTAAGCTGCTTTACTGAAGTAATCAGAACAGTTTATATGTTACACGACTATCAGTGCAGACAAGACCTCGATGCATTTAATTATGTTAATTTTAACAGAGTAAAGGCTACGTCGTTATCCGCGTTATCAAAATTTTATCCATAACTATGTAGTTGTTTAATATAATTGTACAATAAACATGTAAAGATAAAAACACCTTAAAACGGGCGCACGCCCTAGCGTCTTTTAAACACCGCATTAACCGGAACAGATATTACAATATTATGTTAAGGTCGATAATATAACGGTGCTTTGGTTCTCAAGGAAAAAAGCTTTACAAACGATAAGATAACGTTCTCATTGATTTAAATTTAAACGAAGGTTATTTTTAGAACGGAACTATATCTTATAAATAATCAGGTTTGTAACCCGTACTTAGTGACCAGCGCCTCCTTTTCTGCTGCTCCGATTCTGTCGGTCAACTTAAAAGATGCTTTTACTTCTTTAATCCCACTCGTGGTCACGCGTAGCGGTAAAGTAATGGAGTTTTGTTTTTATTTTGATCAACAACAAATACTCCAGATAAAATTCGTATATACATAGATACATTCTTATAAATTATTAGTTAGTTCCGTCATCGGACGACTCGACAGATAATCAAGTACCATCTACACCATTTTGATGGCTGGCATTCCACAACAGTCCAATTTTCGCGCAACTTCCTGCCGCGCACTGCCGCGTTGTGGAATTGTCTACCCTCGGCGGTATTTCCAAACTAATACGACTTAGAATCCTGCAAGAAGCCAGCGTACCTCTCTCTCAAAGGTCGGCAAAGCATCTATGGTTCCTCTGGTATTGTAGGTGTCTATGGGCGTCGATAATCGCTCTTTGAATCACGCCGCTCGTTTAAAAAAATAATTGGAATGTTCATATAGATGGATGTCTGTTAGTTAACTCCAAAACACAAAGATTCTCGTTGATAGATATATAGATTTATTACTTTCTAGAATTGCTAATAGGCTACTATTTTTTTAATTCTGTGTGAGTCAAGTAACTGAAAACGACTAGAAACCTTTAAATATATCATCCAAATTATCTAATTTGATTAGTAAAAGCTGAAGGCTATTAGTAAAAGTTCTAATTTAAAACATCGAACCTTTGTTAACAGATGGCTAACCGTCCAGTGATCCATCCATCCATTGATTCAGTGCAGATGTGAATAATTACTTAATGTTTTAGGTTTATTAATTTTCGTCTTATATTTATTCTTCTATTTAGTGTCAAAGGTCGTCAACTTTCGTTCCGTTACCCGAGGAATAAGCAATCGATTTTTGTGGTTAGGCGTCGTCCTTGTCACACTTAATATTTCACGTGTATTCACTTGTACATGACAAACGCGTAAGCTTTTTTACCAGTGAAATAATTTTCAGAATTTCATCTACATTTTTTAATATTAAGTTACATTATATTTTACATTACTCAACTCAATATCATTATTTCTTCTAACTTTTACAAGCGTCATTAGCCTGGTTGAGGGTTTCTGATCACGTGGTCGAGAATTCGAATTTCGCCATTCGACTACTGTCGTAATCCATATCCCAGCACAAGCCTAGAGCTTAGATGGAGTGGGAAACGACATTTTAGTAAATTACGAAAAATCTCTTAATGTGTTTATAAACAAAATAAACTTTATCGTGTTATCCTTGATCAACTGAGTGACACACGTAAGCTTAAAGCATATATATGCTTAACTATGTATGTCCTCAGCTCGCGTATGTTTCTACTGAGGCACTCAGAGCCTACCATTAGAGGTGACTAGGCCATAGTCAACCACGCTGACTTAGTGCTGGTTGATTTCACACGTGTCTTTGACTTCCGTCGACATTTGTAGGTTGCAATGTTCT
>JAODUI010000012.1:7929336-7944420 GCA_027563995.1 Papilio gigon
GCCTCCCGCAAGATGGACCGATGATCTGGTTAAGTTTGCGGGAGCATCCTGGATGAGGGAGGCGGAGGATCGATCGTCGCTGCGATATTTGGGGGAGGCCTACGCTCAGCAGCGGGCGGCGTGTTGCTGATATATATATGATGAAAGGCGTCAAGTATAGCAAATTTCAATTAAATTTATTTTTATAAGAAAAGTTACATTGTATTTCGAAGTACGAGTAAACTCATGGAAAACATTAATGAACATAAGAGGTTCTAAATAGTCGTTAGTAAGAATTTCAAGCAACAAGATCCTTCGTTGAAAACTTCAAACGGTTATATTATCAATTTATTCGAGCACAGACTACGTCATTAGCGAAGGAAAGTGGGAGAGATTTTAATACACCAACGCTTTCAGACATCATTTTGCGACAACATCCAAATGTTATGTTGTAAATGAATTACAATTTTTGGATGATAAACCGACTCATTACTTTTTCCTTTTGAAGGAAATCTTCTTAAAATTGTTACTTAAGGGAAGAAATATTGTACTTATTATTTTGAATTGTTAAATAACAACAAGATATTTATAAAAGTAGCCTGTTTTCACGAAATTAGCCGAGGATCAGGCCTTTAGAGAACCTATGCCCAGCAATGGCGGACAAGTTAAAGCCAGCGATACTAGACAAACGTCTGAAGTAATTAAAATGCATTTAATAAATGACAGTAAAGTGAAGGTGAAGGAACCTATTACACTAGACTAGATATCGAATGGCCACTCCGGCACTCATGCGCTTTCGTTAATCTCTCGCCGACAAAGAGCCAGCTGTGGTCGCCGGAGGGCGCCAGCGGCGGCGCCCGCGCACCTGACCCTCTTGACTCCACTTGAGGTACTTCAAGTTTAAGTAACCGCGCCACTATTGGATAACAGCTTCCTTATTATATGGGAAACTTCTATCAAACGTTTATTGATTGAGCTCATGTATGAAATATACGTTGTATATATAAAAATAAATTCCGGGTAAATTGAGAATAAAATAGGTGTTAGAAGTTTAGAGAGAGCACGCGCGGGCACGCAGGCTGCGAGGCGTGAGAGGTGTGTCGGCCGCTCGCTGGGCACTCGTGCAGCGTGAAGCTTTGCGGGTCATCGCGCGTGCCCACCGCGCGTGAGGGCCCGCCCGACCCTTTCATACCCACCATTATTTTCTTATTTCACACTGATTTAAGAAGATAAAAGAAAATGTTGTAATAACAAAAATTAACGATAAAAACAATATGTAAATTAACACCCGCAACTTTAATTTACACAAGCCGAAACTTAAAGTAGAATTCTCATATACACTCAGGGCCTTCCTTAGTATTTACTAAAAGTCCACAAAATGTTTTATTAAATAAGTACTGTCGGTGAAGCTTACAACAGAACTTTATCCTTTGTAAAATTCATTACTTGGTTGTAGATATTGGTTATTAACATTATATTTATTAAGAGAAATCGATATAAAATGGATCTATGTAATTGAGCATATGGTATATAAACATGTACAAGAAAGTTCCAGTTGGCAATATAAGCTTATGCAACAAATGTTACACGCAGTTCCGCGAGCAAACATGCATCTACCCTCCCTCACCTTTGCCCCCCCTACATACACGAACACACTTCCTATTCAGCAAACTACCGCTTTATACTGTTTAATAGAGTTAGAGGTTCTAAGCAATTTGTAATGATTCTATGAAGTAAATTTACGTCACACCGTTTGAATAATGTTTACACGTTGACTAGTGTTTTATTTAAACTTAGTAATAAATTAAAAAGTTTAATTGGTAGTTTGTTAACAGGTAACTCAAAACAAGGCTAGACTAACATGGATCAAATTTGGCCTTACCGTGTACAGATGTCAGGTGTCAGGCCAGCCATCAGATTTTACAGGCCCTTTTATTTGGTTAGTTAAATAAAAATTGCTTTATGTATAGAAACTTTTGAGATTTCTATATAAAATTTGAGTAGATTACTGTCCATTTACCATTATTTCTTTTCATCATTCGTGGTCTTAAAAAGCTTGTGTTTGGTTCACGGTAAAAGTCGAATGGTGGGTTTCGAACTCACGACTGCTAGATCAGTCACTTCCCATAGTCATTAGACTATTGGCACTCGATTTACCGTGAAATATTACTGGAAATGTTAATATAGTATTCATATAAATAATTAACAACGTGGCAAGATGGTAAAGCGTACTAAATATGTCTGAGACGTCGGTACAGACCAAATATTTTCTTTCAACTAATTCCTTATATAAATACATTACTGTGTAGAATATAAATAAGTAATTTCGATGGATGATATTGAATTTAAATGGAACAAGCGTATTTGATGTTACGATAAAAAAAATATTAATATTCACGGAAAACAACGAATTGAAAATAATATGAAATATTGAAGGGACTTAGTACAGCGTCTGTACACTAGATACGATTATATTCTTGTGTAAAAAATGATAATCTCAAATTTAAATAGATGATACGTACATAAAAATCTTCGTTACTCCAGCCTTCAAAGAGCCCTGGCAGGTGTAACATCATCGCGGGATGTGCAATATATCATTGAATTACAGTTCATTACGCGCCGGGAAAAGCCTTCTCGGGTAATTGATTGACTACCTGGTCGGGCGTAGGCGGCGTGGGCCGGTTGCCATGGCGACGCCCACGCACCCCTCGCCTCCCCGGCTCCGGCAGCTCCGCTCAGCATTGACCCGGGGGACCTTGACCTTCAGCCGACGCGCGCTCCCGGCGGCCGCGCACCAACATTTGCTGCACCGAACCGCTACACGCTCCCCCGACGTATTTTCGATCGCACTAAATCCGGACTTCGCTTTTTAAACTGTCAGCTATCGGCGCTAAGATTAAAAATTACGTTCGATCTAGACCAGCGCCGGGAACAGTTAAAAAGCAAAAATTTTTATTATAATTACACGTTAGCAAACATTACATATTAAATGATTAATTAAATTCGTATTTTTATGTAACTAATGCCGAGGATAATGTATATGCTTTATATTGATTTTACTTACTTCTCCGCGGACAAAGCCGCGGGGAAAAGTCAGTATCAAAATGAATAATACTTACGCTCTTTATGTTCTTGTTACGTCAATCCCAATTCAACAAACTATAACCATAAATATAGTGTACGCCGAGGCTATAAGCCATTGTATTTTGTGCTTATTTAATTTTCGACATTTTGGCGTTGACGGTAGCGATTGATGACGGTGGTGGGAATTCGAACTAAAAAAAAAGAATTAAGTATTAAGAATACTGAAAGTCACTTTTAAATCTGAAAGGTACAAAAGGTATCCTTTCCAATCAACGTTAACAAGCTGTCGTGAATACATAAATCTGTCAGTAATTACACGTTCATATTACCAATCGCTGACAGTTTATGCCTAGTCCGATCATAAATGGACGATGTTAACAATCGTCCGGTGACAGCCATCGTTTTACGGTAACAAGTTAAACGGTTAAACCTCGATATTATATTTTTTAATATAAATTGTGTTATCATTAAGTTAAATAAGGTTTTTTTTTTCTATATTATTTTTTACTCATAATATTATGCACTTCATATTTTAAATGCCAGAAAGTAAAAAAAAAAAATTAAGAGAGTGAGACAAACGGGCGGCGGTATCACCAAGTGATTATCGACACCTATGGACATCCCTAATACCGGAGTAACCATGGAGGTTGAATTGAAATTTACTGAAAATGAATCGATTGCGAAACTTGAGCAAAAATATTTTAATTTCGTCATAACAAATCGCCATCTATTTCTAAGGACCAATTTCTTCATCTGCATTTTTTATGCTTCGAACTCAACTTGTAAGAACTCTTACAAAGTTAAACTTTCGCAACCACACTGAAAACGTTGCGACTCTACTTTCCAGGCATATGGAGTGATTTCTGAAATAAGGAATGTCGAAGAATTTTTTTTTTCGTCAGCTTCCCACTTACTGTTCGATAATAAGTCCATAAGAAAACATATTAGAGAGAATAGTTTTTAAAGTAGGTACGATCTATTCGTAAAAATTAAAATAGTATTCAAAAAAATTCAAGTAAAAAAAAGTAATAAACAAATGAAAACTAGCTTTAGTTAACAAAACCGATATAATGTTAGATTGTTGTATAGAGATGAGATAGCTTAACTATATTGTAGAAATCTCATTAAATAAAGAGATTTATGACAATTAGAAATGTATCTATAAACAATTCTTGGTCATCTCAGGCTTAATCAGTTTCACACATGACCGCTCCAGTGCGCCGCCGGCAGCGGAGCGGCGAGGCGGACGCGTGTAATTATTATTGGCTGTCGTCACAACAGGCTGCGAGGTGAGCCCGGCTTCACGGTCACACTCGCACCCCCGCGCAGGGGGCGCTGGAGCGCGGGGTGGGCGCCCCCTGCTGAGCCCCCCGCAACGCCCATGCGTGTGGCTGGCGGTGTAAGCATGGAAATGTAAACCACATCATTTCTTTTTAATTTTTTGTGCGCAGTTTTTACATCTCTTTACATAACATATCCTCTATACATGTATGTACTTAAGTTCTACCTTACAATAGCATCTTCAGGAAAGCTCTGAAATGTTTGACCTAAAAGTAAAGTTTTCATTAATCTTTACTTCATTAGATTTTACAGATTATCTTTACATCCACATTATACGAGTAAGTCTATTATATAACGAAATGAAGTAAAAACTGAACAATATACATTTCCAGTATTGTTAGGGTAAAACTTTTCCATACTAAGCGAGCTTTCATGAGGCTATATTAACATACAAAACAATAATTACCTGCGTCCGACTCCGGCCGGCAGGCGGTGACAATGAATGTTACGGAGACAAGTGAACGAGTGGACAGCCACTCGGGTGCCAGCCGTAGTCCTACATCTTCCAATTCATATTTTACAAATATATATATGAAGTTGTTATTAACAAATTATTTTACAATTATACGAATTGATAATTAAAGAAACTGGCGCGGCAGACACAAGCGCCCCACTCTCATTTATTTTGGAATAAAAATGTCGGTCGCAATATTCGCAATAAAACAAATTGTTTTTCACAGAAACAGTCACTTTTTTTGTTAAAAAATATTATCAGATTTTTGTTAATTTACTAATACTTTTTGTGACCATTCCTGGTAAGCTTCAAAAAGTTTATGTTAGGATATGGTTCACGACAATAGTCGAATGGCGGGATTCGAACTCACGACCGCTAGATCGGTAGTCCGTACCCTTGACTGGGTTATTGGCGCTTCGTCATTACTTTAATTTTAATGTAGAAAGAACGTATTGGTGAATATATTTCGAGATTTCGTCACATAAATTGCTGATTGGAGCAGTACCAACGAAATTACTTTAGCGCAAAGGCTATATAAAATGTATAATCAAATTATGTTCACACGTAGGCAACAAGATAAAAGCAACAGCTGCACAATGTCGGAAGCCCATGATCGGCGTTACGTCGACATCTTAAGCCTATTTCTTTGTTATTGTCACTTAGGTATCACACGAATAAGGAAGACCGCGACACCAATGCCCCGACGTAGGTTGCATGTCCAAGGAGTTTCAATAGGTGCAATGCATAAAGGACAATAAACAAATGTAAAGAAATTTTTTTCTTTAAAATTTTTGGTTATTACACTTTTCTTGACATCTTTTAAGTTCATTTTCCTGAATTATATTTTCTTTCACAAACTGTGGATTTCATTTAAACGTTTCAAAAAAACAGTTAACATTTTGGTCTTTCGAGTCGGATTTGAACAAAGTGACCTATAGATATCTTAACATTAATAATTATCTTCTATTCCAATGTATTCTACTGAGATAAATATATTTACATAATAATAAAAATTAATTTGTATTGGTGTATAACATAAAACATGTGGTTCCGGCAGGCCAAGTTACAATGCCCTAAGCATTTGTAATCTCACAATAACATTACACGGTAGTTAATTGTCATCATGAAGGTTTTACTAATTTCTAATATATCAATAAAGACCGCTGATGTGGATGTAAGCAGGGAACGTCGTCTTTTTTATAGTGTAAGGTGGCGAGTGAACAAGCCTCTTAACATTACCACAATGGCGCAGAGACTGCTCTCCGTAGACGGTCACATTGCCTACTTTTAATCGACAGAGGAACGGACCCACTGTAAGCGCATATTTTTCCTTCCTCTATTCTTTCTCTCTTTTATTATTCTCTTTAAAGACAACTGAAATCAGACCTTTATAATTTTTTTAAAAGTTTGTTTAAAGCGAACTTTATAATATAGCAATGCTGGTTCGCTCTCTTCGTGTAAACAGGCTTCGTAGCGGAGGTCGGACGGCGCCTCGCGCGGATCGCGGCTCGTGCCCGGACGCGGAGGCGCGTGCAATATTGCGGCTTCGCGCGGATTACGCCGCGAAGTGTTGCTCGGAAGCCGATTTGTTTATTACGTAACGGAAAGTGTTACATATGCATTTAAGATTTTTATCAAGAGAAACGCAATCATCACATTCCTATACAAGTCTCTATTTATTTTTCCATCCATGTGTAATTAATTAATTTTGATTACACGAGTCGTTGACATTATCAATTGGTTGGTGGTCCCCACACTAAAGACGCTCAAACCAATCTCTTTTGATGTTAAGTTGAAGTCAAGTTATGTTCAATGAGTCCCTACCAGCCTAATGCCACTTCAAATACGTCTCAATTTTCGGACGCTCGCTTTGTATGTGTACGTGTGTTATATAGGATTAGTGTCTACTGTTATATGACTATCTATGAGATAGTAAATAAAATTCCGATTTCTTATATGTGAAAATGTATTAAATAAAAATTAACAGAAAAGACAGAAAAAATGTGACAACTGAAATTTTTAAATAAAAAAAAAACACTTTTTTCTTGACGGCCATTTCTTTTGGCGCGCCATATAGAAACTCCTTGGACGAGTGGGTTTATATTAAAATTAATATTTACACCAAATGAGTATTGCTTACGACTTGACCAGACTACGGCGTGCAGGTGGCTGGTGTCAGTCGAGCCAGTAAGAATTCACTACTGGACGAAAGCGATGCTGATTCAATATGTTAGCACCCATTAGCATTAAACATCTCAACTTTACAACGTCGTTTGTATTATCGGAACCGCGAACTGAAAAATCATCTATTACGCTCTTAAGTCACCCGAATGGTCCCGCGACTACGTGGTGATTGTCGGTTCGAGTTTTATTTTCAAAATACTCTCATATATTACAATACTAAAAAAGTCGGTGTACGTATTTAAAGTAGAAAATATATTTACATTGCCTTGATTTACATTACTTTATTTAATAGTAACTCTTAACTTGGGTTTTTAACCTGGATGTGACGTAGAAAGAATAATTTATATTCAATAATTTTCTACGTACGAACGAACCGTCTGAGAATTGTATATTATTAAGATAGTTCGTATTACCTTCCCATAACCGTGAGTTGACACTGACGAAAACGATGTACTAAAACATGTTTGCTACTATAAGGCGTGGTATATAAATTGTCAAATATCTTGACGACTCGGAACATCGTACGAGTCGCTGTGCAGAACATATATGACGTTATTACAAGACATAAATTAAACTATTAAAACTTTCATGACACATTTCACTATACTACTTATAAAACGGCTTAACTCACGTTTAAATCGGTGTCGGTACCGACTAGTTTCGAGTCCATCGGGCTCACTGAGCGACGGACCGCGAACGCGCTATAGTACCAATCCCACTAACCCTGAAGAGCCCCTGATGGGCTCGAAACTAGTCGGTACCGACACCGATTTACACTTGAGTTAAGCCGTTTTATAAATAGTATAAGACATGTGAAGGTATGGTAGTCCTTAGTTTTAGTATATGTTGTATGTATGGATAATTAAACAAACATATGTATTTTTTTTTATTATTTTATTTTTGCATTCCACATCTACTGGGTACAGTCGAGGTTCTTAAAATAGGGACAAATAATTAATTATTACAATTTGTAAATAGTGACGAAGTATTTTACAATCTATTAGACGTTTTACACAATTATAGTTATTTAATAACTTTTTGTTAAATATTTTTTTATTTAACTTATTAACTTCAGTTACAGAATTGTCGCCAGTTATTGAAATAAGTAGATGACTTTCTCTTCGCGTAACACAACCATTGTAGTTTAGAAAATAAATTTTAATCTACCCAACACAACCTTTATACTGACCGTTTTAAAAGGAAATTATATGTTTTTATACTGCAAGGTGGATCGCACAAGGGGACATCTGACTTCGCTAAATTAGCGAATTGGCAGCATCTGCTATAGACCTGTTGCTTACCTTTAGTCGCCAGAGGAGAGGACGCACGAGAAAAGGGTAATCACTTCCAACGCGTCCCCTCCCCCGTATAGGGAAAGAGAACTAAAATATCGTCTTCAGTACATGATTGTAATTTTACGTTATATTAGTTGCCAGCTTTGTTTTTTTTTTTGAAAGCGACAATTCCGCAACCTCGAGCTGCAACACCGATATGATTCACTATGTTACATATTACATAGTAAGTACATAATATATAGGAAACACCTATAGGAATAAGAATCAGTTATTTTTGTGCTGTTCCTAGCACAATGTTATGTTTTTGAAAAAATATAAAAAAATAGAATAAAGCAAAAAAATAAAAATACACGTGCGTGTGTGTGCGTAAATAGACACTATTTTTCAAATTCAAATTTCTCTTATTATGCAAATTGTTTTTAATTTTAAATAATTATCTACTATTGAAATACTTAAATAAAGTACTACCTTTAAATATAAGAAAGTAAATTACTAATTATACTGTAACCATAGATTTATGATATATAGATAAATAATCTAGAGTAAAGGTGAGTAAAAAATAATCAATTGATAACATTCATCCGTGTTGACATTTGGCAAAATAAAATTTTGGAAAATCGATTCTCGATTCGACGTCAAACGTTGAAACACTATCTATAGATGGTGTATAGGTGACCTGTCTATAGTGGTCGATTAATTAAGTATAACTTCTCTAAAATAAATTTCTAACTTATAAGACAGAGGTTGACAATATACAAAGTTTAAAGATTTTTTTTTTTTGTAAAATTATCAGATTTCTGTTAATTTAGTAATATCTCTTTTACAATTACAACTAAGCTCTAAGCTTGTAAGGATATTGTTTAATAGTCAAATTCGATTCGAACTCTCGACCACGTGATCGGAAATCCGAGGTATTAACCATTAGGCTATAGACGCTTTATTGAAGACAGAAATTTATTTTTCTATTTCGTGAACGTATAAGAAGTACGCAAATGTATGAGTATTGTTGTATGAAACATGCTTCAATATGTCAACCTCTGATTTTAGTACTTTCGGATTATTTACATTATAACAGCTGCCATATTTAGTTTAATTTTACTTCAGTATATAATGATAGTATGTAGGTCTTAACATTATTAAAACATAGTAAATCATAAAATTAAAATATACCAATATTAAATTGTAATAGAAAAAATAACGCACGTTTTTTTTTTAAATACATTTTCAACATTTTACTATGTATATAAAATAAAATTTTTCAAATATAGTTTTCTTTTTTTAACATATAAATATCAATTCCTTCAGTAAATACAGTTATATAATTTAAAAAATATACAATTTTTGGTTTAAACGAAATGTTTTTTTTTTTAAATGAATTCATATAAGTATTTTTTTTTACAACAATTCAGAATAGACTAGTAAAAACATCTTAAATACGTAAATAAATTCACTTTAATAATAATAATTGTTTATATGTTAATAAATCAAAATGTATTTACAGGAATGTCCCGAAAATAATTCAAACAGGAAACAGTTAAAGCATTAAAAAAAATTGATAAATGTTCCAAAATTTTTAATCCATATTATTACTAATTAATATTTCTTAGTCAAACAAAAATTTTTATAAATGCGATTTTTTTCTAAATCAGCCTTTTTATTGGAGATTTTTTAACAGTGGGATTCCATTGTCGGAACTCTTAAACATATGGCCGTCTCTTTCGTGCAAATACAATGAGGTGAAAATATATTTTTAAGTGTTCCGAACAATAGAAGACTAGTTATTGGTTGCAATAGCACGTGTATAAGAAATATAAATAATAGATTGATTATCTATAGATGGAGCACAAAAAGTATAGTGTATGGCCTCCAGAGGTCTCTTGTATGAGAAATGCCCGCAGTGTTGCTGTTTACAATACAAAATGACATATCGAAAATGGCCACAGACAGATCCAAAATAAACTAAAAAGGTTCTATGCTCCTATCACAATTTCATAGCACTATTTTATAAAATAACGAAAATAAATTTAATGATAAACTTATAAAATTACCATTAAAGTAAGATTTTGTAAAGTTTATTTTATAATATGAATCCAATTTAACTTATAACGTATATACATAAAGTACCTGCAACAGATATTTGAGTGTCTGAAGTTAGCAGTGAGTAACGCAGTTTACAATGTAAGAGCGAGTCAAACATATGCATGAGGAGAAAAAACATATGTGTGAACGAGACAAAGATATGTGTGGGCGAGATAAACATAAATGTGAGTGAGTAAACATATATTGCGAAGACAAACACATGTGTAAACGATTGACATATGCAAGAGCGAGACAAACACATTTGTGAATGCGACAAACACATGTTTGAGCGAGACATAGACTTGTGTGAGCGAGACATACACATGTTTGAGCGAAAAAACACACATGTTTGAGCGGGACAAAGACACCTGTGAGCGAAACAAAAACATGTTTGAGCGAGATAAAGACATAGTGAGCGAGATAAACATATGTGTGAGCGAGAGAGAAACTGTTTAATTGATGCTAACTTCAGACACTTGAATAACTATGATGCGAATCGTACTCGAAAGTTTGATAATTGTATTTGGAATGTGAACTTTGCATAATAAATAATACTGTTAACTTATAATGCACGATAGTCATTGAGAAGTTTTAAAGCTATTAGATTATATATTATTCTTACATGTATAAAGATATTTATATTCACTTATTCACATAGATCGGTGTCCGGTCGGAATGCCAAGTCATATTTTAAACATTAAAACTTACTATTTAAACAAAATACATTGTTTTACATAACATTTAAATATTATTCAAAAATACATATTTTAAAATCTTGTCTCAATGTGGCAAGGTTATTTTTTTTAGAGATAACACTTTTTTTAGATTAGGTTTTTTTAGAGATGATAGTTAATATTTATAATTTCCTATTTGCAATATTTATACCATTTTTAAGGACATATTTAGTTTAAAGTTAAATTATTTATATGGTATTGGTAATAATTTCATTGTTTTTTAATTTACGATAGTATAGGAAATGTGTCATTGGTTAAAATATTATTTGACTAGAAATTTGATTTAAAATGGCTCTACCAAAAAAATAGTATTTTTATATTGAAAAAAAAATTACAACAATTTGGAAATATTACATGTATTTAAAAATATATAGATTTTAGTGCAGGTTACATTTTAATTGAATTCACAATTTTTTGTTTGGCACATATTTCTATTTTGATTTTTAAAGGAAAACGTATTTAATAAAAAATTAAAGTAACACAAATACAGTATGTTAGTCTGTTTTAAATTAAATATGTTTGTTCAGAAAATACAACAAAACAAATTATTTCTAAATGAAATTATTTTTCAATCGCTCACGAGACTGATCAGATCATAAATGGTACGTAATTTTAAATTTTAATTAACATTTAGACGAAAAATGTATCATTCTTTAAAATATTAACAATCTAAATGTGTATAGTTATATTCAATAGAAATGAGATTTCAATGTGTCATCGAAGTATAGAGTGACAGATGTAGTGAGAAATTATTCTAATTCGGGAAAACTCGGATCTATATCGGAATACGATGACACCCGAACTGTCAATGAATGATCGCATTTAATGCATGACATTTTCATATCTATTAACATGGAACTTTATTGTTAAGTGTCAAATGTCAAAATGAATATGCTCTAATATTGGTACTGAAAGAGCACAACAAACACGAAAGTTTGAAAAATCACGAAGGAAAATCTTTTCTCGTTACATCTGTATTAAAAATGCCTTGTTAATTAATTTACGCAGACTTTTATATAGTAAGATTCAAGTGTTTGTGATCGTATATTTTTTCTATTCATTGATAATTTTATATGAGAGGAATACATCACATATATATGTCATATTACCAACAAAAAAAAATTACTCTACTCCTAAGACTATAAGGTTGAAATTCGTTTGATATTCTTACAGTTGGCTGGCGGCCCGGTCTGGTATGAGGTTGAACCCTTCGGGCGCGTTCTCCCAGTAGTAGTATGGGGGGCCGTTGGTGAAGCAGTACTTCCTCTGCAGCGGCGTGTCGTCCTCCACCCAGTACATTAGATAGAAGTTGCACATCTCATCTTTGTTTGTTGGTCTGTAAGTTAATAATAAATAAATGTTATCTACAAATACCATTATAACCGTATTTTTTTTAATTTGACACGTAAGACATCAGAACCCACAACATGAATTTGAATAATTCTTTTTGTACAACCAAGGTATAGGGGCCAAGTCTTACGTAAGCACTATAGAGGGAAGGGGGGGAGGGGTCTTTGCTTTGTTTTTTCTTGATGACATGGAGGGTCTGAACTTTGCTTACTGTTGCTCACAAAGGGGAAGGGGGAAGGACATATAATTGTAATAAATCTGCTTACGTAATACTTGAATGTAAGAGACATTGCCGTCGTTTTAAGATATATGCTATCACGTTATCAAACTTTGGGGGTGAGCTATTTGGAAAAACCGTTTTATGAGAATTTATATTACACCGTTTTCAAACAGTCTCAGTGTATTCTTACCCAATCTTGACAGGGTAGTTGTGGGTGTTGTTCATGGTGCAGCGAGCGGCGAGCACGTCGCCCTCGCGCAGCGGCGTGGTGTCCGCCACCGGGTAGAACATCTGCGGCAGCTGGGGGTCCTTCTTGCCCACCAGGCTCCAGCGGTCCCCGCGCGGCGAGCGTCGCACAGAGTACCCAGACACTACTTTCCCTGTAACCACGTATATTACAATTATTAGGAAACAGTAGATTATGTTCAGTTCGAGTCTATCTCGGACTTTTCTTCGAGGTGAGTGAGGAGAGGTGGCTTTATCAACTTCGTCATCAGCGCACCCCCCACTCACCTGCCCGTATGAATACGTATTAACCATTTTATATTTACTTTATAATGTTTCACGGTTTTACAATGAAGGAAAATATCGTGATGCAATCTGCACGTGTCTGCGGAGATATTCAAAGATATGTGTGAAGTCAGCCAACACGCACTCGGCTAGCGTTATTGACCATGGCCTCATCACCCTAATAGGGTAATCTCCGAGCCCCTCGGTGGGGACGTATATGATGAACGTTTCACTCAAGTGTAAACAATTGAATGATTTTAAAATTGTTAGTAGCTGTCGCTCACCGAGGGCGTGCGTGTGCGTGCGGAAGGCGAAGGGATGTATGACTTTGTCTTCAGTGATGGGGCAGGCGGTCTCCATGTGTTCAACGCGGTTGGGCAGGATGTAGCCGCCGGTGCCCAGCAGTAGCACTCCCGCCTGACGTCGCATACTAGAAACGATGGTACACATGCATATTAATAACCAAGGTCGATGTCATGGTTAGTTTCTCTCCCTCATTCCGTTCAGTTCCACCGCGCAGCAAAGATATTTGAATATTTCTATACAATAATTTAAGGAGATTGTTTATTACACAGCCTCGTCGCTTGCTAAGAGGTATATAAGAAATCGAGTGTCACTTCAATATGTATTAATTTACATAAGTAAAATGATAATATTTACACTCACAAGTTGTTTTGTTAAATTAAAATATAAACAGACTGATTATAAATTTAAAAGTTTAAATGTATGAATGGATGTTTGTTAGTAGGTATCTAAAATACGACGATCTGTATGAAATTTGGCATAAACATAGATTACTGTCTGGTATAAAGGATTACTTACGAAGTTTTTTTTTTAATTCCGCTTAATTTTGTTAATTCGATGTAAATACGTACCGTTCTTTGGTGTACTGAAGATAAACACCAGAATTGTCAGTCTTGCCCTCTGTAATACGAAATACGCATCGGTAATATTGTGAAATTCGTTCGAAGGTACATTGACTGCCCTACCAGCCAGTTCATAATTCTGTCCACAAAACAGTTTTACATCTTGAAGCAAGTATTGCATTCTTCAAATACAAATATTAAAGTATGATTCAATAATACAAATAATTTCACATCTCATATAGTGTGAAATTAAGAGTAATTTTTTTTATGGAAAGTAATTTTTGTAACGGTCTATTTTTAAATTTATATAAATTGTACATAGTTACTAAAAAAATCACACCTATCACACCCAAACCATAAAAAAATTATGTTTTTTTTGTCTGCCATTATGCAATTCATCAGATACAGGTTTAGGTACCAAATGTTTCATGTCACAAAGATTTACTTTATATTAAAATGGACTCCTCAAGCGGGTGGCATTAATATGAACTAAAAACGATAGCAATATGTGTACGAACCTGGGAATTTACTCATATAGTGTACTTGTAGCACCATGTACCGTATGGGGGACTCCCCGCCGACCAGGAATCCCACGTCGGTAGGCAAGTGAAGACTCGGCGCGTCGCGAGCCCACGCGTACACTATCTATTGGTCGATGTCAAAGGTTACATTATCTTTAATTTAGCTTAAAGTGACGTCATTAGAATGTTTTACTACCTTTAATTGTGTATTGCCCGACGTTTAAGTCAGTACGTCGGAGAAAAGTGTATAGATGTAATGAGAAATTATTTTCCTTCGAGAAAATTCGGATCTTTATCGGAACACCCGCACACTCGTACTGTCAATGAATGATCGTATTAAATTAGTGACATTTTCATATCCATTAATATGGAACTTTATTGTATAGTGTCAAATGTCGTAATGAATAATGTCATTCCCTAAGACGGGTACTGGGGCTATTTGAGAGAACACGTTCCGAAAAATTACG
>JAODUI010000012.1:7971601-7991847 GCA_027563995.1 Papilio gigon
CGAGTTACACGTGAGTTAAGCCGTTTTATAAGTAGTATAGTGAAATGTCTCACGAAAGTTTTAATAGTTTAATTACATTAACGGAACTCAAATCTGAATATATAAAACATACAGAGCAAAATAGAGTACGGACGGCGAGTCTGTAGAAGCATTAAAAACATAAAAACCTTATTTAATGGTGTAATGATGACGTAGGAATTAAAGTTAATTTTAAAATCAAATTCTTCTTAGATAATGTTAAGTAATTCAAACGATTTGATATTTAAGCTTATATTTAAAACATCATTCCAAATTTAAATATACAAATGAACGTATCTAGGTCCCAATTGACAGCGGAGCTCCCGGTCCAGATGTAGACGAAGAGACACTAAGAACTTTACGAGTGTGGTATAAACAACTGACTGTCAGAAGATGGTGCAGGACAGGTGTCAGAGGACAAGATGCACTTTAAGTCGCAGCGCCATCTGAGTGTTCAGTTTGTGAGATTGACCAAGTATTTTCGCAACATTATAATACAAAATGTATAAGGCATTAAAAAAATAATTTGTAATATATAAAAGGAAGCAAGATAATAAACAAGCGTGGTTACGGGCTGCAGCCATTCTGTGCAGCCGACTATAGTCGTTATCATAAAGTTAATAGTTTCTATTATAGCGTACATGGTGTCGTCAAATTGCGACTGCGCTTATATTGCCTCGTGAACTTTTACAGTGCTTTTTACTTAAACCAAACAAGTTATTCTTTTAAAGTTAACTTTTATTGTCCTCTACTAATTTTACAATGCTTGTAAAAGTTATCGAGTTTTATGATGCAATTGAAATAAAAAAAAAATGTTAAAACCATTGGAATAATGTAGATACTAGAATTGACTTTCCTTTTTTTGTAAAAATATTAGTAGATTTTTGTTAATTTACTTATAGTTTTTGTAACTACTCGAAGTAAGTTTGCAAAAGCTTAGGATACGGTTTAAGAAAATAGTTGAACGACGGCATTCAAACTGTAGTACCCTGCCTATAATCATTAGGCCATCAGCTCTTCAAAATAGAAAAGTGTAATTGCGGAAGTTAAGTGAATAATTTAATAGTTCATAGAGTTTGGAATGAGCTAATATAATCTAGCTTTGTTATAGCTTTCTTTGTGAATTTGAAATAAGTAAATAATAATGTTAAGGAAGGAAAGCCAGTACCGGATCCACAAATGCAATTTTCTACACAGTGAACCCCGGAGTTGCGATCAAACCAGCTTATACGTAGGATTTACTTCGACAGGGACATTTCAAATCGAAATAAAATTTATTTCTTGGCTTCGATTTCGAAAAAGACTGATTTAAGATATCGACTGAATACCTCATATGGCTTCTTTAGAATCGAAACTATTTATTTATCATGATCCCTTTATATCAAACTATTTACTATAAATACGTAATAATACAAGCGTCAATAACCTAACGGAAAGGGGTAAGGATTTCCGATCACGTGGTCGAAAGTTCGAAACCTACCATTCGAATATAAACCATATCCTAGCACAAGCCTAGAACTTTGTTGGTATGTTAAATGCAATTTACAAAAATGTTTGTAATGTTTAAATAAATCTAATGTACTGATTAATAAAAATCATTTTTTTTTTAGAAAAGCATTTGATTTTTATTAAAGAAAATATAAATTAGCGATAAGAGTTTTTCCTTGGAAAATTTCGAGATATTTCCGTTCATAGCAAATAAAATTTGTGAGGGTAGTAAATTAGTAAGGGCGTGATGTACAGTCCATTGCCCCGATCTGCTTATTTACGAATCAAAACATATTCAACTGGAAGTACTGGTGCAAACCACGAAATCTATAGACTATTCACATTTCATTTGAATTTATTTCAATTTATTTACAAACCAATGTATGATCTCTATATAATTACTACGTTAATTTTCTTGCTTTAAAATAGACACTTCTAGCCTAATTTTTCTGAAAAAAATAAACACATTGTAAAAATAAATGGTCGATAGTTAAGGATTTAAAATTTTAAAGACTAAGATTGTTACAAAAAAACTTATTAGAGCACGAAAATAACTGTTAAAGCGAAAGCTTAATGCGGGTGAAGTTGCACGGGATCATTTTTTTTTAAATAAAATAATAAAGGTATTATAGTCAAAGGTGTGTCCAGATATAATACTCCAAAGATATAAGAAATAAGTCTCAAGTCTTCGTGGTGTAACAAATACTCGAGTTGTTTCAAGAGGGTTCGGGTACAAAATGCAATTTCCTTTGTAAAGGCCCTAAGGTTGAGAGGCGAAAGTACGCGCGATTGGAGCGTTCAGCCGACGTGAGCACTACAATGTATTTCAATGTTATTTGCTTACGATTCGCAATATATTTATAAGCAGCCACTTTTCATATGAAATAAACTTTCGTTTATACCTTTTCTGTACTAATAATGTTCAATCCCTTTGAATTAAAAATGAGGTACTACTTATTGTTAAAGGAAATTGATGTTAAAAAGAAAATTAAAATGAAAAAAAAAACACTTAAATCTGATATCGTATAATGAAGAAAGCTTAATTTTTCATAGTTTAGGAGGGGTGGAGGAGTCTAGACTACTTAGTCTATAGTCTGTAGTGACTTCTCTACACCTACTCGACGACCACGACCTGTACGACAAAACAGAAACGTCAAAAAAAAAAAGATATTCAAAAGAATTGAGAATCTCCTCTTATTTTAATTCGACTAAAAATGTCATGTATACAAATTAGTATTTTCGAGTAGAGTGTTTTAAAAGTGTCATCTGGTGTCTGAAGTACGTAACTATTTTTATATCTTTGCATAACATACTAAATTACTTTACCTATACATACAGGTTTATAGCGATTGAAATGATTCGTCACCTATCGGCAGGCAATCCCTCAATGAAGGCAATCAGCGGTTATTGACCCCAGTGAAAGGGCTCCGTGATCAATATTTCGGCTTTTCATTCCATTTGACAGACACCCGTAGGTTAAGGGTCACCTTAATTTATCATCCTTCTGCTTTATTTCTTATTTAAAGTTAATTCTTAATATTTAATAACATCGATGAAAGCAATTGTTTCTAAACAATGAATTAATAAAACCATAGAAACTACAAGGTATTGTATTCTTACAGCCTATGTTCAGACATCCGTTGAGCCGCTCTAGAGATACCATTTAACAAACATATATTAAAACATCGCAACTATCGTATTTATAATATAAGTAAGACTTAAAATTACCTTAGGTCAAAACAATCTTGAAATTTAATCACTTTTCATCAGTAAACCTACTTATTTATATGATTAAAAAAAAATTAAACATTGTAGGCTGTTTAAAAGAAACAATTGTTATACTTTTTTTTTAATAGTAATTTGCCAATATAGATAAAAAAGAATATAGTAAGACCAAGTGTTGTAACCTCTTTGCTAAGTTGTCAACTTAAACTAGGTAAGGAGTGTGAGTTCCGTGAAAGGAACTAAATCCGACTGTAGGATGTTGAACAAGTTGCCGGCGCGAACTAGTTTCAAATGAAAAGTTCTGTTATAAAGCTAGAGAGCGAGGAACTGAGAATCTTTGAGGACTTTCTTGTATAGTCCAAATTATTAACAGAATTAACACTAAACCTGAACAGAGGAAGCAAAAAAAAATGTTATTACATTGCGACCGTTTTTTTTTGTCAACGGGGGGAAATCTTCAAAGGATACCCTGCCTTCTAGGGGAAAGGCAGGGTTATGTGAGTTTCATACTCACTTAAACCTCGGTGGCCATCCTCAAGTGCGATTGCGAGGGCCCCGGGATCTCCGGAGGATCGCACCGGGACCATTACATTGCAGACCTAGTAATCAAGTGATATTTAATGTAAGCAATTCAAAAAGTTTGCATATAATAATTATATCATTGGCTTCAAAACAGGCTTGTTCTATTCACAATAACCTTTACAAGAAATTATTTGCGTAGTTTGAGTATACCAATGGAGATGAGATTTTTGATTAAATTTATCATCGAACGAAGGATTTATGGCGTTACATTTAGGTGTTGTCGATCCTATATTTGTATAGAAAATAGAAGTTTTATTGAAGTACATTCAATTCGAAAAAATAAATCTAAGCACACTCTATCGAGCTAAGTGCGTCCGCAAATATTGCCTCAACACACACTTTTCTCTCATACCAAACAAGTCTAGACACGACCAGTTTATGTTGACCTTTGCTTTTTATTATTTGTAGCCTACAATTTACATTGCTAAAAGAATTTGTCAAACGTTAGAATGTCTCTTGTTGATGGTCGGACGGCGACAAGGGTGCATTCAGATTAACGCAGAGATCGACAAAGAAATGCAATTAAATGTAAAATAGGGGCTGTTTCACACGACTGTTGACACGGCGTGACGAATGGGGACGGGAAAGTTTCTGTCAACGTTTTTCCTGATTTTTAATCTATTTCATTTTACTTCCATTTTGAATTAATTTATTTCGTCGGTTTGACGACACTGTACTAGGTATGTCTTAATATAAGGTATGTTAAAATTCTAATTTTGAATATTAAAAGTTTGTTTTACTACTGTACCGTTTCTCTTTGCAATAGTAAAATTGCTAAGCTGAAACGATCTCTTGCATTTAAGACATTTTCTAAGTTAGGCTATCGCCTCCTGTGATTACCTATTCATAAAACGCAAAGTTAAACCCCCGGGGAATCCAGTTAGCGGCCCGACTCAGCCGAGGAGATTTATGCATTTTAAATTACACCTGAAACACGCCGACAGCTCTGGTAACGATACTATCCGACACGATAACGATACGATTTTTTTTTAAATAAATAGTCAATAAAGCAATATTTAATTTCTGCCCCAGGATATATACACTATTTAGATAATGGCGTCAGTAGAAATGTTATGTTAAGGTTCATGTTTGGCTTAATGATAAATTAATGAATTTGTTTAGACACATTTAATAAGCATTCTTTTTCAATCATGATCATCATCATTATCAGCCTAATGTTGTCCACTGCTATACGTAGGCCTCCTCAATCGATTGCCACGATGACCGATCCTGTGCAACCCGCATCCAGTGCACTTCCGCATCTTTGACTAGGTCATCGGTCCATCGTGCAGGAGGCCTACCATTTCTCCGTCGACCTAATTCTTTTTCAATAGATTAGAACAATTACTTGTATTAAAATTGCCAACACAATTTTACGTATACTAGGTTAAGGTTACACAAGCGCTGTTAGTAATTTCTTATGCAACCTGAGCGTTGAAGTTTAACCTCCCATTTCCATACATAAAATTTTACATCACTCAGCTAAGCGTCTTCTCTGGCGTCCTTTTTGTTCTATGCATTAAGAAACGTAGCAATCAACTGTAAATTTGGTTTCTTGTTATTAGAAGTTATATAACTTATATCTTGTTACAGTTTGATTGAATTACGCAATAAGCTAATGCGTGGTCTGATGGAAGATGTTCTGTGGCAAAGGCCACGTCCGCCGGCCGCGCCGCATCACTCTTGCGGCGGCGACGTGTCATCAATCACTGGTCGCTACGTCTTACATTATGTATGTCGGTACTTTGCTACACTTTTATTTACCTGTCGTCGCGTTTGCTACGATTAATTTATGTCGGTTAGTAGTTTTATTTTTAATTTTATTATGAACGGAGACGGTTGTCTGTTTTTCATAGGTCTTTGTTAAGACACTTATGAGATATGAGTTATTGAAGATATTTTTGAAATTCGAAAGTTCTTATAAATATGAGAGCAAATATAATAGTTTCTAGTTAAGAATCAAAGGATTTGTTTCATATTATTTTTTTAAGTGCTCTATGTTTTAAAAATCTATATTTAAAGAACGGTATACAGTATAGAACGGTGTATTGTAATTTGACGACAATTTTCACATTACATTATTCAATATTTGCTTAAGAACCCTATAAAAATGAATAAATACAAAACCCCAAAACGTCTTTTATACGAGTAAATAGATATTTGAATATTTTTCTTTCATTCAATTTTCTTTGAAGATCAATTTCAATGTTAAAGACATTTCAGACGTGATCAAAAAGAAGCAATTAAAATGCGAAATTTTAACGTGTACTTTACAAGGGGAAGTGATTTTCGTCTGTGAAAAACGAGCCGCCCCCCCCCCAGGTGCACCCCTTGTGCTGCAAGCTTGATATTAAGCGGAGTGAAACGGAGGAGATGCTATAGTAATATGGATATGCTAACAAAGAAATGTAAAAAAAGTCTGTTATTTTGCACACGCACTAAAGCAAACTATCATGTTATTAGTTATAGTAAAAATATTTTTTTTTTAATCGATCGCTCTTACGTTTCTTGTATGATTAATCATTAAATTTATATTTTTCTAGACGCGTTTGTGTTTGTTTACAATACTTACTTCAAAGTCTCGTACATTCATCGCCGCAATTGGTCAAAAGTTTATTTCTATTGTTTAACTCTTTCTTATCATCTTATGCAATTTATTCTTTCTTCACGTTTCCGCGTAATGCGGCCAGAATGACAGTTTGATTCACTTAGCCGGTGTTACTCAGTATAAACGCGCCATCAAACATCGGACGGGGCTTGTTTCGTAAACGGGTTTCGACTTTGTTTTTTTTATCCACACTAACATTTCTCAGAATGTAGAGTTTCTTGGAATATTTACGGCACATTTCGTTATTCGGTATTCATTTTTTTTTCTTTACTTCTTATTAAAGACACAATTAAAAAACGATAAAGTATATTTTGTTATATATTCGACTTTAAACCTAATAATATAAATAAAAGCTTTGACGTATGATATTAATGAATGAGTACTAAATATAATTTAAGCAATCAGTTCAAATGTGTAAAGAAGAAATATAGTCTAATGAAATAAAATCTAACGGCAGTGTATGTACCGTAAGCTTATAGAGAACACTAGTCTCTATAAGTTGGGCCGCAGTATTGGCGCAGGCCGGGCGGGCGAGCGGCCGGGGCGCGTCGACCGGCGTCGCGCGGTTTCGCAATTTCGCCCCAACAGTCCGCGGTGTCCGCAGGCGACGTGTTATATGTGCACTATTACGTATTGTCTATTACTATGCTATTGAAATATATTGTTAGTAATAATAGATGGTTCACTTTTCAGAGCCAAAATACTTAAGAAATTAGTACTCTTAATCGTCTTAGAACGCTGTGAAGTTCATTTTTTTTCGCGTGTGCCCTGCATGATGTTGGTCGGTATTTTATTTTATTAATTTGACTTTTTTATTTTATTAGTATCATTATACAGGATTTCTTGGTCGTAATTAAAGTAAGAAAACAACAAATAGCATTGCTATTGACCTCAATGTTTAGTTGATCATTACACTTAATGGGCGGGCTAGTCGGCGCGGCCTGTCCGCAGGCGTGGATCGCTGAAATCCGTCAGCCGTGAAATCCTTTGGCTTAAAGCGCTTAAGCATCGCCTCATCGCGCGGCGCGGCGTGGTGCGGCGGTGGCATCGCTTTTATCTGTTGCGCTTTTTTTTACCAATGCGTACCGAAATTAAATTTCTATTCAACCCTTTCGGGGCCAGCTCGCGTACAAATTAAATTAGAATTCGATTATTAACGTGACAATTGTTTTGTGCTCGTTTGAACCTTTTTCCCCGGAAAATTTTTGGGTCGAATTTAATTAGATTAACGTTTGAAAATATTCGGAGTGTGAGAATCTTCCTTTACGGTTTTAATTGGGGATTTCGTTTAAAAATAAATCGTTTTTTTTCCGGTATAAAGCTTATTAGTTTACATTAACTTAATGTTATAGATCGATTCCTGAAAATTACAGAAAGCTTAAGTTTATTATCGTTCTTGTTACTGAAGGCTTGAAATTTTAGATTCGCTTCCTGAAACACTTTGCCGTCTCACTTAAAATTTCTTAGACAAATTCGCTAAGTGCCTGTAACGCATCAACTATAAGTTGCTGCGGAGTCTTGAATTTCTTAACTCTCAGTAATTACTTAATGTGGAAGAAGTTTGTGAGGAGCTCTTACGCGAGACGGCGCGCTGGGATCTCGCACTCGAGATACTTTGAGCACGCCAATTAATATGGTAAATAACATACGAATAACACATTAAAGCAAATTCACGCCAGGAGTCCAAAATAATATTAATTTTTATGCACTTTTTTAGTGTTGAGACAATACAGTGACCGCAGCCTATAGACTTCCGTATTTAGATTGCATTGCATATCTTTAATAAACAGAGAAAGGGATGTAGAGAAGAGGATTTTTCCCTCTGACACATGTCTTCTCTTCTGCTAATCCATCTAGTTTGCTTCTGAGAAAAAGGTGTCAAAGGAAAGATGGCTAAAATTAGGTATAACTGAATCTGTATATTTTTATTTATTCAAAGCTATGATAGATTCAAATTATTGGTAACGTGCATGTTCTTAGCTCGCTATTTTTTTTGGTTTTAAGATATGTTTTGAATGAACATAAATGAAATGGATCAGAAAACTCATAGGATAAAAAAATACATATGAAAAATTACATAAAATTGATTGCACGTTAAGTACTTGATATTTGAGCGAATATTCGAACGATTGTCAAGGTATTTGAATAGGGTTAACCCTCTCCCGGCGCGTGATGGAACGATGATTGATTCCTGTTTGCACTGAGGGTGGCTTGCAATTTAATATCTCATTGTTAATCGCGAAGCAGCCGAATGTTGATTTAGACGCCGGAGTTTGAGTTACGGCTCCGATGTTAATTATTGTATCACAACAGTACTCCGCGATTCGAACTGTGTACTCCGACTGTATGATTACAATTAAACTTTGACGCCGATGGATGTTAAATATTTAGTTATGTGATTGGAGACCGATTGACTGGACACTGACACTTGGACGTAAGCGAAGGACGAAAGTCGACTGTAAGCGGTCCTTCGCCTTCCGCATCCATCGACCTCCCGCTGTATGCACTAAGTCGGCGGTTCACCTAGAGTGAGGTCTATGTCGAACAATGGGCAAGCCGGATACATCTGCTCTTCCTCTGCCGTTATGGAAGTCGATAAACGACGATATTTACTTCAGTATTTTACTATTCGCCTGCCTCCTTCTCTTAAAAAAAAACTGGTGAGATATTTTTTCATTCCATTGTATATCTATGTGGTTATTGTGCGATTATTATTAGACATTTTTATAAAGTAACAGAAATTACTGCATATATTTATCGGCAGTACCTTTAAGTTTTAATTAAGTTTGTTTGCAAATGATTTAATTACGAATTGAGCAGTAAAGTGAAATTAATTGCAGCTCATATTAATGAGGAATTGTCGATGAAAATCCTCACGGACTATGTACTCGCGTAATGAAAGGTTTATTTTCGCTTCATTTTTTCCATCAGAATTTTATTTTGCAGATTAATTGCATATTTAAAAGCGTATTCCATATACGTTTAATAAACTTATATGTTTGATTTTTTTTTAATATAAAGCTGATTTATTCTGCACCTACAGTAGTATATTGTAATTATCAATTTATAACAGTTTTAGTGAGTTCACGATATCACTAAGTTGTTAAAATTAAATCGCTTATTTTTATAAGATTAATTATGTAATATAAATAACTTTTTAAAATACAGATAATTTTCCTCGAAAGTTTTCTTTTCAGTTATATTACATTTGAATTTAGAATACCATTAAAGGCACGCCACGAAAGCCATTAATCTATGTTTCAATTAGTAGCTACGCTGGCAGATATAATGTTCATCTCTAGGTCGCAAACTTTTCCATTCATCTGACGGCTATGACGCGAGAAAACTAATATTAATACTCGATTCATGGGCTATACTGTTGGTAATGTTGTGCCACATTTTGTACCTTAAGTTCATTGTTAACACAGTTCTAATTCACTTATTGATATTAATAATGTTGTATGACATTGTAAAGATTGTGTTAAAACAGAAGATGATCGAGAATAGATTCTAGAACATGTAGAACGTTACAAATAATTATTTACTTAAATGACGCTTAAGTAATATTTAATATTACTTCAAGTTTATTTATCCAATTCAATACTCTATGTAAGTATTATTTTTAATTTCCTGTATATTAATGTATAAGTTTCCCACGAAGTCTTGTTTGTTCTGTAATAAGATACGTTTGCAATGTTTGTGAATGTACTCAGCTGTGTGTGACGCGCGAAGAAATAATCACATTAATGTAATTGCGATGCAAGGCGGAAAGTTTGTCCATTAGACCATTATTGATGGGTTTTAAATTGCATCCAGTCCATCGGGACATAGCCCTACGCCAGGTTGATATCAACTAGGGTGACACGATTCATATTTTCTTGACATATCGATTTTTATTTCCGAGTTACATTTTAATACCAGATTTACTCGTATTTTACTCAGGAAGGTTCGAATTCGGCTCGAATGTGTCAACATCTTTATTGTTTATTGCTTAAATGAAAATTAAAAGTTAAGAAAAAAAATTATAACAAGAAATGAAGACAAAAGACCAAAAAATAATGTGACAATCAACTTTACTCCTTATAAAGACAGCTTAACTCATATGTGTTAATTGGTTGCGGTACCCGGTACCCAGTATTATAAGTAGTATAGTGAAATGTCTCACGAAACTTTTAATAATTTAATGCCAGTCAACTATTTAAAAAAAAAACATCTTTTTTCTTTAATGGCCTTCTTTATCTTAAACCTAATGAAACTCCTTGAACAGTAATGTTGATAATTAAATAGTATTTTCTAGTATTAAACAATTACGATAATCATAAGACTGGCGGGATATAAATTAGACAAACACATTAGAAGATTGAAGCATTGCAGTATCGGCTTACTAAATTGAAGATAAAATTTTTAAAAAGCAAACCTAAGCCTTTTTTATTGAGATAAATCCGAGTCTATCTTTTGGATATTCGGACTCGACCTGCGGCCATATCATTTATATTTGAACCTGTGCCAAGCTCCGCAATCACAGTCGTAAATAGGCCAAGAGGCTGCAGTATCGCCCGGCATGCTACCATAAACAAAGGTATGCGGCAATAATAATCATTTTCACTCTTACCTACAGAAAATAGAATACCTAATATCACCAACGCTTCCACTATTAGCTAGTAATCTTCCTAAGTGTCGATTAAATTGATAAAAAATAAAAAAGTATAACTTGATTCTATTATTTACTTGTTAATAACCAGTCTATCGTTACATCCATAATCACAGCATTTGTAAAACAATTGAAATACATTGCAAATCATTTTATATAAAGCATTCGAAGTAAATTTTCAATATAAAACATAACCCTTTTTTCATTCAAACATCAATAAAATGCAAGAATGAAAGTACGCTGTGGCAAGAGAAAATTCCGAGAGGGTCTTAGCGCCAAAGCCTTTTTTATTCTCATATTTGTCGGCAAACCTGTCTCGCCGATCAAACAACATATCCGATGGAATATTTGCTCGTGACGTTCGACATTCTTGTTGAAGATTGGCACAAGTAATAGACTTTCAAATTCTATTTTTATAAATTTAAATTTCAAATCAATTTTTGGAAAGTAAAAATACTTTAATAAAATCAAATGACCTAGTTAAAATTTAAGGTGAACTGATTATTGACCTCGTTTCAAGCATTGATTGTCATTTGTTATTTCTTTAACCTTTAAGGATTCTTATCACCGTCTCCTTGACGTTTTATATGTTGACATCAAATTTACGGTGAATTAATTTCTATCGTTTTAATTGATAATTCTATTTTCTTTGTTCTTGTTATCGCTGTAATGTCAACACTCGGAGCGAAACTCGAGGATCGAGTGTAGTGTACAGAATGTTTTCACTTTTCTACGTCGTTGAACCGGATACCATGAATACATACGGAGAACTTAAAAAGTGGAAATCATTTCAGAGGCGACGCTTTCAAATTTTAACGTTGCACACAGCAAGCGAGCTTTCGAGACCAGTGAATATCCCGTGAGAATAACTCTGTCGAACGAGCAATAGTTGCACTTCTATGATATTGCTTATTCTTATTACTCCAAATACGAAAATCAGCATTGAGTGAAGTTTATGAAAGCGAGAATTTTTTTATTTAACGTTTCATCTTCGACGACTTAAACTAGAATCAATTGTTAATTTGAAAGCTTAGTGTATTAAAAAAAACGTAATCCTAAACTTTCACATTTAATAATACATTAAAATTAGACACGATATCGTAAATCTCACAACACTGCAAAGTAAATAAGCTATAATAAATATGCAGACTACGTAAAGGTAATAATGCGTCAAAGAGGTCTCAATATTGTCTCAATAGTAAGTGTAATTGAAAACAATGTTGACGTCACGAAGCTGTAATAAAAGTTATAAAAAGTTGCGGAGCGACGCCGCGGACAGTATCTTTCCTCACGGACCAATTCTCACACTTTCCAATTAAAGAAGGCAAGAGGAAAATCGCTACGCTCCGCACATAACAAAGGGTAGTTTCTCTCTATTCCAGCCACTTAGTCCCCGCTCACTTTGTACTGCATTTTAAAACGGCATATTGGCGACTTCTGTCACACCACGGTGTAACAAAAAAACAGTATTTCCTTATATTCTATATTCTAAAACAAAATTATTACATTAACTAAACATATTATAGCTTAGAGAAATAATTAAAAACAAACCAGAAGGAACATGTTTCCTCGTTAAATTACGACTCTACTGTACTTTATATTTGGATAATGCTCCGATGTAGTGTTATGACTTTCATTCTTTTTAACAGCGTGATTTGACCTTACCATGTTTTTTTTAAATCATGAAATTTAAGCCAAACGATTTAACACTCAAAACTCATTGTTTATTTCACCCGGTGTGAGCGGCGGTCGGAGCGTAGAATGTGCAGCGGTGCGTCTCGACTCTAACAATTATTTTAGTTTAGATCTGGTGGAGTGGAAAACTTCATGGATTGGTAAAGTTTCGGTATCCTTTGAAGATGACGGGGTGGGGAATAGTGATATTCTATCGTTTATATAATTGAACACAACTGAACATTTGTATAACAATATTAAAATTTTGGAATTGAAAGAAAATTGAATTAAAATCATCATATAGATATTTTAAGTTTAATAAATCACAAATAATAAAATATTTTCAGACCATCCTTCATCAGGCCTAACATATTAGTAAATAGTATACCTCCTCCTTCTGCGTAAATTTCCACCCGATAAGAAAAAAATATACCATATATTGTATCATAGGAGGTTTGTTAGTATTCAATATATCATAATATAAATATTTCGAAATATAGAATCTAAAAAAGCAGGTAAAAATAGTTAGAAACATAATAAAGTCATAGTTACATTTTTGTGTAAGTTATTTGTCAAATGTTATTAAACGTTCAAGTATTAAGTTGAAGTACTGTAGGGCTTATGTTAGCACATCATGCTACGCTCTTTATTTGCATGACTGAACACCGTTTAATTCTGCTTCGTGTGGTCCAAATGCAATTTTTTTTACAATTTAAACAAGCTTGTGTTCCATTTTTAAATCATTATCTTCGATCATTCGAATCTTTAAGCCAATATGAAGTCACAATCGTCATTTCGTCAGATATTTCTCTGACAACCTTTTCTCTATAGTTATATTGTTATATTTACCTTAATTGCCTTTTTCTTGTGATTCTTATGGTATAACAGATTCCTTATTTTAATGCTAAGCTATTTTAACAGTATAATAATAGTTACATTTATCTGCTATTATAGATGTATTTTTTTTAAGCAAAAGTCATAAATTATTTGGTGACGGTGCGTTAAATTCACGACACTACAAAATGCTACAAGAAGTCTTACAATGCCACAAAACATCTAGTTTCTCTTATTATACGTGCTACGAATATTGTCTACGAAGGGCCTACGCGTTACTACGCCTACGTTTTATTAAATGTACCACACGACCGCTACAATATTAAGTACCGCTTTCTAGGTTTACGACTTTATAACGACGCGCTAAACAGTGAATTATGTTGAAGCAAATGTGTCGCATGATTATTTTATTCCCAGTTTGTAAAACATAACATAGGAATATGCGTAGGACTATTCACTATTTAAACGAATTACTATGCTACCGTATAAATTAGAGTTCCAGTATTATATAAGTAATTTTTACTTAAAAAAACTTTCCTTTCAATATAACTACATGGTTTTCTGTTGTGTAAAAATGATTACAACATCATTTCTATTTCTGAGATATTTTTATTTCAGGATTACAAAGGTGGTCGTCGACCCCATGGACATCTGCAATACTAGACGAGCATATGCGTTGCCGGTAAATATATTTACATTTTCCATAGCGCCATCTTGTATGTATTCGTTATAATAAGTCCACCATTATATTGTAATACGCAAGTACAAAGCAGTTAATTAGAAATATCCCTGTTAAAATAAATGAGCAAATAATTATAAATGGCATTTGATATTCTGTTTGGAGCGGGACGTTACCGCAAAATGCAATCTGAATTAGGAAACCGCTAGGTGTGGCGATGACGGCCTCTTTACCGCGATCTGCCCGTCTGTGTTTACCAACGAAATTTACAATAAACCTCTATGTAACTTATAGAAAAAAAATATTCAAAATGTTTATCATACGCATTGAGTTTTATTTAAATTTCTTTTAATTCTAAATTGAAGCTTTGCATTGTTAAGCTAAAGATGTTCTGTTCAATCAACAGAATTTAAAATAAATGTAGTAATCTGATATATTACGCCTACGTAATTTTATTTATAAAATTATTATTTTTCCACTTATTTACCACTACCACTACTTATTTAAAGTAATTTAAATTTCTTTGTTGTACCGTTTTGCTATAGTTAAAAATTATAATTATTTCTTAATAAATCACAAATATATATAAGAGAAATTTGTTAATCTATATCTCATACCACAAATCATATATCACATACCATACAGTCCTCAAAAGATCTTAAAGTCGAACACCGTTCACGAACGTAGGGAAGTTTCCTAACATTGACTTAATCTGAGTCCGCAACAGTGGGAAGCCGCGATAGTTGACTCGGAACTTTGCATCGTAAAGTCGAAGTTGTCACGACCACTCGGGACCTGGTATCGGCGTTAAAGTGGACTTGTCGGATGCAGTTCCCGTGTTAAGGGAGGATATATCTTAAATTACGAACAATACGCGACTCAACTTGCATTGAACTTGCACGGAAAGCTTTTGACCTAATTTAATTGTAGTCTTCTTAGACTGAAGTTCGTTATAATAATGCACTCAAGATACTGAATGGGGCTTTATTATTTTCATATTTATTTCTAAGTTTAAGTTAGGATTTTGTTAAGATTTTTTTGAATTTTAAAAATAAAACGTTAGCAAATTTTTGTTACGTTACTTATATTTCTTACTGTATTCCAATTAAGCTAATTAAAATTAAATTTTACATATAAAAACCTGCATATTTTTTATAACAATTTTAGGCAAGACAAAAAATGTTAAAGTTTAATTTTTCAATATTAAGCGATACAAGGAGTTTTGTAAAATTTAAATCTCAGTTACAGAGTATGATCGAGTAACGCGTTTATCCGGCAACTTGAGACCGGTGCTTAGTATCCGGGTAACAAGAGATTTGGGGGCTTCAACGACCAATATTTACCCGGGCCCGGAATATGAGATAATGTATTTGGATAGCGATACCCGCGATAACGGATATATACATCGAGGCGCCTCGATCGGAGAAAGTAAATCCGATTCGAAAACATGATTAGATGTAACTTTGAATTAAATAAACGATATAAAAAAAGATAGAAAAGGACTGTAGCTTATGAAAGTATTTTGTAACAGTTTTTTTAAGGCTTCTTGCCTACGGTACGGTACGAACTTTATTGAAAATGTAACAAGATAATATTTTCTGTATCAAGTAAAGTATTGCAAAAAAGTCACAGTCTTGTGATATTGGCAAAATTAACTATCGTATTATTTTAGGTTTAGACCTCACTTCCAATAACTCCATGTTAGTAAAAGAACATACGCTACTCACATCTATGCTTAGATTCGCCTGCGTCTCGTGTTTATCATAGAATACAAACAAGCCGTAGGATATTGTTACAGATTGCTTAATGTTTGCTTGAGCCGAGGAGGCGCCTCGAGCGTGTAAGTAATGCAAAATTCCAAGAAAATATGAATGGACAATGAGTACTACGATCGATATTCGATTGTTTTAAGATAAACAACCCTTAGAAAGCTATTATCGTATTTTGAGCGCCTTTTAGAAGAAACAGAAGTCATGTTTGTACGAAACTAGTCGGTACCTACACCGATCTACACGTGAGTTAAGCCGTTTTTTTATTAGTTGTTTAGTGAAATGTCTCACGAAAGTTATAATAGTTTAGATGTTATGTTTGTTAATAGAATTATTTTAATTGATGTTTGATGTATCCAACGAGCCTCCGTAACAAATAAACAAAGGTAAGTAAGTGACAAAATATAAGGTACAATTTTAGTTTGAAATGTGCACGTTAGTTGAATAAAGCCGAGAGATAATCCAGTTTGCAGCGCCACTAATAGTTTGAGCGCTGTTTAAATTACACGGGCGCACATTTGCGACAGAGATTCGAGCAAATTCCACGATATATTCCGATTATTGTCCGAGCGAACAAAAAACTGCGTTCATATTGAACAAAACAAAGCCGCAAACCTGAGCAATTTGCTTTTGCAAACGCTACACCATGCAATATTGTGCTTGTTTCATTTTTGCACACGCCGCGCCGACTCGAAATGTATTTCGCGCGTAGAAAATATTTGGATGTGAAATTGTGTTGTTTTTGGAAGTGGAAATGTATGAATTGTTGACAAGCAAACGTTATGTGCCCTCTCCAATAATACCGGGGATAGAAAATTTAATATTTTCATATTTCACACGATACATGGAAACTTTGTAATATCGGTAAAGAATCAGATAAAATTGTATCAAATCGAAGTTAGAGCAAGTTAGAAGTATGGATTAAATTGTAATTAAAAATTTCAAAAGAACAAAATAAAAATAGCATAAAATTATTATTTAAAGCAACAACCCTCTTTGCAAAGAAGTCGTTTTAAAATTGGAATGAAATTTAAAAATTGCCGGCCGTTTTAAAACAATGAGTCTGAACGTCTGCGCCGTCACAACTTCATTATTCACTCGACATTCCTTTTTCAAAAATATGAAAGAAAAAAAGACGAGCGGAAAGTTCTTTACATAGGATACTGCACGCCTGCGTGAGTTTCTAGAATTTTCCACGAGAGCGCACATTTGAATGCTCGTAGGTGCATCCTAGACGATGTCTGGGAATACATAATGCAAATGTGGATAATTATTATGCAGACAGTAGTAATATGTGTTATTTCAACGACATCATTGAAATCCACACGACAAAATGAAAATTATTAACATTCCAATTTGTATATACCATTCAAATTATCTCATAGAATGGACGTCTTTATGTTTTATCTAGATGAGACGCTGTTGCGTGACGTCTAATACGATGTAGATTTATTTAGAATTACCAGGAATAAAGATTTTTTTTTTGCAAGGAGATCTGTATTTTAAATTCGCCGCGAGTTACTACCACGCTGATGAACTGAGATTCGGATTTTTTTCCGCTTGTTTTATTAAGAAAATCTAAGAAACAATAGTAGTAACAAAACAAAAATAATTATGTTATTTTAATACAAAAACTTTAGTAGGATCTCTTCTTCGGTAAAGTTTTAATCAACTTTTCCATCATTTCACAGTAAGCTTTGGAGTCGCAATATAAGAGAAAACTAAATTTAAACCTTCAACAGTTCATAAAAGAGGATGTAATTGTATTAGCGGGTCGTGGACTGGCCTAATGCAAAACGGAAACGCCCCTCCCTTGAGACAAACTCAATTAATTCCTCTTACAACACAGGTCACCCTCGATGAAAGCCTTTTAATTTTTTAAGACATTTCTACTGAAAGACCTTTTAACTATCGCAAGGATATACTACTAATATAAGTTGCAACTAAATTACGGCATTGACACGATCAGATTCTTTGTTTAAAAAGAAATTAAAAATGATTTAAAAGTAAAGGAAGTAAAAAAAAAAACTTAGATTATTCACTGTAAATTTACATTGCCTTAATTACTGCAATTTTGATTGAAGGCAGATAATGTCTGTAATTATGGCATTTGTTAGGAAAATATACATTGTAGATTTTTCTTATTGTAAAAGATTATTTAGTTATGTTTTCGTAATATTAGATATTTATTAATAAACTCGTATGAAAAGTTAGTAGGGTTGGGGCGGAGTGCGCATGTCGGCGAGTAACTTGTTGGTCCGCGGCGTGTATCCGAACGGCAGTGCGGCGCGGAGACGCGGACCAGCCGCCCCAGCGCGTGTCCCGCCATTTTCTAACCGCTACTGATTATTGAAATTACGCGTTTCGATTTTCAATCGTACATCAAATTAAACGGGTATATTTTTAGTTGTGTATTTTACGTTATTTATATAATATTATTTTGTTCCAATCTTTAAATAATTTGACTTTTACTTGAATATTTGATTAATTGACAAAACTCTAGTTTTACATTGTTATATTTTGGTTTCTTAAAATTGATCTAATCTAGATTTAAGATATTACTTAGTTTCTTATTTATAGTTAAGTTAATATTTTATGTGTAAAATTTGTAAGACCAAATATGGATACGACATGACAGTTAATTTAAAATGTGAAAATGTACTGTAAAGTGAAATTTAAATGATCGGAGGTGAATTTTCGTTAGCGTGATGGCGACTAGAAGGTTTCTTATCGCTTGGACGATCTGGCTCGCGTTGCCATTAGCAACTGGCCATCTTAATGTGCTCATCAGTCAAGCAGAAGTGAAAAAGTTATTAGGTAAGTAGAAGTAGAACATTGTGGTGTAAATTATAAATAAGTAGAAAGAACTGTTTGTAAAAGATTCTTGTACAAACAATGTTTTTCAGAGATTCCGTTTATTTCTATTTTAAAACTACGTAATTCCTAACGAGCCATTGGATTATGATTTGATAATCATAAAGTTTGTTTTTTTTTCTATTTGTATTTTAATAAGTATAAATAATGACTTTCAAATGCCTTGATTGTATAAAAATTGAAAAAAAAAAACATTTGTTTTGTGAACAAAATATGCAGTAATAAATAAAAGATCCTCCTGTGTTTGACTGATATAGTAAACGACATATAACGGATTTTTGACTTAAAGTAATGGTACAGATTCACTCTCGTTTGTTACCTAGTAATAAGTCATAAAACTAGATTTTTTGTACAGTTGTAAAAAACTTAAAATATTTTACTTCGACACGATAACAACACAATCGATTCTACTTGAAAATTAAAACTGAGAATTATTTTGAAGCGTTATAATATTTAGAATATTTAGGTAAGTAATTATTTATTAAGAGTTTTTTTTTAACTTCGTTATGCAGGATATGAACGACCACGCCATTGATTTGAATGTTTTTTTTACAATAAGCTATTAGGACAGGTTCTTAGCTATGTAATATCATGTTATCAAACTTACGAAGTTAAAATTGGAATATAGTGTAATTCCAGAATTTCGAGCGATGCCGCACGGGTGTAGCTTGTAAATAATAAAATACATAAGTTACAAGCGTTCTGAAATTTCGACTTAATATCTTACTTAAACATGCACGACTAATGGCTTGTAATAACGACTGTGTTTTGACACTTAATTGTCTTTCACCTCATGTTTGGCCTACTTCGATAAAGAATAATCGATATCAAACAACGAATTAATAGTGGAACGTGATAGTAATCGAAGCGCCGATTAATGGTTAGGCCTATTGACTATCGATGTAGCGGTCGTGGGTTCGAATTCTACCATTCGACTATTGTCGTGAACCATATTCTAACACAAGCTTTTTCCAGCTCACCTAGAATGGTTACAAGAAATGTTAGTGAATTAACAAAAATCTACTTTAAGCTGTGAGAAACAGAACCGCAATAAATGACACGTCTTTGGAACTAGAACAAAACATATGAACAAATATTAGATAATGCGAATTGTTTATATAGGATGTTCGATAAAATTCAATTGTTTGTTTTTTTTAATCAAAGTTTTAATGAGATGTAAATTTTTATACCTATAACATTTATTTACAAAAGTCTACATTTTGAGAGTATGGGATAATCTGTTAGCTGGATAAAAGTAAAACTTTATTTTGAAACTGTGGCGTCTCTCCACTGCGCAAACTCGAAGGATGTCAAGATGACGGCAGTTGCCACAGAGAGGTCGAA
>JAODUI010000012.1:8004354-8016881 GCA_027563995.1 Papilio gigon
ACACCACTGTTAAAGACTTCAATCTGGAAAGAATGCCTTGTATCCTATGTTACATATAGAGACGGCATCAGTGTATTATCTCTGTATAACGAATGATTTCCCTTTGTTACAGGTCTAGATGCGGAGCTGTACTACGTGCGGGAAGGCGTGGTGAACACGTACGCGACGAGTTTCATAGTGCCCGTTCCGGCGCACATGACTGACTTGGAGTTCATGTGGCAGGCGCTGGGGCGGAAACCGGTGATTATTTGCTATTGTTTTATAGTTAAATTTTGATAGCATAGCTTTGGAGTAGAATAGTGTGGTGATGTTTACACTTAGGGCTATCCTTAGCAAGCGTATTTAGCTAAGTAACGTTATTAAATGTAAAATAATACTAAATCATGTTCTGAAATCATAAATTATATTAGCGTATGTCATTCGAAGTCTGTGGAATAAAAACGTTAGTGCAACATTTTACGCGATCTATAAAATAAAATAAGTTCAAATGTTTGTTTTAACGAAACTAGTTTAACTAACAGTTTATTTAGTTATAGGATTTGTTTCACGATGTTTTTAAATTTTACGGAACGTAACAAAACTAACGCGAGCACTGGCCGTGTTGTCGTCAAATTTGTTTTTATTCGACAAACAGCAGTTCAATTACTGAGGCGGTAATTGTATCTGTTGTTGTCCTCGTACTTTCCAATTTGGCTTCGAAGCGATTTAATTTTGGCAGACAAAAGACCGGGGATTAAGTCTTCATTTTTGAAGCGCGATGAGCACTCTATTTTTGTGATTAGTTTATTTTGTTTTCATTTGTTTCTACAAAAAAAAGATTAATCTCAGTGTAAAAAAAAATTCCATATCCAAGTTGACCTCTTTATATCGCGAATTAGTGAAGTAATTCCAGTAAATTACATAAAAAACGGACTTTATAGTATATATGTACATATATTATACTTGACATTGATCTTTAACGACTGATATTTCGTTATCCAGAATTCGTGTACACCTATTTTGTCGAATACAACTCCAGGTGCCTTATTCATAGAGGTAATTAAGTTTCGAGAACTCGAGTTCCGAAACTCATTTAATATGTGCGCTGCGAGAATGTTTTCAACAAAAGCTGGTGGCAATTTTTAAAGTCCGCCCGTCATGCTGCTAATGAAGTCGGTTCCCTCGTTCTATTGTTTTGGCAGCGCGACGTTAAGCTGTTTGTCAACATCTAACAGCATATTAATCATAGCTTTTGTGGTGCAGCATACGCGACTCTGTGCTGTTGGGATTTCCTTCTATTGCAGATAATTGGTTTTTAATATTTCACGTTGCTGCTACGATTACGTGTAACTTTGATGTGGACTATATACTGAATTCATTTGTTTGAACTAATTTCTTAACTAGAGTAACAAGAGATGAATCGTTTCAGACCCTGTTATGCAAAAGAGGGATTAAAATTATGTTAATTTTAACAACAGTGGTCGGTAGTCTTTTGTACCCAAAAATGGTTATAAAACAAAGTTTTGTTTAGTGATAGAAATACGAAGAGATTATTCAAACATAAAAGAAAGGTAGCAGCATTATTAATACATATGTCACGGTAATACTTCATCATAATTATCCAAACTATCCTACGAATTTCTTAGTTGACGACTAATTTTATTTACGAATAGTCCTTTCCTTGATTTTGTGGTTGAACTTTGTCCGATTAGGTTATGGTGAAGATCTGCATGTTACAAATGTCACGGATACAATTTTGTACCATTAAAAAGAATTGCCGCCGTACAGTCGGTATTAAATGATGTGTGGTACATACACGCACTGCAGGCTCGTGTAATCGTTGTTTATTATTCCGCACAGTTGCCGTACGTGATGGGTATAGAGTACGAGAGCCGCGGCGCCATGCTGCCGCCGCAGGTCAATATATCTGAACGCGGCTATGTGCCTACAACGCTGCAGACCTTTAGGTACGTCTAAACATTTTTCTTACGCAATAGACTATCTAACAAAACCACGCGTGTACGCTTGTAAGCTTATTAAGAAGCCCTTAAGAGTCTATTCCGATTGAATAAACAAATTTTCGTTCTTTAAAATTTCATTAGCGTTGAAAAAAATCACAACCGACTTGAAGGGCTCTAGTTTTAAGCATTTTGAAAGAGTTTTTAACGTTTTAAAGTTAAATGAAATGATTGTTTTATGTTTGTATTGATAGAGAAATATATTTCAGAGTTCGCCTGCCGTGTACAGGAACGAGGAGTGCAGAAATATTGGTGACAATGCAACTCAACATCTCCGCGCCAGACCGAGCTCATAAAGATGTGAAATTGTTGTTCAAAAGAAATAAAATCTGCTTAAAAGGTTAGACTTCAGTAATTATTATATCATTTTATTTATAGTACTAGATTTTTTTTAGTAAAATATAAGATAGGATACATTATTCAAAGAAATAGTAAAAAAAAATGTTGTAAGGAATGTTGTTCTGGCAAAAATATATATTATTTTCGTTATTGGAAAACTTTCTATAAATAAGCCTTTGTATAAATAACATTCAAAGGCTCACAACTCGTACGAACAAGTTAATCTTTATTTCTTTGTGAAGTTTTTTCTCGACTCATACAATGAGTTCCCACAGTGAACATTTAAAACATTTGAACAACTTCGCTAAACTGTATCTATAAAAACAAAAGTACGATATATCTGTTGTAATACATTTCTTTACAATACTCTATTACGTGGGTCGAAAACTGGTTACATTTTCAGGTGAAACGAGTTCCTTAATAAATATTACTCACGCATAGAACTCAGAACTTTATCCCGAAGGCATTTCATATTTAAATAAGACCGAAACCTGGCCAAGTTCCATCCCGACCCCTCGATAAATCACTTTCCAATAGGTATACTAAAACGGCATAAAGCAATAAAAATAGTAACTTCTCCGGCAAACACTTTGTCTGGCAATAATAATAACAATAAATTTCGCAAGCCCGCCGACTAACATCGTCTGAATGAGGGTGTTTCTATCACTGAAACGCTTATTCTGAAAAGCTTACGACTAGCAAATCGTGTCATATCTGGATGAAATTATCCGATACCGCAATCGACTTGTTTTATTATTCGTGAGCTTGTATTTGAATAGATATTACTTTAGGAATTTCTACGTTGTTTTCAAAATAAATGTTACATTTTCTCTTATAAGTGTTCGCCCATTGTTCGAAATTTGACACAATTCGTTCACGTTCGAACTTTCCAAGGATTCTCTTATCAAAGGCCAAACATTATTAATCAAAGATATTATACGAATAAAACAAACTTTACGTACTTCTTCTATGTAATAATTTCCAATGTGTCAATTGACGTCGCTTCACGGATAACGATACTGAATGCAGGGGACATTAAAAAACAAACTTGATTCTTTACAATTTTTTATGGTTTCCTTAAGATCACCGACTTTCATTTGTCTTTATTTAAATACTCTAATAATAGGTAAGTTTTATTTTGTGTACGTTCTCTTTGTGGTTAGTAACCATTATAAATATTTTTTTCTCTTAAAACTAAGCTAATTAACAATTAAAGCTCCTCAAAAGAAATGATATATCCATATATATTGTGTTTAAAAGGGTTCAAATATTACCACAATGATCTTTTGTTCCTTTAAAATAAAAATGGCTGAATTTCAGAAGTGATAGTATACTCGCAATTTTATTCACTCCACAAATCACTCCCTCGCATTCTTTATTAGCATGTAGACGTTTCCGTAGACGCAACAGGATATTTTGCGAGGGATGAAGACGCATTAGGAGGGGCGGCCGCGGAGTACACGGTCCCCTGTTTAATGTGTTTACAAGGAAGTATCGATTGTTCTATTGTACTTTTATTTGACTTGGAAATTTGGCTCTCCCTTTTGTTAGCGTCAGTTTTATTGTGGCTTGTCAAGATTTTGTATCGAATGGGAATCTTAAATTTTATGTTTCTTTGACGAATGAAAATTTTATGACTTATTTATACTTTAATATTTTACTGATTACATTTATAAAACTAACAAATATGCAGTTCGATTTACTTGTGTGGAAAAAAGATAAGGCGTCTCCCTACGTTTTTTTTTTTAATTTCGATCAGACGAAGTAGCGGGCACACTTATTTTTAATACACCTTTGTATTTAATTAACAGGACCGGTAATCGTTGCAACCGATGGCGGAGGCCTACGTTCAGCAGTGGACTACATTACACTGATAATGATGATGATGATGATGAATATGAAATTCAAAAATAATTTATTTCTCGATATCAAATTTTATTTTAGAAGAGTTGATTACATTTCAAAACGTAATAACTTGAAACTTGTGCTCGTTTTAAGCGAAGAAGATTTTTTTTTCATTATTAAGTGAAACACGAATAATTATTTAACTATATGGAAATAGGTCAGGTCAGTCTTGGGTTAAATAAATCTGAATCAGGGACGATGTCCAATTAATAAGAACGTATCGTGAATGACTATTTTTTTTCCAAACATTGATAAGGAAATAATAGCATTGTAATTTAATACCCAACGTCTTAATCTCTATCATTTTTCGTTACTTATTTTAAATTACATTTATTAACTACGGACGCATTAAAATTTATAACACGA
This sequence comes from Papilio gigon, assembly GCA_027563995.1. Classification (NCBI taxonomy): domain Eukaryota; kingdom Metazoa; phylum Arthropoda; class Insecta; order Lepidoptera; family Papilionidae; genus Papilio; species Papilio gigon. The sequence continues at coordinate 8,008,962 of JAODUI010000012.1, forward strand.
AATACCTAATTAAACCTAATTGCGATAGGATAAAATTTTAAAGAACGCAATCAAGGTATACTGGGTACAGAAATAAAAATTTGTTTGACCAATCTGTCTTCTCAAATTTAATCGTAGCAGGTCGTAATGGTTTCCGCATCAAGACACTTTAAAGCGGACGACAGGGGGGTGGTATTTAATAAAACCGTTGAGTCCTGAGTGCGTACCTGGGTTTATTGCTATTAAACCATTCCCTCCGCATTCGCAGAAAGTTTTTCTATTATCCCTAATATTTCATTTAGTGGGTTTAATCTAATATCATTACGTGTGGGGAGCCTTTCGACAAATTCTTTAAAAGCTGCATTGTTATTACGCCCGGTAGGAGACGTGATGAATTTTACAAATGGGATCGTTTTGTGTTCATTCGTTCTTATTACGCCTGTCGCAGAATTATAGCGGGGGGAGTGATTTGAGGTTTCTTAAAGAGAAGCCACAGGCAAACTCATTTAATTCGCATGAAGGAATTTTATATAAAGAATTCAAAGTTACTCAACGAGTAAGTTATAAATGAAAATTAAGTGTCCTTTTAGCAGTAATAAACCTTTAAAATACAGTATTTTTCAACGTTTCATTATGCGGATTGGAGTTGTAGAAAAGCAGTATACGACTAAAATAAACGAATTGTTATCCTTCGTTATAATACGAATGATCCGATAAACAAGACGTGACAATCTTTAAAAGGAATGAATGGAAGTTTGTTTGTAAGTAATTCCAATACGGCACAACAGATCTGGATAAAAATTGGCACATAGATAGATTACTCTCTGGAATAACACATACGATACCTGTCACGTTTTTTTTATTTTATCTTGGTTGAGAGTTGGGTGGCGCCATCTGGTATCTAGAAACATTAATGTAACACTTGTACGAACAGGTTTGTCAACCGTAGTAACGCACAACGAGACGGCTCGCTTAGCTGGCGACGCGACACGCAGTTCAGGCGGCGTGCTATTCGCGGCGGGCGGATGTGCAGCCGCGGCGCTGGCGCTGCTGGCGGGCGCGGCGGCCGCTGGCACGCTCTACCGCCGCGGCAACAAGGCGAGGCATCATGATTCCATACAGTAAGTATTATGGAATTAATATAATGTAATTGAAATTGTATTTTTATAGCTCGTACTATACTATATATTACATTTTATAAACTTCATATTATAGTATTGGAGTTACATTAGAAAAAAACTTTATAAGATTGTTTCTACGAATTCATATTACATTTTCTATTAAACGTAGCTTAATATTAAAACTTTAATGAATAGCACTTTAACGTTTCTAAAGTAATTATGAATAATTGAATAGGAAAGGATTTAGGAGGAGGAAAAGAAATTACAGCATAGCGTAGCGTAATTGCACATTACGAGCCTGAAATAGAGCTTTCGACGATTTTTAAATTGTCCAAAAAGCTTAAAATCATTGAAGTTGTAATGATATAGCGAACGTTGAAAAAAGCCTTTTGAGTTTTGTAATACACTTGTAACCTAATGAGTATTAATATCACAATATTTAAGATTTTTTTTACTTGGAATAAACAAATTAACAAAAGAGAAACAGTGTACCTAAAACTCAAAATTATCCAAGGGTTTTATTATTTGCATATAACTGTATTTTTGTTCATGCCCAAATAACATTAAACCTGAGTTATGTTTGCTATAAATTCATGACAAGTAATTCGCATAACGAATATCCTTTCTTGAAAAGTTCAAGTAAGTTTTCGTGACTTCAGTCGTAAATAAATTATATGAACGACATCTCTTCCTTTTCTATTGGAAGCAATAATTCATAGAAAGGAAAAAACACTAAGTTTGTTCTATAGACAGGATGCACCTAATGCTAATTCGCTGTTCATTTGTTTTGTTCAAAAAATAGTTTACATAATAGATGAATTATTATCGTAATTGTAATGAAGATTGAACGTTACAAAGTTCATTATAATTGAAGAAGGGAAGTGGGGCAAAGTGTGTCACTTGCATGTTACAAAGTATATTGGAGGCTACCCTTGTCTCTGGCGCGGTTGATGGATGACCGCGGGGGACGGTTTATCGATAGACAATAAATAACCCGGTGCGGTTTAATTGTCCGCCGCTTCTGGTGTTTTATAATAAAATATTGATGGCTTCAATGAATATTTGTTCGTAATGTTTTCGAATAAAAAATCTTTCCTTTGATCTGTTCCTAAAAACTGTTTAATGTAAACAATATAAAGTTGATAACGTGATTCCATTAATTCAGTATCTTTTTATCAATCAACGAAGTACTTTTGATTTTTTAATTGTTTATTTTGTTATTTAATAAAAAAAAAAATTTTAGCACATCCTACACGACCGCCGCGTACGGAAGCCACCAGAATGTTCTACTCAGACTCGACACGCTCGGCCGACCGCCGAGCTCCACTGGTTCCTATGCCACCATAGCTAGTCTGCATAAGTTTCCATTTGGTAAGACAAATCCATGTCATAAGGGAAAGGGATGTACATAATAAGTTTTTTTTTTTACCTCATAATCAGTGGCGCCGTGATCTAAGTGCGGACGTGCTCTGAACCACCAAGTGGTAATTAGAAATGTAAAACAATACCAATTCGTAATTTGTAATGAAACTTTCGATACTAAAATTTAATCATGTAAGAAGTACACTATCTATTCTATGACCCATGAGCCGCTACTGTTCATAATAATACTAAAGTTGAAAGTGTAATCGTGTCTACCCTTTGCTCCCTAGTTTTAAGTGCATACGTATAAAGAAACAATAGACTCCCCTAATAAAGTCCTAGGTACAGTAAAGTCAATGTTACTTGAATAGTGATAAATATCTGTCTACCTAGCTATTGCAAGAACTCTTCAGTTCCGTTAAGGGTTAAACTTTTTTAGTTATTGTGTCCGCAGCAAACACCGTAGAGATTTAAATGATAACTTAAAACTGTGCGCGTAGAGAATTCGGTAGTTTAAAAACGAATTATAATATAAACAAAAAAATGTTTCCAATTAAATAAATGTTAGTAATTTTTTTGTTGTATGGATTAATTGACAATTAATATAAAAAGTGCTCTTAACTGACGAAAATATGTAATGTATGAAACGCAAAGGCTGCCTTGTTTCGTTTTGAAATACGTAACATGTTCTACTTCTTGCTCCAGGTGCTTATTCATTTGTTTATTACCAGGCAGTCGACGTTCACCGTCGCCATACGCCACAACACACATCGGTGAGCACGTGTACGCCAAACCGGAGTCACGTGTGTCTTACTACGCCGCTTCGAACCTCACGCACGTTTCTCAGGTACGAACACTTTGATTTGAAACCGTGAAATATTTTTCTTCATAAATAATATACAGTATGTTTGATTTAAAAACCTATTTTATATCCATCCTTTATATTAACATAATCACTTCACTCGTCTAAATAAATCATCACAAAAGTATTTTTGTCGATTTACAAGTTTTATTTTATTAAATTCCAGTACCTAGTAGTTGCATTATAAGAACGAGTATGTTGGATTTTCTTTAGAATAAAAATCTTATCTTGAAAGATCGTTGAGATACCTTCTATCGGTCCAGACAGCTAAATCTTGCGTTCATAGCCCATATCGGACAAATTAGCTGCCATTACGTGGCTATCCTTGATACCCAGCGCTATTGCCTACATAGATTCTACTACATGGTACATGTATGGAATTAATAACAATGGAGTAAAACTTGCATTTCACAATAATAATCTTGAACATCCCTTATGTTAGTTCAAATTCACTGTAGTATTCATATTACCTTAAGACATAGGATTGTATATATCAGGATGAAATTTGTGATGTAAATGTAAAACATGATCTCGAGGAATACATAGGCTGCTGGACAAGTTTTTTTTTTTTTTCATTCCGCGCGGTTGAGTTGCAGGCGACAGCTAGTTTCGTCATAAATTTATGTTGAAATAATCAAAGAAATTTATTACAAAAGGGGGCTCCTTTATTTATTTAAGTTTCCTCGGAGGTTGAATGCGCATGAAATGAGCCCTTTACCTCGTTAGAGATCCAATTTGAGCCTGCAACGTGCCCCCTCCCTGCGTCTCCCCGCCGCTCCCCTCAGGTGATACAGACGTAATGCAATTAGCGATTTGCTACGACACGCAGTAACAGCGCACTGGATGAGCCCTCGTCAAAACAATCGTTGTACTATTTAAATAATAACTAAAAAAATAAAGGACAATAACATTTTCGCGTATAGAAACTGACGCTCTAGATATAATGTCAATATAAGATAAATAAAACTAACTTAAACTAAATGAAACGTAAGAAAGTCGGAATGTCCGAATGTTAACCAGAATCAGAAAAAAAGTGTTGTGTCCTTTCTCCCAGAACTCGGTTCAACGCTACGAAATAATGTTTAAATTAATTCTAAGATTTCCAAGAGACGGTTTATTCGATTACACTTGGCACGGTTGTCTTTTTAATTGGTATTCTCCTTTAGCAAACAAATTTACAGTATCTCTTTGCGTCGCGAAGAAAATATGAATTAGTCTTATTTAGTGAGGGAGACGCGCTAACGAAACCTAGCGAGGAGTTGGACTCGTAACTAAGGGGGAGAGATGAACCGAGAGAGGGCGCTTGTTGACTACGACTAAACGAGCTACAAACAAATGCTCATTCGTCTGTAATTTATGTTATTGATGTTTTAATTTGATAATAAAATTTGTCATTTAATTATCATAAGCAAAACAGTACACCTTGTTTATGATGGAAAAAACGAAAATGGTAAACAAATGCAAACTTTTAATTACTACAAAGGAAATATTTATATACGTATGTTTATGAACAGTATTATCATCGTCATCATCAGCTCTTGTCTATATACTGTTGGACATAAGCCTTTTCCAAAGAAGAGTATGAATATTCAAATAAAATATACCGAAAAACTGACTACTTCGATATTAAACAAGTAGCAATTTTAAAACGAAATCGTGTTCTTAATGTAGATATTTTGCAGTGTTGCAAAAGCTTCGATAACTTTGTTAGTTATGCCTTAAGCAAAGTTTGTATTCCTTATTCAAAGTCCAATATAAGTTTGAAATAAAATTTAGCTTCGGAACTCGATTAACAATATCGTTCTGCATCTTGAATTGAATCGAATGCTCGCACCTGACTTAAATAAAAGCATGTCAAGATGAGCTCGTGAGCAAATAATCGAATGATCGAAAGTAGGGGCTTGATCATATTTAATTTGCAAAAATAATCTTTTCATTTCTTATATAGGCTAAGTGATGTGATGTTCATACTACAACTGACAATCCATCTATACATTTCTTTTTCCTTGGTAACTATCGACATTAATTTTCAATATGTCATTGTCAGTCTTTGGTTTAATCAGTGTATTGAAGTTACTATTTTTATACATATTTTAAAATAACTTTATATCGTGTGTTTTGATTAGCAAACAGCAAAGGATCGCATAACGGACCCGTCTGAACAACTCCGCTACCTGTCTGCGCCCCGCTCCAATATACGTCTCGAGATTTTAGTGCACGAGGGGACGTTCGGCAGAGTCTACAAAGGAGTTTATAAACGCGGTGACACTTATGAGGAAGTTATTGTCAAAACTGTTACAGGTATATTAAATTTATACCAATGTTTACATATTTATGATAAAAGTATGTATAAATAGTGATTATTTAAAGTTTCACAGAACATTGTTATTAAAGAAACGATTAACACGTATTAATCCGTTTTTTTCATAATGATTTTGTCGTAACTAGAAGCGGCATCAACGATGCAAGCTGCACTGTTCGTGGCGGAAGGTCTTCGACTCTGCGGTCTGGTACATGCTAATGTGCTCGCCCCGATGGCCGCGTGCGCCGAAGAGGCTCGCAAACCACTTCTTGTTTACTGCTGTGTTTCACATTCTACGAATCTTAAGAGGTGAATTATTCACCATTTTTACCATTTCAATTTTAATTTTGAAGTGTCATACGAGTCGAAGGTCGACTGATCTTGTTCTTACATAAAGTAAATTGTGAATTATCTATTGTGAATCAATTCCTGGCGCTATTATTGATGTATGGAGAACTTTAACTTAAGAATGTCTTAGGTTCCTGACGTCGTGCCGGCTGGGCCAGCAGAGCACACCGGCGACGCGTGAGCTTGTAGAGCTGGGCGCGCAGGCGGCGTGCGTACTGTCCTACCTGCACGTGCAGCGGCTTATACACGCAGACATCGCCGCTAGGAATTGCATGTATGAATACTTAAAATCACTGTACCCGCTAAATGCTTTTAATATTTCTCGTATTCTTTTTGACAAGTTACTATTTCTTTCATGATCTATGTTAAGACTGGACGAGAAGTTGAGACTGAAAGTGACTGACAATGGTCTGTCGAGGGACCTCTTTCCCGACGACTATCACTGTCTCGGAGACAACGAGAACCGACCGGTCAAGTGGATGGCGCCTGAGTCACTGCTTCACAACCAATACACCACGGCTAGTGATGTGGTGAGAATATTCAGTCCATCTAATATACAATCCATTTTTCTTACCTCACAAAAGTTTGCTAATACTTTTTTTCAAGAGTCAAGGTCACAAAAACGTTGATCTTAACAATGTTTGGTCATCATGTAAGTAACTTTTTGTTATTCTCTCCTAGTGGTCACTAGGCATTACGCTTTGGGAGTTGGCAACACTTGGCGCCGCGCCGCTCGCCGAGTTGGACGCTGCAGACGTAGGCGCCTTCCTCAGCGGCGGCTACCGGCCCTCGCAGCCTCACAATTGTCCTGACGAGTTGTGAGTATGAAGATTATTCAATTTAACCGTACTAATATTGTCATTGTATGTTTTTTTAAAAGAAATTAAATGGCACCATAGAGGTGTGACATGTGCGTCCTGAGTGACGATGAAAGCGTGGACACCCCATCCGTATATTCTTTCCCTTATAACCCTACTATATCGAGTATGTGTTTAACTTGTGTCATTATCAGAATATTTGGTATAAATGACTTGCGGGAATGTAAGATGACTATATTTTGACAGGTTATTGATTTAATAATGTTTAATTGTTCGGCCAGGTACGGACTCATGTCGTGGTGTTGGACCACACTACCTTCCGGTCGGCCCACTGCGCCCCAACTTCTCGCCGCTCTCCACGATTTTAGACAAGCTCTCAGCACTTATATCTAATAGTTTACTTCACTTAATAACTAATCTAAAACTCGTTTCTATTTTCAATAAAACTTTCTAATACGTTTCTTATAATAAAGCGAATTTAAATTTAACTTCAACTTAGGTATGCGATATTGGAAAATCAACTCTTAAATCAAAGCAACTTCTCGAAACCGCTTCGATTATCTTTATCTGTAACAACTTCCACTTCGTTTTCTTCTAATACCAAAGTGCCTGCGAAGATAACACGATAAATGGGTATACATTTTAACAGTACCGTTAAGAAGCTTAGTAAGTTTTTTTTTTTAAATACGACTGTCACCTATCCGCGAATATGTATTATTAATTAACAAATCTTTTGCCCAAATTTAAATAAAATTCAAAATATTACATATTAATGCCATTAAAATAAGCTACATAGACTGTATTTAAATTATTTTTTATTGTGTAATAATATAATTACGTGTGGTGACCTATATATTTTAACTCTGTAACTTATTTAGTAACTGAAAAGAAACAGAAGGTTTCGTACTAAAGAAGTGAATTCAAAGAATTCATTTATTAATATGAATAAGTATAATTAGTGTCATTCTCAAGTAAATTATTATTACTGTATTACATTTCATGTTAAGATAAGACATTTTTTTTTGTTTTTAAAAGTACTCAAGTGTATACTACTTATAAAACGCCTTAACTCACGTGCAACTCGGTGTCAGTACCGACTAGTTTCGAGCCCATCGGGGGCTCATCTTC
>JAODUI010000012.1:8042320-8055063 GCA_027563995.1 Papilio gigon
ACTAAGTCGTCGGTCCACCTGGAGGGAGGACGACCCACACTCCTGGTCCCCAACCGTGGCCTCCACTCCAGCAATTTGCTACCCCACCTGGCGTTGCTGGCCCGACAGATGTGACCGGCCCATTGCCACTTCAGCCTACAGATTTTGAGAACTATGTCGTTTACTTTGGTTCTCCATCGAATGATTTCGATACTACTTACTTAATTACACGTTAATTACTTTTACGTATTAATAATTATTATGTTCACCGCGGTATTGAATACGATTTTAAATTAGTCTAACTACGCTACAATAGTCGCCTCTACCATTTAACGCCTCGCTATGTATAAAAATGTATCCTGCTCAAGTTCACATACAATGTTCCGACACTACAATGAGTAGAATACCAGACGTCCAATAGTTCGATGCCGTGAGTACATCGATATTCGAAAATACGTAAATCACTTAGAACAGAGCAGTATTTTACAAGCGTAAGCATACCGCTGTTTCACTAATAGCAAATTATATGGTACATCCTGCTAATGGTACATAAATATTATAGAATCGGAAGGCGGGACGTGAAGTGCGCTACAAATCCATTGGAGTGAGGATTTATGTGTAGATTTCGGGTGCAATGCAGCTCGGGCCAGGTGCAGTAGTAATTGTCATTTATTACTGAAGCGAACAATGAATATGTTGAGGTGCAAACGATGTTCAGTCGATTTTATTACACGTTCATCTTCGAAAAGCCTAGCACGAACGTTTTCGAAAATTGTACTATTTAAAACTTAAATCGTAATGTACAGAACATGCAACTTTAAACATGCTTGACATTTTTACAATTTTTTTTTTAAATGTCGCGTGTTGCTTAAATTTGATATGCGTTCCCAATTTAAATACGATGACATGAAAGCGACTGTGGCCTGCGGCTTGTGGCCTGTTCTGAAAATTATGTGACAATTTTTTTTAAAACAGCCAAATAATATTATTACCATTTAAAATTGTCAAACTTATTAATTTTGTTTAGATTAATAAATATTAAAAATTCCCAACTCGATCCTAATTTTTATACCGGTGCGTATAAATTAGCGTTTTATATTTGTTATTTTATTGTGATTTAATAAAATGGTATATTCAAACTGGTAACTGCATACATTACGATTTACATAGCGAGGAGACGGTGTATTATGCAGATGGCGCTGCCGCCTTAGCCTGGCGACATCTAGCGATGTAGTCGACAATCTAAAATTAATATAGATGTACCATACCTCAGTATAATAGATGTCTTATTCACAGCTCTATAGTCTATCAACGTAAAGTGCGTAATTTTTTATAATATCTACTTAATTTGAAAGATACATACTTTAACAAGACGAAAACGAGTAAGATGGATATAAAATTAACAGAAAATTGATATAAGATAAAGTTGTCTTAAATTCCTAATTGAAATTTAACAATCATAATTTACAATAATACAGGGTGGTTCAGTTTACACAAGCAAGCGCAAACGAGTCAGAATAACCAGAGGAATAACATCCATCGCCCCGTTTCCCAAACGGCAAATTACTCACGCACGGATGAGCGATTAAATGCCAATAATGGCTTCCCAACTCCCCGCACCACTGATGGAATTCTTAAATCAATTTTAATTAACCTTCCTTTAAGCCTAACCAAGATTACAAAAATCCTGCTCGACTACTGTATTACATTATTTTTTTATTTGCGCAAAGAAATTAGTGCCACATTTTGCCGCTATATGGCGTGATTTTTATATAATAGTGTTGATGAAAGTTAAGATGTATGATTTATTTAAAAATATCACCTCGCTGCCACATCCAAATAGGTTAAGCTGTGTCTTAGAGTGGATTCCCAATACTAAACCTATACTAACTGACTTTACTTTCTGTCGATTAAACGGTTTAGTTCGACAGCAGATACTTTATAGGTATGTTTTAATTAAAAAAAAAAATAACTAAAACAATTGGCAATTTATTTCGATTTTGTTCTTTTACATTTTTAGTCACGATATTAATAGTGGTTTGTAATAAACATAAAGTATCATAAAATTACAACTGGCACAATATTAAAATACGTGCATTATTTATTACGAAGGATTAAATTCGTTACACGTGTGGTTTGAAATGTTTATGCAATTTTGTGGTTCACATTCATAAATAACGAATTTAATTTGTTAAATTAATTTTAGAACGAAATCCTTTCAAACTAAATATTGCTTCGACATATATTTTTAACCACAGTAAACAAAAGAAAAACGAATTAATTAACAATTATAGGAATAATAAATATGATAACGTTCATAATTTGTGAAATAAAATCACTGAAAAGAAAGTCAATTATTTGAAATTTAAATTATGAAAAGTAATTCTGAAAGATAATAAAATATATAATATGCGTGCGACATGACAGACGTTGTAAGGGCACAGGGCGTACACTTGTGTAAGCGTCGGGGACATGTTTGCTCACTCGGGTTAACAAGTTTACAGAGTGAGACCTCGTTAGACCTGGCCCTAACATGCGGACGTCAAAGCTATTTTCTTACAAATGTACATTAAAATAGCGAACTTATGACGTGCTATCATAACTTGTATCCCTTGTTATAAAGCTCCATATAATACAAGCTTATTTATGCCGATAAGAAGCTTTAGCATCGCGGTGACCTCTATCGGAAAACATATAAAACGCACATAAAGATACGCAAAAGTAAAAAAAACATGACCAGACAATTACAGTATGGTAGATCTAATGACACTTTTTTACATTTTCAGGAGTCGCTAGTGAGCATAATGTAGTTTGATCTATTCACACCCAATTAGATAAAGTTGTTGGTTTATGTTTCGAGACAATAGTTCGACTTTATACTAAACATATCCTCATCATCCTATAAGCTTTTGTTTGACCAATGTTGAATATAGGCCTTCCTCCGCTTTCCGCATCCAACGACTCCCCATCGTATGCTTTAAAAAATTTAATATACCTTTTTACTAGCGATGACACGAGTATAGTCGGTTTATAGTCACAAATATGCATACATATATTGAGTGCGCTGAACATAAAGAGTACTGGAATCCATTTAAGTAGGCATATATCGGATTTTCGGAGCATTTACAGCACTGCGTAGCTTCGTTACGTTTAATGGCCATTCATTAATGTTTCATGCAACTGCGCCGAGATCAAGTGAAATACTACTGCATGGAATCAATAAGGATCATTGTTCTATGAACTTCGTAACAGTGTATTCACGTGGCTTGTACACAGGAACATGGACTATGTTCCAATAGACCACGTATGAACTGTTATACCTTAATGCATAGGAAAAAGGTTTCATTGCCTTTGAACGTCAGACATACTATGTAGTGTACGAGAAACTATAAACTACATTTTTTTTTTAAATTAAGAGACATTTTTCATTAAGTTATCTTTCATGCTTAATGACATTTTAACTGATAATTTTGAACTACAAATTTATATATTGGGAACACTCTATCTTAGGATTAAGAATTCTATATTGAAATCTTCTGTGTACAAATGTATATTTGTGGTGATAGTACTGGAAGTAATCCGCAAATCTCTTCATTTAAGCGTGTGTTTGTGCATTAGCATCGTGTGAGAGCGGAGTGGTGGTCATTTCAATTTGAATACACCGCTGCCGGTGACCGGGTGCGGAGCGATGCTGTGGAAAACGATCCTGTTACAAAACGTCACACGGACACTTTCAGATCACAGCTTAAAACGAATTTGCGTGATTCTTTATTTTATAATATAATTACAATAAATGATTAAAATTGAATTATTGTCCTTTCCTCCACTGGTATTGTTTTATTTCTATATAACAATAAAAATGAGAATAGTTATTTATAAAAATTAAACGTACAATTTGCAGAGTTAAAGAAGAAGCAAAAATAAATTAAATATATTTCGGAAAACGTTTGTCGCCGACAAAAATTCCAATAACCTGCGATGTCCTAGCTGTCTGGAACTTGTGGAATCCGTTTCATCGAATTCTTACAACTTCCACCTTTAAATTGCAAAACCGAATACTTTGTAACTAAAGGAGTGTGTCAATTAAAATTAAGTTAAAATGAAGGAAGTTTTCAATTACTAACTTCGAAGATTTTTCATCAATTTGTTCAAAGAAACTGAAAAATTTAACATATTACGTAATCATCCAAATAAAAAAAGGTTTAATAACAAATGTTAAAATTCATTTTTTTGTTATTTCTACTGTGAAATTATATTTCAATAATTTCAAAATAACTAGCTTTCATATAACTTGTATGTATTCCAATATTGTATGTAAATTAATTGATCTATGTATGACAGTGTCGTCTAGAGGCGACAGGACGTTGTTTGCGCTCTCACGGTAACAAGTCTATATTGCCGTGCGATCGTTAGGGCGCCGCGCCTCACTAAATTATATCGACATATGCATAGATAGACGTTATATAAAACTACCGTATATCCATTAAAACACTTAATAAATAACTTCCAGACGCTATCTCTGTGTTAATTGTCATCCAGATTTGTTCACCCGTATTAGTTACCTACTTAGAAACATTCAACCATCTAAAATTTCAAATAAAATAATATTAGTGAGAAGTAAGATTGATGGCCCAAAAACAGTAAAAATTAAAAAAAAAATACGAAAATTCTGTAATACTTTTATTTGTTTCTATAAAGCAAAAGGAATACTCATAATCAGTATCTTTATATTCTAATATTTTATATAGGTTTATAATTGGTTCTTAGTGTGTGCTAAGATATAATTATTCATAAAACCAGTAAATATAATTTAATGTTAAAAGGTCTCAACTTTAAAACCTTATAGCTCTTGTGTCGGGAAGGCATTCAATTTTGTCGTGCAAACATAATGTAAGGGAAAACATCTCGTAGCAAATGTCGGAGGTAAACATGACACGAGCGTGAACGAGCCTTGACTTTAAGTAATATCGTATCTTATGTTACCGACAGTTTGTGTGTAGTCAGTTTACAATATGACTAGACGTTTAATAACATTGTAAATCGTGAATTGGAAAACATATTCGCATACATATAATATTTTATTGAGTCGTGTTTTGGTCGACGGTTTTAAAGAAAGTAATTTTGAAATTACAAAAATGACCGGTTTTCTTCCATAACACAACGCTCGGGGAAAGAACAATTATAAAAGAAAACGTGGTTCACACTTTACTCTTTATAGCCTGCGGGCACTTTGTACGGACTTACGAGCTGCTTCGCCGCGACTTAATTGTTACTGTGTACCATTTGCGATAATAAAGCCAGTGTAATATGAAATAATGTTAATTTTTATCTTACAATTGAGACAAAGATTTTTAAAAGTTGCTCTATACATAGTTCAATTATTTTAAGGGAAGAAAGCAAACGAGCAGCGGAATCATGACATGGTCATCAACGCCCTTGTACATCAGTAATGCCTGAGGGACCGCAGATGCGTTGCCAGCCTTGTGAAAGAGGTACGCTCGCTTCTTGAAATATCGTTCTTCTATTTAACTCAATTATATATCATTGTCGTTAAATAGAGAACATGCCAAAGTCGAAGCTAAAATTATGTCATAATTTTGCCTGAATACAATTTGCATACGAAAACGCAGACACGACGAGATTCTGACTTCCTAATAACAACTATACTAAAACTCCAGGTAGCATATAATTTTCGACGTAAATTTAACCTAAATAATAAACCTAAAATAATTGTCATTAATAACTAAAGTTATAATGATTCATGTAAAATTTAAAACTAACAAAAACTCAGCAATAAAGGCCTGTACTTCTATTAATTATAGATACAACTAAAAGCGAGAAGACATTGCTTAATACATTAGTTAGAACGCTGTTGGTTCTTCTAGCTTAATAAACAATACATATAAAACATCACTTATTGCAACTGAATATTAAATAATTAATGTTACTATATACAGTATTCACTAAATACTCCCAAAAAGTTTGATGTAAATACGTACGTACTAAAATATAAGAAAACAATAATAAATAAGGAATTAAAGGAACGGTGACTTGAGACGGCTCTCGACGGAAAGACTGATGTCAAAGAATGTTTGAAGCGGTACAAATAGCGAGAGTCAAACAACACGGCAATAAAGATTCATTGCCCAGATATTTTACCGAGTACGAACCCATCCTAAGGCACAAGCGAACTACAAATTGAGTTTTTAATACTAAAATCATCATAACTGTAAGACAAGAAAATTTTACGACATTAAAACCCTGTCTTAAAACTTGTATGGATGCTTGTCATTGGAATTTGACATTAGAAGAGATCGGAAGTTAATTTTCGATTTCTGTATAAAGACCGTTGGTTGCACAGTTTGACTTAACATACTAACAGTACAGAAAAACTACTAAAAACTATACTGTTAAAAATTTTGCATAAAAATTTTCATTTTATCTGTACGAATGTTGGAAACTGTTCAGTATAAACTGAAAGTGTGTGTAGGGTTATGTGTTGTATGTAAGGTTCTTATTTCAAAAACATCAACTTACTAAAAAACATGTATTTAACCATTCAACTTAGACCACAATCCAAACACACGAAAAAGTTTTCAATTCAATGTGAGATAGCGGAACCGTTGTCATGGTAACGATTCGCGAACGCGAAGCACCGAAAATAAATTAGCTAGAAATTTATTTACATCATAATTTCGAAGAAAACAAATTACATAAGCGTACAAAATCTTTGAGTAACATTTAAAATGCTTATTCGAAATCACCAATAAATCTCCTGATTAAAATTCTAAGTTATATTTACATCTGATGTTCTTTTTTATTCATTGACGTTATAAGAATCCCTGAACTAACGTCTTTTGTTCAAACAAAATTTTTGAGTTCCAAATTTAAAAAAGCTTGATCAAGTGTCATTATGTACAAAAATCTTAATTGTCGACTAGGATAGGATTATAAATGCAAACAGGATACTACAGAATTAAAATTCAATAACTTGAAAAGGCACTGTTAAAGTTTTAATTCAATTAAACATCTTTGTGCTTGCAGCGGGAAAGCTTTTAGCTTATTACTTATTGAATTAAGCTTTTTAAACATTCAACTCTTTTATGCTGTTTGAAATGCTATCATATCAATAAATTATGTATCAAAGAATTGGTCTAGACAGCGGTTTTAAATATATATATATATATATATATAATAAATTATTATATGAAGAAAGCTTTTTATATTAATTTATTAGCATGAGCTTTTTATATTAGAACTAATTTCAAATAATCACAAGTTTTTTAAATTCATGTACTATTCTTTCAAGTCTAATTATAATATCGTGGTACATAGATAAACTTGTTCTTAGGGTCCTCAAAATCGTTGTTAGGCCCTTAAGTGTTAAGTTTGTTACATCAAAGAAATCGCTTCAAAGCATGTGTTTTAATGAAATACAGTACGTTAATGTCCTCTCGTATTCTCGCAATTCCATCACACAATGACTAAACCGTATTTTGAACGGTCAAATGACTTAATGTAAATTACCGCTTTGAGACAACGCGCACGCTCCAACGCACTGATTAATTCAATTAATTTACATTTAAACTCAACACCAGTCCATATGCTACTGAATCTATCTACTATTTATATTAGTATATTTTAAATAAATAGCCATCATAACAATTATAGAAAATGAAAAATGTCTAACATCTATAATCAAAATTAAAACGTAATTTCATATTTCTGAGAACGTACTTATTTATATTTTGCATACCGGTAAGCAAGTTTCCGTGGTGTAGCGGTTATCACATCTGCCTAACACGCAGAAGGCCCCCGGTTCGATCCCGGGCGGAAACATTTATTTTTTCCACTTAAAAACAATTTTTCCTATTTTTATTTTTCATATTTGCTTTACAGGCTTGATTTATAACTTTATTTGGTTATTTTTTTTAAAGTTAGTGAGAGAATTGTTTCTGTTATTTGTTTTGGCAGTAAAAATAGCTTTTAGGAGCAAAAGTACCGATAGACTTTTAAGTCTGGTCTACGTAGTAAAGTCCAATAAAGTTACGTCGTAGGGAAATGGCGGAACAATGTTCAAGGTAAACTTGTTATAGTACGTGAAAGTCGTTTCGAATATGGCGGTGCATTCAATTTAAAAGTTCTTTACCACATAGAACACCACGTTAAAAGCAAACGTAACACGTTAAAACTGTTCTATATATATGATGCAATATATACTTATATACCAACCAAATGACATCAATAAGAGTCAAGATTTTTTTTTTATAAAATTTTCAAAATAATTCATTTCATCTTCTTCATTATATGAGAACTAAGTACTATGTATATTTACAGAGTGTTAAGAAATGTAATTACTTTTTATAAGACAGAATATAGAACCATATAAAATGGATGTTGTAAATTTATATTGAATTCCGTTCGTGCGACCGCACATTTGTAAAGCGTTGCACAGCGTTGAAAGCTTTACGGTTTGTGGTAATTGCCGATGTTGTGCACAACAGTATTTTATATAAAAAAAATGTTTAAGCTTTATAAGCTGACGTGTATACTTATAATTTAAACAAAGCTTCAGTTTGGTTCTAAATAACAACTATTTGTTTTAGAACGCTAATGTTTTTATCAATCATATTTTGATGTCGTACTGATATCGTTTGATCGTAAAGGAATGGGATCAACATAATCGATGTATACAATATAATTGTTATTGTTAGTATGACTATCATGACGTCATAAATATGTGTGGCCTGGAAGCGGTCCAAATTGTACGCCATTATTTAAATATATAAGCATAATTTGCTAGACATAGTCATCTGTAATGGCCAGTTAAATTGGACAATATAACATTAATATTTATTTAATAAAATTCAAAAATACTACATTCTATTTTTAAAATTGACTAACTAGTGCCACCTAGTGACTGGTAGAGGGCCTTAGCACCCAAGATGAGTATTAAGCGATCTACCCTTAGTCGGAAAACAATCTTAGACTTAACCTGCTTTAAGTCTTTTTCTGGTTAATTTTTAAAATTCATTGCGATTGAAAAATTTGCAGCATAATTATCATAAACAATAGAAAAATTTCTTTATATTTAAAACTGAAATGAAACTGAGTAAACAACATATTCGATAATAGTATAAAACTCTATAATACAGGTGTCTATTGTGCTACTTGAATTTCACCTTAGTTTCATTATTCAGGATATGTAAATTTCCTTTAAAGCGTGCTTTGTACTTTGGTCAAACGTGGTCCCAGACCTCGCGCAGTTGTAATACATGCAAACTAAGTTTCTGATTGACATTTCGGACGGCACAAAGCTCGCCGAATATACTATGATGAATAATTTGAAAATTTGATTTAAGTCGTTTAACACACTTATATTTGCAGTAGCATTTCCTAATGTAAACTTCATATGTCGGATTTTTAGAGTAACTTTTCAAAAGTATTAATATAGTACAATTGTACGGTATAAAGTAAAGGACTATACTGCAACTTACAAAGTCCAACCTTTTAAATATAGCACTATGTATTATTTCTACAAACACTCAAAACAATGACTCCATTTGCAAACACAAAGCGATTTGTTCAAGCCACGAGAAGGCATTCAATTCCGTGAGGCAAACATAATGCAATTGAAAACAAGTTGCCGTCTACCGGAAGAGATGAAAGCGAACACGGTGTTTACATATTATAGTATATGTTTAAGTTTATTTTAATAACAATAATAATCTTTTATGATATTAGTTTATATATAAAGCTATCATTACACAAGAAATGCATATGTGGTTCTTCTGGTATTACAGATGGGCGTTTGTAAGCCCGCCGCTCATTTACCCCCTTCTCTTACAAAAATAAAAACTTTTAGAAGACATCATGCAATCATTCTAAATATTTCTTAATATTAAAAAGTTATGAATGAAAAACATAATACGTAATTGTAATTTAGACTTTAAGCGGTATTTGGTTAAAAAAAAAAAATCTTTGATAATTAATAGCTCTAAAACAGCGGATCAATTGAACAATATAACGTCAAATAAATCTGTAATACAATTTTCAGTGCAATGGGACAAAGGAAACAATTATTGTGAATTACGGCACGTCTTTCCGGCCTAGACAAGCAGAACGGCATCCAAATTTATATTTTATTCAGTACTTTGCGCGAATTTGAATACTTTTCAGCTGCTATTTAGTATCCTATATTGAATCTTTAGTGTAAATGACACCATTCGAAATGTTTGTAGTTTCAATAAAGAATGATTTAAACGTAAATAGCTTGAGAAACCAACCTATTGCTTACATATTTTATTTAAATATTAATATGTCATAGTAAAACTTACTAAAAAAAAAACTCAAACCAGAGAAGCCTTGCAATACAAATAAAAAATAAAATCATATTTAGTTATTAATCAAAAAAAAAATTTTAATTACTTTGAATTTTTACAAGGTTAATTTTAAAATATAAATTAATCCGTTCTAAAACTGAGCTAACGCAACAACAGTTAAGAAACAAAGAATGAAAAAAAAAATACAATTTCTGAAACTTCAACGATGAAACTTTACTAACTTCATTAAGGTACGATTACGATAATATCCCATGTAATTTTGAAAAAAAATACACTGAACTTAACTAAATTAAAAATACCACGGTACACTGTTTTCAAGAAATTATTTTTAATTGCACTTTTCATACATTCAGGGCAACTGTAATTATCCTTTCTAACAAATAAACGTGTTAAAATTTTCCACCAACCCTAAGCTATTGACTTGTATAGAGATGACATTAAAGGGTACAGTTGTGAAAGCGAGTAAAGGCCATTGACTGACAACGGCCGTCGGAATAACGAATAATAACTCGCTTCTGAATACGGAGTCTTGTTAGTGTCCTATGGTAACAAATTTACACGCTGTGCCTTCATTAGTGCGCCGGTTGGCCGAAATGTTCCGCCATTGCATGGTACGTCGTATGAAATATTGCTACTGATATGATGAACATGATTTGTATAACATGCAGGACTAGGTAGTTTAATAAACAGACAAATCTATCTAATTTTCACTGACTTTTTAATTGGCTAAATGTTTGAGTATTATTTTTAAAAGAATAATTCTTAGTAATAGTAGAGATAACGCACGGAAATGAGTTAATAGTTTTCCGTAATTGATGGTGTTGTCTCCTAGTCGCTTATATATTAGCAGAAAGAAGTCAGGAAATGATTCCTGTTTTTTTTTTTTATCTAAGTCCTTCTCTTCATCCCAAACGACGGGAACAATGAGGTGATCATCGACGCCCGTGGACATGGCAACATTACAAGAATGTTCCTGCCGCTTTCTTTAGTAATTAAAATAACATATTGTTTACTAATAAATCAATGGCTAATATAATTTGCAAAATGGATTCTCGAACTAATCAGAATCTAAATGCTGGAATAGATAAAACAAAGCAAACGAGGTCTGCCACTCAGGACGTGTGAATTGATGAAATCTTGTTTGTAGCCTCTTCGTAAACGAGTTTACTCCAGACTACCTTCATTAGAAGATGTTTGTTAGCTCTCATATATCCGATGTACGCCACTGCAATCTTTGAATTATTAAATTTTAAATGTCTGTCTAGATTCATACAATACAGTAGTGTATTACAATAAGCTTTCAAATTAACTAAGTACTATAAATGTTACACAATTACTATCGTTATTAGGCTGCAAGTGCGGATGCCATGGCTCAAAGTACTGACTAGACAACACAAACCAAAACATAAATCACTAATTATAACACGAAAGTATCTTATTGCGAACCAGTCTAGTTAGATACGCAGGACGTATTTGTTAAATACTGACATTGGTGTGTGTAAACGATTGCTTAAATGATAATATTGGTCACTCTATAACTGATTTATTCCAATTTCATTGCAAACATGTTCTTTTTGTCTAACAAAAGCGCACCTTATAAAAAATAAATTCGTAACCTTAAAAACCTTTCTATTGTAAAGTTTCGCGGAAGATAAGTGAATAAACAACATGATATAAAAGTGTCATCTATATTATTCAATTAATCAGGCTATCGGAGCGTGTTCGCTGTCTCAAAGCTGTAATTTACGTTGGCCTATTCGACCGTTCAAACGCAATTTAATGGTCGCAGGCCGGGGATTACCAGAATAGCGTTTAATACAAATTGTTTGCAAAATCTTTTTTCACCTTTGCAACCCGGCAGCAACGAATTCCACATCGAAAGACCCGTTACAACATAACACTATCATAGTTTTTCAATGTAATAGGGTATATATTTTTTTAAATCAATTGGAAATTCAAATGTTTTGCTATTTATAGTAAAACAATGCGTGTGTATTATAATATTTGATAAACTATTATATAACTAAAGTAAGACTATTGTTTGAAGTATATGAAATACATATATGTTACATCAAAGTTATTTAATATTAATTAAGTATCAAGTAACAATGTTTCTTTGATGTGGCACTTCGTCGCTATTCCGCAATTATAACTGATACAATATGCTGAGTGAACTGACGTTACGAGTATATTGATACGCTTCAATAACTTTGTTTTAGAATTATAATTAATGCTCGTATGTGGCTGCGGGACCAAAGAAATGAATTGAAATTTAATTATATTAACAAGATTTAATACGTTCGTTGCGGCATCAATTTTCGCGTACTTTCTGTCCCTGCGGTACGAGGTGTTATCGACCCGCTCCGTGATTAGACGGTACTGCGACGCGCGGTCCATTAGACCCATCCTCCCATCCCAAAG
>JAODUI010000012.1:8084695-8101763 GCA_027563995.1 Papilio gigon
AAGGACTCTAAGCCGCTCTGGAGATAAATTCTTTCAAACATCCAATTATATGAACCTTCATTTATTATATAAGTATTATGTGGTTTTGTCTTGGCACACATCAATAGGTACAAGACAAATATGTTAACTTTATAACGTTATAAATATATTAAGATGCGTTTACAAAAAAAAATGTTATGATTTATTGATATAATTTCCTTTAGTTATTAATCATATCGTCATGTAAAAGACCTTCAAACTTTATTATAGCAACTCAATCTTATAGATGACCTTTTTTAATTTACATCGTTACATTGAATTTACGGTTCTTGATTAGTACAAGTAAAAAAGAACCTTTTTTTGCTAATGATGTACTTATTAAACTATAGTACCATAGAATGAGTTAAATTTTTCATGATTTACCTTAGTATCGATTATGAGAATACATGTACAGTTAAAGCTTTTCACGGTGTTCCACTTTGAAAGCTACAGTCTTATAAAATTTTCGTACGCATTGAGACGCGGAAACAGTAACCAAAAGAACACAGCTTACAGTTGAGTCTGTGCAAAATTGTCGGTCAGTAGTACTCGGCTAATTGATTTTTACCATCATCCCGCGACTGCTATCTAATTGTTTTATTGTAAGGAACCAAGGAGTTTGTCTTGTAGTATGAATCAAAGCAAATTTTCTGTAAGTGAAACACCATGAAGGGTTTTGATTGTACTTCAAATTATGATGATATTTTATATAGGTAACCAAGTTACATTTCTATGACATACATTCGTCCATAACGATTTTCGAATTTACTATATTAGTAAGGTACATGTATGTATCTTTTAAAAAAAATTGCAAACAAAAAACAACGGAGAAGGTTACCAATTAAGAGTAGGTAACACCCGAGCATCCCGTCCTTAATGACTACTCGCCTGACAAAATCATGTTTTTACAACATTCATTATTGCGTATGGTACAAGATGTGTTGTTCGCAAATAATATTTGAAAATCGCTTAAGAGATCGCGCATCATAATGAATTTATATGTATGGAATTATATTACTTCTTATGCTATTTAAATATTTTATTTCTCTACAATTCTATTGTTAAATTTTCCGCATCATGCTAAAATTGGACGACCATTTCCTATAAAAATGTCAACGACTTGTTGAAACTAATTCTTTATTGTGCTGTTGTACATTCTTTAGTCTTTTAAATATATGTAAGGAAAAATTATTGAAGCTATAAGTTATTATTGTGTTTTGTTGCAGTGTATTCTATTCATGATATCTTCTGCTTTGCACCAATCTCTCAGTTAGTTTCCGGCGGCGCAGGAGGCTGTGTCCCGTTAGAGTCCGCTGGACCGGCTCTAGTTCGTACTGTTCTTGTAAATGCAGTTAATGCTGCGGTATAGGCCTGACAAGTTATTTGCAAAAAACAAACATACAACCAACAATGATGCACTAAACTTTATATTTGTCAGCTGAAGCTAATATACGTTGCAATTATTTATAAAACAATGTAAAACGTTTTAATAGTTCATATAATTTTAAGTGTAACAGTGGCAGAGATTTTTTACTTTTTAAAGCGTCAATTTAAACTGACATCATAAAATACCCCATCGATGATAATCATCTGTTCATCGGCTTAGAAAGGCGTGAGATACTCCAATTAATTAGTTATTTACTCCACTGGCGCAGCCACCTAAAGTGGGTCTTGGCCACCGACAAAAGAGGTCACTAATGTTCTGTGGGCTGAAAATTTTATTAAAATTGATCTTGCACTATGTGTAGTCGAATGTATCGTACTTAGGTCTAGTCCAGTCTCGGGACACAGGTGTTTCGAGCCGTGGGAAGCGTTCTTGATCTTGAACTACGATTGATAGGTTTTTTCACCTCCATCGCCCATTTATTCTTGCATTTATGGGAGATGCTTTCATTGGCGATTCGAGTAATTTCGATCCAAATTAATGAGTGCATTTATGTACTGTTACTATGTTACTGTATTCTTTTTGTCAATGATAAACAAACACCGGACGCTTATCGGAATACTGGCGATATAATTATACCGTAAGAAAAAAAGATGGTCTTGTGAAGCATGGCACAACTCTGAATTTAAAGATAGCTCTGCTAAGAGAAATAATTGGCTTGACAATAGACTTTGTTACTAAGAAAAGTAACGCGAGTTGATCGTTTTTCGATAAATAACTATAGTGTAATTCTTCTCCTTAGATAATATTAACAAGTACTTATTTTCGTTTTGTGGAAATCACTTTAAAAATAATAAAACTTCTCAGTCTGCCACCTGCGGAGTCAGTGTAGATTTAACACCATCCTCACTCGCTTGTTTCACGGTGTTCAGCGGGATCACATTAGTAAAAGCAACAGTCATTAATCTAGCAACTTTATATCATAGAGATAAGATACCAAAGCTCCGGTGCACAGTAATATGACTATATAAATGGGCTCATTTGCGTGTAAATGCAATAAATGCTCACGAACTGCTCATTTGTTTATTGTCCCTTTTTATTTGCATTGACATTCACCGCCATTGCTGTGGAGGTTTGGTATTAACTAATAATTGTTCGTTTAAAATTTAATAGTTTACATTTACGAAATGAAAAATACATCAGTAGGTTTTATCAGGTAGGACGCGATTCTGTCCGACACCGGTCTGCACGTTTTAATTATTTAACAGCACTAGGTTTCTAACGTTTTTCGTCACATCAAGGAAAAATAAAAATAACTTATAATTCATGAACTAAATAGTTTTGTTATTGTATTAAACGCAAATGTTGTGTAAAACGAAATAAGATTTTTTACATTTTAAATTCAACTTAGTATATTTAACGCTTCTGTTAAATGCAGAAAATAAAACTGGACCGACCACAACTCTATTATATTCATACGTATAACACACAGGTTTGACCTTTTTAGGCGGTACTTTCATGTCACTGTATCTACATTACTGTTTCATATTACCTTTAACCTTTTAATATGCCATTAAGTACTTCGGTCGCCTAGGGCAGGCGTAGATTCTCAAATCGTGCTTTAGCCCACTCCAGCAGGACACTGCTGCAACGATAGTAAATGGCGAACTTTAGCAATTTAATAAGTTATCTCCATGTTATCTACATTCACTGTGTATTGAGAAAGTTATATTGTGGACAAGGTTCAAGTCAAGTTTTTCCTTAATTATGAAAATGTTTAACTATTTACAAAAATATACAGCGGCTATAGCCTAATGGATAAGCCACCGATCTAGTGATTGTGGGTTCGAATCCTACCATTCAACTATTGTCGTTCACAATATCTTAGCACAAGCATTTTCAAGCTTAAATAGAATGGTTACAATAAGTATTAGTAAATTAATTTTTATCTTTTTTACAAAAAAACTAAACCATTTCCGTAACTCAATTATGAAATGATAATTAAAGCTTATAATAAATTGAATAAAATTTTACATTAACTTAGCATACGTCATCATTTATTATTAAAGACAAGATACCACACAAACGAACAACACATTGAGGAACTTTGATACAGTCGATATGAAATTATATTCGTAATACATTATTACACTACTCTACTATAATAATAATCCGGTAAGATGCTCGCATCGGAACGTCTCCTTTCTACGTTGGTGCCGCTATCATCGATACAGAAACTAGATTGTCTCGATCACCGTTATCGTCTCTTAATTGCAATGAAACTGGTATAGAGACCGCCAGCGCCACCTGGCCGAAGTTCTCCTTTTTGATTCGCTTTCGTGGGAAAAAATTGCAACACCTGTGTTTAATAAACGACATAGAGCCATTTTAAACAACAGTAATTATTAGATGCAATTAATGATTTTATTTTAATTGTTTAGTATTGTGAATATGACTTTTGTGCTTGTGTTATAAATGAAATTAAATTGTACACCCGTACCATTTAACAATAACACTTTAATATAAGATGTACATATTATTAAGATGACGCCAAATGGATTGGTATGAAAAACATGGAACACGTCAATAAAGGATGGTTTTGTTTTGCACTGAACTGTGAGTCTATTACGAAAATTTACACCAAACTCTTCTTATCGATATCAACAAAATATGTGTGCAGCGCCTCTATCGGGTGGAAAGTACACTGACAAATCTGATTTATATATTGTCGAAGTATTGTAGATGATATTTGTTGCAAACAGAATAGTACATATTGTTGATTTATTGCCGTGGATAGAAACGCAACAGAGGACGTTGCGTCTAATTTATTTTTGTCCATGATACATTTAAAATTATAGCTCAAGTTATAGTCGTATTGATGGGTTACTATTGAACACGTATCGTGTACCTTTCTTGTTCTGCGGCCGGGAGCTAACCATAAAATGTTAACATTACACTGTCTTTATAAAGTTACCGTTAAACAGCTGTGTATTTTAAGTAAGGATACAGTTGAAATAGACCTGGTTAAGTGTGTGACTGTTAATTCAATATATCTCAAATGAACCTTTAAAACTATTCAATTGATTGAGAAAATTAGATTTGCCCTTTGTCTAACAGAAAGGTGGTTCCATATACGTGATGTTATTTTCTATTCGTTTCCAAAGGTGCGACACACCGGGGCGAACGTGTACAGTTTATAAATCATTAATGAGCGTCAGCAGTTTTCATAGTTTTTATTACATTGAAAAAAGACCGGAACCGCAGATGGTCTGCGACCATCCGGTGATATAGCTTCGACGAATGACAAGCTATATTTGAAATTTTAACAAGACTATCGCAATTGTTACAAGCGATAGGCTTATCAGCATTTGAAATATATTAATTTACAATACAACTCTAACAGCCTGATATAGCAATATCTGCTTTATAATATTTAATTGATTTACATTGTAAAACAAATGTAAGTTTAAATTCTTTGTCCAAACAAACATGTAGTCTTTCAAGTACCAAATGTTTAACAATGACTTATACTGTCTTATATAAATTTTCTTTAGTTACATATTTTAGAAGAGATTTAATCATGTTTAGTAAAGTTCTACACTAAAAAATCAATTCTGTGATCCTATCAATCGGCCCGATGGCAATTTTTTATTCAATCTGTGAATTGTAAAAAATCCTATTGTGCCGATTGTTCGAAAGTCAGATCGGTTCAACGGTAAACACCCTTTCGGACAGTATATAAGCTATTTATATAAACGCTATTGCTCGTGTACAATATCCACGGCCATTGCAAACAGCTTCTGCGTTTGATAAGTTTAAAAAGAGTAGTGTAACACTAATTACTGACCATAAGTATCCAGCGACCAATATGGCAGCTAGACTAGCAACACCTGTCCAAGGCGCCCATGTTATAACAGCTTGCTATCACTTTTCTAGTACCTCAATGCTCATTTAATTGTCCCTGCACAATAGATCTTTATCTGTTATAGTCTATTAGTAAATATTTGCGATTCGCATTAGAAAAACATTTTAGCCAGTTGGGAACTTAGAATGAAAACAGGTGACGATCAAGTTTATGTTAATGACTTTACGGTAATAAGGAATTTTTAATCTAGACGTAAATTGAATTTATTTAGGTTTAAAATGTAATGTATTTAATATTATATAAAGTAAAACGAATTTCCGTTTCATAACATATTTATTTTCCATACTTTCATATTAACTGCAATAAACAGTCAATGCAATTAACCCAACAACAAATTTACATTATTAGCAACTGACCACACCCAAGGTGTCAATGATTCACAACTTTTTTTTTAACAAGCTTAATACACTTTTTGCTGTGTATTTATTTTTTTAATGTGATAAAGTAGCCAATAATATAAATCAATACTTTCATTCGTTCCTGAGCACGTTTTGTATACACGTATCTTCACCTCGGTTCAATGATATTTAACAACAAGTTTCATTATTGTAAGTTCAACGTTTTGACATTTACTCGTAGGATTTCTTCTTTTTACATATCGGAGAAATGATCTCGGCCCGTTTCCCCGTGTGTGCGAGAAATGCGGCCTTGACGGTACATCGAACCTACACTCAATGGCGTTCCGACTTTTTCTGCACTAAAATAAAAGTAATTAACAGGACGAAGCATTAACGTTTTAAAATGTAGTCATGTACTTCACGAGAACGCGACTCTGATTTTTTTTTTGTCGGAGAATATAATGTTGCGACAAAAAAGTTTCATCATATTGATGAAGTTTGGTATTGTTTTTCTTACTTTTTGAAAGTAACTATATTATTTGTATAGTTTGAATTCGTCTATGATGTAATTAAATTCACATAAGTACCATTGTCACTTCTGGTATTATGAACAGCAGTTATTCATACCAATTAAAAAAATGACACACTTTGATTCATGTGATTTACGATATTTACCTTATTTATATATGAATGTTCTATCTATAATTGAATCTAACTAAATTTAATATTCGGTCTATTATAACGCAATGTAACTTGTTAATGGCTTTATAATCTACATATGTGTATATTATTATTTCCGTCTTTTCTAATTATTTTAGCTGTTAAGTGTAAATAAAAAAGTAAATTAGGATTGCGATTAGCGTGTTGTATTAATCTTATTTCCCCTATTGTTTATGATTTAGATAGATTTCTTGATACCTTTAATAAATCTAGTGCCACTATTCTCAATGTAATCCATTTTTTCAATAAAAAAAAATAATATATCATTTCTACTAAAGCGCATAAACGCCGATAATCTCCATGAGGTTAAGGTTACTGATTTCTTAATTCCTTTATTCGTCTATTTTCTCTATTTAATTGGAATGGTACAAGAAATTAGTGAACCTACAAAAATCTGCTGATATTAAAAAAATGTGTTTGTTATTATAGTTTACTCCAAAGGCCAACTGCTAACAAATTGCCGACCAGTTTGTTGTCGATTAGGATGTATATATCTGCAACAAAAATTACAGAACCCGTTATTATACTAATGTATGACACGCCAAACATACATTGTAGCTAGCTTACGTGTTATTAAAGATAATTATAGGAAATTTTTATATTTATGTTACTGCTTTATGCTATTAATCCATGTTTCTCTACTGTTTATTTACGCTGTAATATTTAGTTTTAATTTCTAACCGACTTCAAAAAGGAAGAGGTTCTTGATTCGTCTGTTTTTTTATGTTTGTTACCACAGAACGTGACCCCTGGTGCTGCGATTTTTAATAGAGAATTGCATTCATGTAGTTCATATTATAATGGTTTTTAGTTGTCTTTTGTTTTTTGATGTTTACAGTGATATATTTTATCAACTTAACAAGAAGCGAGTGTACCTCTTTCTTAAAGGCCGAGAACGCGTCTTTGATTCATCTAGTATTGCAGTTGTGGCGTCGATGATCACGTTTGTGATATAACCGTTTACCTCCTTCTCTTATAAAAAAAAAACTTTTAGTCCTTTATTCATTGGACTTGATAAGGTTGGTGAAATTGTTTGTTAGTATTTGTGAGTTGTGAGAAATTGGAGATATTTTTTAAAAAGCAATTAATAATCATAGCCATTAGTATCGACAGTAATTATAAAGTACACAGCGAGTATACAATAATATATTTAAAACAGTTAACCAATTAAAATTAAATTAATTAATAATTCATAAATAAACAGTGTTATGAATAAATTTATTTTAATTCGAATATATGCTAATTAATTCATTGGAAAACTTGAATAAGGAAACAATGGTGAGGAAATAAGTACAATTATGTAGTTTTCAAAATTGACATTTATCAAGCTGTGTATAAGGACGAATTTACTGTGTTTTCTTTTACTTTCGAAAACAAGACACAGTTTTGTTGACCGGGGTCATAAACTTTTGTAAATCACTTTCCTCATTTTACTCGTATTGTTTTATGAACTTTCGTAAACAGAACTGAAACTACACCAAGGATATCTGTTTCTTACTTTTATGTCTGGCTTTTGAAAAAAGAAGGATAGGAGTCTTTTCTCCGAAATAAAATTTATAATAAGTAATCTTGTAGCCGCTGGACTAGCATACCGGTCTGTCTCTACATTCTTCAGTCCCGAAGGTCTTCTCTACTTGACCATCTCTCAGTCACCAATCTATACGGTTTTCAGCGATGTACAATAGATGGCGTTGTACAAAGTGGTGTCGCGGCACATAGATGATCTGTGTAATGTGTTTACTTTAATACATAAAATTACAAAAGTGTAAAACATGAAAAAAACAACTAACAACCGAACAATAGGAAACAACAGCAAACTACTCGTTCTGGTTCTGATTTCGTTGTCTGATTATTAAGAAAATGATGTTTTATTTTTCTTCAATGTCAAAAGCGAAATAAAGCCTGATTAACATCGTTTTAACCTTTTCAGTACGGAATAATCCTTTTATTTTTATCATTTCGTCGGTCGTTACATTCACGTCGAGAGAACGCGTAGCTTTGCTCGAATATGCTATTGTAAGTTTTTCCCAATCTTTTTTTTTATTTATAACCTCTTTTTTACCGACCTCTGTTGGATATTAAATTTATAATTTACTTTTGTTTTTAATACTTCATTTTCAATTGTTGTTTGTTCGGAAGAAACCGAAATTATTATTACTTTTTTTTTGTATACGAGAAGGGGAAGAACTTACAGCCGCTCCTAAAGTTATTGAGGAATTAATTTAATGTACATTTAACAGTTTTATTTTACTATACGGGAAATCTATACTAAGCGAGTGTTTAATCATTAAACGATTATGAGTGAAGTTGGACGTCGTCTTTGTAGGTAGATGGACGTATTAATTCCTGTTCATATAAATGTTGACCTTTGCAATTCACTCGGGCGCATCTGCCGCTTATTTTAAGTCTAACCTGCATTAGAGGCATATACCATCTGCGTTTCACCATAAGCACCTTGTGCCCATTATAATTAATGTACATTAGCTTTGTTTTCAGTCGTCGACCATATTTTATACGTAATTTTCCATTTCCCGTTCAATTCTTTTTGTTTTAACCGATCCTTGTAGGTTTTTTAATTGGAACCCTGTTTAAATAGTCGCCTGTGAGGTAATATTTCTTTGACAAGCGGAACAGTGGTTTCTGTTGGAGAATATTTTATTAAAGGTGTCCCGTGTTACCACCTTGTGAGAAAAAAAAGAGACTTTTTTAATTACATTTGCTGCGTATAAATTTAAATAATAATAACACATGTAGTTGACCAAAGTCTTACCTGTAAACTTAATTTATAGAAGCGTAACTTGTTAACGCTAATTTCATTTACAAATAAATTTGTTTGAATGTAAAAAAAAATTGACCTTTTAAAAACAATACACTGTACATTTGTAAAAATATTTACCGTTATCAGCTTTTGCTGCGACTTCATCCGAAACATCAAAAGAAACTAATGAAGTAACCTCTACATTATTCCAATAAACTGTCTGTTTGTAAAATTGCATCTAGATCCATTTCATAGTTTTAGAGTTATCGGATAATAAGTGTCCATCCATTTTACTACCGCATTTGTATCATAATAAAAGTGGTTTTAGAAACATCTATACGTGTCAATTATCTCGGCTTGAGGTATGCACATAAAATTTAAATCTGTACATAAGTAATAACATAGTTATTCAGTTATTTTAAAAGGTCTCCGTCATTAGCGTGCCAAGTTTGCTTTTCTTATCATGTTCGCTACATGCAAATAGCGCGACAAATGTCACTAGTTACTTTCAAATATGTATATGAAATTCTTACAAGCAAAAAAATCATCTTTAGATAAATACAGCCCTCTCTACGCTCTTTCTGTCATGGGAAAGCAAAAAGAATTAACCAAAATAATGATTTTGAGCATGGTAAAGAATCCATCCTTCCAAGGTAATGCTAGTTTAAGATTGCGGAAAAAAACTTAGGGAACGACCAATTCTAGGAATTATATTTAGAAGGATAGAAATTGGACCAAGACCAATAGTAGAGGTTGATAACATCATCATTATTATCAGCCTTTGTCTGTCCGCTGCTGGACATAGGCATTCACCAATGGCTTCCACAGAAACGGTCCTTCTTCTGCATTCAGTAACTTCCTGCCGTCTGCACTTAGTTGTCGGTCCACCTAAAGGGAGGACGCCCTACGCTCCTGGTCCCCAGCCGTGACTTTCCTTCCTCATCTGGCGTCACTGGTAAGTTACTAACATCATCATCATCATCATCAGCTCACTATACGTCCTCACCGAGGGGCTCGGAGCCTACCCTGTTATTACCAACATACTTAGACGAAATCTGTGGTACATTTTAAATAAAGATTTGTTCTGAATAAACTTTTTTCTTAATACGCACACTTTACTTTGTTCATTTAGATAACGATGGGCACGTAGGAGGCTCGCTTTTAGGTCAGACTATTTCTAGCTCGTAATCAAAGTCTTAGTAATACCGCAACAATGTACGTAGCTAGACAATCGAACCTATTGCATTCACACGAGGGCAGTTTAACAGAGCAATCGGATATCAGTACTGCTATGGTAATACACGGAGACAGAACAGTGCTCTTTTGACAGTGAGTGTGAGTTGAAATAAAAGCAGTATTATAGATATAAATGTACTAGTAAAATAGATCGATATAAATTTAGATATGGCGAGTCCTTATAATGCGAGACGCGTCAGTATTGGAACACAGTATTCGAGGAGTTGTGCCTGAGCACAGTTCCCTGCAAGTACTCGTCCTCGCTGAGAGCCATGTTCGTTGAGTAAAACCTGATAGCAATACTTGTAGGTGACGTTCCTTTGACGATGATCAGGGTGCCTTGAACCGTGTTCTATGAGCAGTAACCGAGAGCAATACTTTTGGTAGGTTGTTCTTGAACCATGGTTCTCTGAGTAATACTCTCTTGGCCAATAGTCTTTGAATAGTATAACCTTAGCTTTGTATTTAATGTTTATCTGTGATGGTATTTAGAACTAAAGTCAAATTCGTTATTCGCCCATCCGCTATTTTGACGTTTATAAAAATAATTGGGACTCTGACTTCTGTCAATTTATATCTATCGGTTTCGCCTGCATGTGAAACTATTGTCAGTACCATGTGCAGGGCAAGCAGAACAATGGGGCCGGACTAGTGGAGATAGCGCACGTAGCTGCTTTGTAGGGTTGGCGAATAGACAAAACACGTTACATTTTGAAGTTGCACTGATTTTGTAATTTATAAAACGTAGTATATTTGCATTATTAATCTACAGCGAGTTATGTTTAGCTGTTCTTGAGATAGTTACGTAATAACCAACATTCGTCTAAACTTAGTAACTAATTAGTAATTCATTTTTATTAATAGTAAATTATTACAATTGATGACAATCACAGTTAATCAAAGTTTAATAAAAAGTACATAATTTGAATGTAACAATATAACTTTTAATGTTTCCAATAAATGTTAAAAACACGTAACTATTCAGCCTTTACATTTATCGTTTAACGATTTTTAATTGACTATAATCAAAACGTTTGCCTTATTTTAAACGTTTTCTTTTTTAAATAATAGTAGATTTTTGTTAATTCACTAATATTTCTTGTGACCATTCTTGGTAAGCTTGAAAAAGCTTGTATGAGGATATGGTCCATGACAATAGCGGAATGGCGTGATTCGTAGCCACGACCGCTAGATCGGTAGCCCGTAACCAAAACCATTAGGCTATAGACGCTACTAATTCGTTATCATCAATGAAGTTTAAATTGTAAATAA
The DNA here is from genome assembly GCA_027563995.1 of Papilio gigon. Classification (NCBI taxonomy): domain Eukaryota; kingdom Metazoa; phylum Arthropoda; class Insecta; order Lepidoptera; family Papilionidae; genus Papilio; species Papilio gigon. The sequence goes on from JAODUI010000012.1 coordinate 8,096,347, forward strand.
GATTTAACTTACTATGATATCAATGTCAGGTATATATTTACTAAGTATATTGCTACCTAAAGAACAGAAGACGAGCTCACAAACCCAAGTTACAATTGAAATTAGTATGCGGACCGAATCTCTGTTCGGTTAAAATGTTACGAGTCTTATTTGCTCATGTTCCATAATTACAGGAACCACTATAGCGGTAGTTCCATCTTTTGCGTAAATAAAAAAAAACCTTAACTAAACCATCAATGATTTTTCACAAATAGGACTTGGCTAACATTTTTATTTACTTCCTCTACGATGTATAGCGTCTATATTGATACATTTCTTTATTGACAACCCTATACATTTAAAAAGTAGGTTTAATGTCACCGGTCTATTATATTCAAAACAAGCGTCGCGAGTCGCAGTCGAGCTAGGGTTGTGTCTATCACTGTAGATTCCCATTACGATTATGTGCAGTTAAACCCACAACAGATTATGTTTAATATTAGATAAGCAATTTGATTACTGATTACAAAATTATTTTCTACTAGCTGTTCCCGTTCTTCACCCGCATGGAACAAAACAAGCGGTAACTACTAATGAAGGTCCGATACAGGATTTCTGTAGCAATGGGCATACTTAGACAAATTAGCACTCAAAGTCAGGGTGTAATAGTTACTTAAGTTAGTAAGGGACTCCTTTACTCGTGAGATAACGACTGCTAATGGCGGGCGATTCAGGTCGTATCCGACGTAAATTTCTAGTCAAACGTACAAATGTAGTTAGGCTTTAGGGAAGGTCATATCCATGTGAGCATCTATAGGCTGAAGATGATGATGATGAGGTAAAATTTTGTAATATTGTAACTAAAGAATTGAAGAATAATATGGTAATATAGATAATAGGAGATATCTGTCTTCATTTTTAACAACACTTGTTCGCCTACAATTTTCCGCCGGTTCCTAGCGTCGACAGCTCGTTGCGTCCAATTTGTCTACAAGTTGATTTGAATACCGTGGGACGGTGTGGACATTGGTCCATTTTGTTCTAACAAGGCATCACATTTCCCAAGGTCTATCTGTTTGTTGTATTACGATAGAAATTCAAAATTTTCCTCCTTTTTCTGTCGCTATACGCGCATTACTACAATCAAAATATATTTGATTCTATAACATACATAATACAAACGAATACAACATATGAAGACAATTAAAACATCCAATATATATAAAGATGTATTTACTAATATGAACATCCCAGAAATAAATATCCGCCCAAACGTATATTCAAAACGTAAGAGTAAATGTTTATTAGTAATGTAAATTAATACGTCATTTATATTATAGTTGAAACAAAATCATTGAACCCATCAAAAAAATAATTCAAAATCATCAAATCATCAATTTTTTTACTGATAAGTATTTGTCATTAATTATCATTAATTTAAAATAGGTAATAATTCATAAGTGAAATACTCTCGTAAAGATTAGTCTTAAGATTTATTATTTCTGTTAACCTTAATTTTTTTTTGTATTAATTGATATTCCGTATTGAAATGTATTTATTAAACAGTGAGAGAGATTTTATATGAAACAGTGCCAATGTTTAACAATAGATGGCAGTAGGAGTAGTATTTACCGAAACAATTAAATTGCATTCGTACTTAATCCATAAGATTATAATCTCGGAATTTATTAATATTAAACTGATTTTCCAAGTTTTTTTGAGTTTCTTTACTCCACTGTTCTATTGCACGGAATATTAAATGGTCTATTTAAAATATTGGTACTGGTTAGAACAAAGGGGATATAAAAAAGAAACAGGTATATAAGTCTTAAAATAAAGTCACCTAAAGTATTCCATTTAATTTGTTAATACTAAAAAAAAAAAACAAAGAAAAAGTAATACGAAACAAGAAATGGAAAACAAACATTTACATCGACCTATAAGAAAAACATGATATTGAAAAGGTAATAAAGAGGCACATTTAATATGCGAGGAATGTCAAATTGAAAAGGCCAAAGCGCGGCTCGGACGATCCCAGTGCGTTCAGGACACCGATAGATGTCGCGCGCGCCGCCGCAGCCCGCCGGCCCCATTCTGTGACATTGCGGTTAGCATTATTACGCCATATTGGTTTACGAATTAGGCCAAATGCACATTCTAAGAAAGGTTTTATTTTACACAAAAACAATACATAAAAATTGCTCCGATTTATTTTTAAAACACACGGATAATTGAAAAATGGCGTGAATAAAGTAAAGGGAGTTAAATGAAAAGATAAAAAAAGTACTTTGAATCATGACATGGGACGCGCATCAGAAAAACGTGTAGCTTTTTTGTGTCTGAAACCATTGAAGTTTTGAACGCTGTTTAAATTACTTTATTTTTTTTTCATCATTACGTAACCTCGTATGATAACAGAAAGTAACAAAAATATTTCTCCATACAAACTGTAACGCGTTTCTATTCTTTTAAATACAAACACCGATATTCTCACGACATTTTCTTTTCTTACAGAACATGTGAGTCACCATTTAAAATAGACGCAAACAAAACACGACATTATAATGATTCCAATTGTCCGCGTCTATAAAAACTTGTGATATACTTATTCAGTTAGTATCAGTCTAATTCTATACTTATAAAAGACAATGAAAAGAGATAAATTCCTTTGATAGAAAGAATGTGAATAATAAGTGCACTGTACTCTCTTGTCTTATTGAGCTATAAAAGAGTTTAATATAAAATTTGAAATACATACAAGCGTCAAGCTTAATGTTTATTGGTTCAGATGACCGGTCACGTGGTTAATATTTCAAATTCCGCCGTTCGATTACTGTCGTGGACCATATCCTATGCACAAGCCTAGAACTTAGTTAGAGTGGCAAGTGATGTATTAGTAAATTAAAATAAAAAATAAGAACAACAGAAATATATTTTACAGCGGTCAAGGTTTACTCCGAACTTAAAATGTAAATCAGCAGAAAGTGGTAGCAGGTATGTATGTGCTAAAATAAAAAAATGAACAAAAACAAAACTCGCATCTCGTACTGCATGTGAAAATAAAAGTTTTATGCAATATAAAAAGTCAAGCGAAAAATATTTCTCGTGTTGAAAGAGCGTTTGAAAGTCAGTCTGTTTGGTGCGGCCAAAGACCTAAGTTAATTAGAGATAGGACGCGGTAAGGTCGCCTCCGCGACGAGCGACTTATAACTCATTGTAATTGTTTTGGGCATTTGACTTCACAAAACAATCAATTTCTTGACTACACAATCCTTTCAATATATCGATTACAATCGCCTATTAATAATAACATCTCATCACCAACCTTTTCCTTTTGGAGGGTCGGTTCAGTAAGTGGTACTCTTCCGTACATCTCTGTCAGCCGTTAAAACTGAACTCACACACTTTCTTTGCATAGCCTCTTTCGCACAATCCGTCCACACCTTCTTCGAGCTTTCTCTACCTTCATAGCTATCCATATTCAATTTCATCACCTTTTTGTTTACGTGTTCATCATCTCTTCGCATAACTTGTCCATACCACGCCACTGCTTGCTTCTCAATTTTTTTATCACACGCGCTACTTTCAAACTTCCCCTAATATACTCATTTTTTTTTAAATAAAACAAGATATGTTAACAAGATAGGAAGTAATGGTAATTGAAACACATTTAACAAGTAAATTAAAAACTTGTACATAACGCGGGATATAGCGTATTTAGCAACGTACTGGTCGAATCAACATGTATTTGTTGACATTGGGACTGGTTGATTTTATCTCTCGTCCTTGACTCTGAACCTACAACTTCCTACGTCTTATCGTTCCAGTTACGTTTAAGACGGCGACGCAAAATTTTTTTAAACATTTATACTTAGACTTTTATTCACTTTAACATAAAGAACATAGTAGACTTCAAGATTGCAGAAAAACTGCAACAGATTGTTACGGACTTCTAACAGACTTACGAAAACTTTACTCTTAAAATTATTATTATACTATCTGATAGTACAAACCAAATACCAGGACTAACGTATTCATCAATTGCACACGACATGTGTGAACTAAATATCGCAATATAAACCTATTTTCACTTAGGGACATGACGCGGTTCGTTCGATTCTGCACCTTTAAAATGGGACACGAGACACCATACTAATGAATCTCGTGCGTTTAAATTCTAAGTGGAAATAGGTACTAAATACTCTATTTCACTATCCCGCGATGGGCGAGGGGAAGGCACGCTGACCCATATCCCGGATCGAGCACAAAGGCCCTCTTGTCCACACGTGCTCACGCACACTACGCAACTCCAAAGACTGCCTATTATGAACTCCGTTCAATCTATGTGTGCCTGGTACTGTTTAGTGTAATCGTACGATATAGATAATTTCTAATCTCAAGGAGACATTCTGAATATAGCTAACAAGGAGTTATGACGCTATTGGAATAGCATAAAAGTATTATTAAATACGACCATATCTATAATTAAAAGAACACAAAAGACCAGCGTATCAAAAGGGTTAAAAACAAATGACGTATTAAAGGTTTGAGAATGTTTTAAAGATACTTTATAACATACATTTGATTAATAACCGCACTTATAAGATATTTATTATACAATTTCGACAGTATATGATGGTAAATTGCATCAAATTTATTTTATTAAAAAAAAATACTATTCGATTTTTAATTTAAAGTTACGATACGGTGTTTTTTTTTTTAAATTACAACTAGCGTAGGAACTGGTGAAAAATATAATTTTTTTTACGTAGGTAAATAATATTAAAACAAAACAACATAGATGTTGTTAAATTATTTTATAAACCTATTTATAGAACAATGAACAAAAATCAATTGCATTGTAATAGAATAAAAATAAATCAAAATAAAATTTGATCAATTAACATTGTAAACGATTAATTTTATTTACCATAAATAACCTATAGAGAATGAATACCGCATACTATTCTAAAGACATATTGATTACATGCCATATATCTCATGACCAATGGCAAACAAAACATAATCCCAAATGAAACTCGGCTAAGTTGTGACTGACCTTATTCGTAACATCTTAATAGCATACATTTCCATTCCTATAGCAAATTGTGTTAAGAAAAAGGTACGGATCAACGGATTAATATGTTAATCGTTTAGTTGCGTTTAAAATGTCAAAGCAATTTAGCATAGTTGCAACTAAAACACGTGCCGACGGTGCGTAGAAAAAATAGCTTGTACATACATAAAAAGAAACTGCAACGTCTTACTTTAATCGTTCTTGCCCCCGTAAAGTTTCCATATAGAGTACTTAGTGATAGCAGGACAAAATGATTTCTATCATAGAATCAGCTCACTATACGTCCCTACCGAGGGGCTTAGAGCCTACCCTATTATTAGGGGTGACTAGGCCATAGTCAACCACGCTGGCCCAGTGCATG
>JAODUI010000012.1:8102081-8112572 GCA_027563995.1 Papilio gigon
GATCGAACCTGGACAATGTCGAGTACGGTCCGGTCTGGTCAAGCGCTTAACAACTGCGCCACCGACGCTCTAATGATTATATATAATGATTTCTATGCGACGTCATAACCAAAAGACAGACATTTAAGACTGCGTTCGGATTTGCAAGTCAAATCTGATCGGAGTTAGCTATGCTCGCCATTGACGGGTACTCCGCGGAAGACATCATTATACCTAAAGGTGATCTTTAAGTTTATGTTTTAATATAAATAGACTATGTTTAAATAAGGTAATATGCAAGAAATATCTATATTAATACGTAAAGCGAAAATTTTGTAACAATTCAAATAAATTTCGCCAACTCGTAAACTAGAAATAAGATAAAATTATACTTAATATAAAGAAGTAATGCATAAATATATTTTAATAGAAGAATAAAGAAAACACGTTCGAATTATGAATAATAAGCGACCAATGTAAATTAATCAACAAACGTTTACCTTTTTCTGAGACACAGCGATCACGACAGATGGCGTAACAAGAAGCGTTTAGGGGTCAACGTATTGTCTCTAGCAATGTACAAAAGTAAGTTAGAGATGACACCCCTGACCTAAGATACATTTGATCTCACGACAATATTTAGCTTTCGTTTGCATTCGCTTGGTATTAAAATTTTTATGCAAAGAAAAGAAAAGAGATGTACTTTGAATATGTTAGATTTATGCTTAACCTCTTTTGTTGAAGGTTTAAAGTAATTTAATTAGGACCACTCCATGATTTAAATGCTTGTGTAAACCACAAGATACATCATACGACCAATCCTCATTCTCTTTAAAAAGTAAACTTAACTTGTTTTATTAAACATAACTGATAATCTATTGTAACGAGTCTATTCTGCAGTACAGCTTGATATATAACTTAATACAACTCCATACAAATGTATTTTTCGATAGCTTTGCATGAATTTCTCCATTGCGAAACAGTTCGTAGTGTACACCCACACGTGTTGCACAAACTATAGTCTCAGCTTTTGTTGTTCGATCACAATCAAAATGTTTTTTCTCCTACTTTTTACGAAAACAATCCCAAACATAAGAATGCTTTTACTTTCTTCATTTTTTTGCTTCAGCTTCTGATCCGAGGGTTAGAGTTGTTATAAGGAACTATCGATAATACTGATTGTGTATCGATAAATATAATATTTCACTAATTTTGTTTACCTGTACCTTTTTGATGAGATAGAAGAATTTACAAAGTGACAACTTTTAGTTTGTAATATGTAACTATATACTATTCCATTACTATATTATTATATATTATATATAATCACATAATAGTAAACAACACTTAACTAATTTCGCAAAACTTATATTTTAACGATAAAAATGCCATTTCATCAACTAAAATAATATTATGTTATGTTATATAAATTACTTATTGAACCTTCACGGTGCACAACACTATAAAATCTATGCTTTCGAGCAAAAATTGCATAGTTACCTGAAAGCATTCCCACACACTTCATAACGTTACCTTTAAGGCAATGCGCTGTCTCTCTCCCTCCTACGGTCCAAGTATAGTCTGTCTCTCTTTACATGTATCAACTACCGACGTCATCTTTCACTCTCACTTTCGATGTGTATAGTATATACACAATTCGCAGAAACATCAAGAATTTTGTATGATTATTATTTAATAGAAAATGAGTTAGACTAGTGCATATATCTGTTTCAGATTTATCGTACATTTTCTAGTTTCGATAGTTATATGATGTATTTAAGTTGTTCGGATAGTATCAAGAAATTTCTATAGTAATTTTAAAACGTCTTGTTTTGAATCTAGCCTTAAAAATGTTATTTTAAGTAATTCTTATTAAGAATAATATTTTTTCATCGTTAATAACATTTTCATTAATTTGCAAAATTTAAGCATGTATAAAATTAATTTCTAAATAATTTGTACGTTGTAAGAATTAACTGTGTACAAATAATATAGTTAAATACTTTCAGAAACCTAGTTGGTTCAATTAAACAAATAAATATTGCATCTGCACTTTTTCAACATACTACATGTGACGTAAAAATTGTTGTGGCGTGTGCGTGCGAGCACTTTCTTTAGAGCGGGACATCAAGCATCCGTTTTATATGTGAAAGAAGGAGACGGCGCTACAAAACAATGGTCGGTAAGTTTTTTGCACGATAGTCTGTCGTAATAACACTTTCTTTCAGTTTTTACCTCTGCCTCGAAACGTTGACTCCAATTAATTGGTGAAAGAGAGAGTGATGTCATTGCGCACGCGACTTTCGACTCCAGATGACTGATGCTTTTTTTTCTCTGGTCTTCTATTAATACTGTCATGCTTCAAATGATTCGAGTGAAAAACGCTCCTCCAATGTTTGCTTTCTCTTGCATATCTCATTAGATAGAACTCTGTCCCCAATATTTAAGTGTATTATTCTACATGCCAGGTTGATATTTCCTATTATCCTATGATTATCGGTTGTATTGTAAAATACCCGAACCTAAAAAAAACACTACGCTATGATTTTATTGTGCAACACACGCGCAACCTGCGAATTAAATCGTGCAATTTTTTTTCCATCGTCATTGTATTTGGGAACGTGTTCACACAAAAACCATAGTCAGATATATCGGAATTTCTAAGGGACGATGGATGAAAAAAAATATATATAGAGCGCGGGGAGAAATCGAGTTTTTTTTTTGTGCAACGCTCTTTCACATAACTTTCCCCGTAATATAATGGAGCCAGGTAGGTCGCGTCTAAAAAATAGACCCTTCGCCGCACCCAGGCCCTTTGATTGTGACATTTTTATAAATGTCGACCGACGACTGAGGTCATGCTTTCTGCTTATACGTATAATTGGATTCATGATTTGAATTTATTCAATTATAGAGTCGCGCGTCTAACATCTCTTGTACTCTGGAGTTCGGTGCTAAGAACCAATGGTTTGAAATTCGACGAATAAAAAAACATTGCAATAATATGTTAGCTACGAAATAGAAGCAATCAATATAACTTAGGAGGTGTACTATATATGATTTTATTATGTTTATTCACCAACCGAACAAATTCTGACTTAAAAATCTGTTAACATACTTTTGGTAATATTAAAAACAGTATCAAAGAGTCGTCTCCTACAAAGCAAGGCATATGTGGATGTAATCATTATTTTTAACAATATATGCATCATTACATATATTAAATTTACAAAATAAACAACCTCAAATAAAAGTATTAACTCACTCTGTATATCAAGAAACATACGACGTATAGAGTGAGAACACACATGTACTACCTGCGTCCCGCCTTCCTCAGTCTACACCCATCTTGAATTATATTAAATCTCGATTAAATAAGGTAAATGCCAAAGAAAACTAAATTACAGAATAAAGTTACAAATTAAGTAAGGCAAGCACGAAACGATACTTATTTGAATTGATTTATTAAATGTTTAATTATCGACAATAGCGTTAAACGAACCACTTTTTTCTACAAAATCATAAAATTTGATAACAATTTGAACGTTTACTAACTATATTGATTCATTATCATATCACGCTGCGTCGACCTGTCCGCGACCACCAATCCAGGACTCTGTGGCCCCATCGGCAGTCCTTTAATTATAATTATAATTTATTAATACCAAAAAAACTGCCAAAGTCATATAGTTCCAAAAGACAATCTAAGTTCAAAGTATGATTCATTGGTTTTAAAATATTTACACGTTAGTTTCGCTATTAGCACGTACAAACACGGGTCAAAGTTAGTTTGTACCGTCGAAGGCCGCCGTACAAAGGGTCGCCGATAACAAGGGCCTTTTGTATTTAACACGCCTCATTGTGATTATCTTTCTACTGTTTTTTATATGTTTGAAACGCGGAAATGATGGCACTGGACGGGTTATAGGTTAATTGTATGCGTGATAAGAATATTATTGTAACTAACTACAAAAGGTAATGGGGTTCAATTTTTTTTATAATTATAACTACGTACTTTATGGTGATAAAATACCTATGCTAAAATATTTAAATATGTTGGTCTATTTAAAACTATGGAATAAAAAAAACTACAGTTTTAAAGACATTATTATTGCGACGAAACCAATAAATTGTCAAGTTGAATTTATCCAATCGAAGTGTTTGAATTTATACATTTAAACAACTACCTATTTATATATTTACTTCAAAACCGTATACGTCGTAACTTGTAGCAAGTAAGGTATATATTCTGTATATTATCACGATGTATTGGCTGCTAGAAGGGTTACCAGATGAAAAAGTGATATCATTAAAAGTCCTACTTTTACACTTTCGTTTCGTGTTGCGCAACGCGATGCCACAAACGCCGGAGATAAAAATAAAAATTATCATAATCAAGATGCGAGCAAAGCGGCCACGGTTTGTTACGACATATCTCGTGAAATACGATGTGAAAGACGAAGTCATATGCTCAGCTTTAATGTGACCGTTCGTTTCGTAAAGTCATGAAACGTTGTCTCTAATGAGATATAACTCATAGTTTTGAGACCTACAAGTACTATAAATATTCTATAAACGATGTTTTCTTCGAATCGATAACGTAGAGAAATCCTAAACTGTTTTTGTTAGGACTCACCGAATGAATATGTGAAGTAAGCAAGATTAAATCAGTCGAACAATGAATTGATGTATTTAAAATCTGTTTAACTTCGATGTAACCCTTTTAAAATAGTAGCAAATGAAGTCATAAATATAAACTGGCACATTAGGTCTCTGAAGATGTTCGGTGATTCACATGGAGCTCGTAATCTTTATAATCAAAGTTGGAGCTGTGACCCAAATCCGTGCAACCGTCGAGTACTTTCATTGTGAACGCTAAACTATACTCACACATGCGAAAACGAAACACACTAATCTAAAACTCTCGTACCGACACCCAACTTACACACACATCAACATTATTTAACACAAAGAAGTACATTGAATGTCGGATACAGTCAGAACACGCACTCACACAAGTGCAACGACCAGTGATAGATAAATGCGTAAAAGACATTTACAAAATGTACGGAGTACATCTATCGTGGTTGAAATGATCCATTCAACCTACAGTGAGATGTCGCGTTATTAGAAAAAGCAAGATGGATGTTCAAAATTAAAGAGGAGCTATTCAATCGTGTAACACACGTTCAATGAGTGAATGTTTATGTTCGTCACGTGTATAGCGTATTAGATGTGCTTTGTATGTGTGCGTGAGACAGAGTACACCATTGTACTTCGTCCGTAGAGCGAGGAGAGATGCATATTATATATCATTTAAGAACTAGGACAATATTCCCGCCTGTTTTTAATTAAGTACGGGAATTTAATAGTTTATTATTGAGCGAGTAACATTTGCTAAGTATAGAACGTTGGTAGTAAAAAGTTACATCTATTATTAATTGCAGTTTTTAGTCCAGTAATTATAGACTCGGTGACCAATTTAGAAAAATTAAATTACAGAGGCGAGTGTTTCCTTGAGTTGTCACAGATGGTCATTCATTAAACAGGTTACTCTATTTTATATTTCGAAGGATATTAATATCCTTTGATTGTAAGTATGTCAATTAGCAGAAACAAAAGGGCTTAATCCATATTCGTGAAACGAAGAATCACGCTAGAATTGTTGAAAGTGCTTACGTCATCGTGTTCGGCAATAATTTACCGTCTGACCCTGTCTACTTTTAGACACGATATAATTGCTCGTTTGAGGATGTAATTTTGTGTATCAAGAGTTAATTTTGATTCTTGAGCTGCTTAAAGAGCCGCCGGTAAAATCGAATAGAGTCATTATGTATTCTTAATTCCTGCAGGCAATGGACGCAATAATGTTAACCGAGATTGCAGCAACAATTTAATTTTCCTAATAACTAATGTACTAAGTACAAATAATTTAAAACAACTACTATTAATTAAACGTAAATGAAAGTCAAATTTAAATAGTAGTGCAGGACATTTTATCTAAAAAAAAATCAGAATTGTATTTAAATAACAAAAGAAATGACGCCGGAAAGGTGAATAGATCGCTTTCAGCTATCACTCAAATCAGTGTCACACAACACAGTCTTAATCTTCACAGAACGTTACGCAATGCGCCGGCGCAGCCCTGACGTAACCGAAACGAGCTCAGCGAAAGTTGCCGCGGCAATTTCACTCTCCTCCCTGTCTTTCCCTCCGTCTTCTATCTCTTTCGCACTCACGGTTGCTTCAAATGCACCTCGCCTACCACCCAAACCAGTTTCCACCTCTATTAGTCCGGACACTTTCGCATATCGTCCTCTCTTTCCACACCATCTTCACGGTAGGCAGGCTCCATTTTTTCGGTTTCGCACGCGTCGGAGGCGTTAACGCTGCGTCGCTCGCAATCAATTGTTTCTCGTTTGTTTGGTCCTCGGATAAGCCTCTGGGGAAAATATTGAACGAGGTTTAGGTCTCATTAGATACCAGATCAATCACCAATTAGACTTAATTAAATTCAAAAATGACTGTTTGTTTTGACAGATAGTAAATGTTGCCCGTGTCAGTCAGAAGTACGTATTATTTGCGTAATAAAATATTTTAAATAAACTAAATTACGCAGTAGATAGATATGCTTGGATTTTTTTTTACAAAAATGTTGTTCTTAAATTTCATGGAGTCAACTTTCATAAGTTAATGAAATTTTTTAAAGTTGCATATAATTATAATAATGTACTTGAGAAAATATGTGTATTGAAAATATGACCTAGTTTTTTTAAAAAAAAAAGTATTAAAACAATGCCACTTACTTTCGAATGAGTCAGTACTACAAATATGCAAGTTTTAAAATGTTATCAACTGGAATAAATAGTGATCGAAGGAAAATTATTTAAAAAAAAAACAATAAGTTAATATAACTTGTTAAAATTACTGCAAAGACAATAGACTCCAACGTCAATTCAATTTCTATAATGCATTTTGTAGTACAGACCAACAACAATGTTGTCAAGATTATCATAATTCTTAAACATTAAAGTCAAAGAAATAGTCAAAACTAAAAGATTAATGAGGTATATATAATTGCTGTGCTTAAAATAGAGTTACGATGGTCAGCTACCAATAAATGAGTTAAACTCAGGTTAGTATAAGTAGTTATTTGCACAAGTTTCGGGTGATCGGTGCGCGATGCCGGCGTCCAAGGTTGCAGTGGAAAGTAAACCCGCGAACATTCCACCAACAGCCTACGAGCTTTCGTCCCGCAAGGCTATCCGCTACTGCCTTATATCTAGCCTTATCTCGCTATTCACCTTTGAATTCGAGCCGCGCGCTGCGACTCTAGCTATATTGTTGAAAGTGGGCGAGCCTTATGAGAAAATACTTGGCTTATAAGTATTTTAATAATCATAACACATCATCATCATATCAGTCACACGTCCCCCATTGCTGAGAGTAGACCTCCCCTAAAGATCGCCACGACGAACGGTCCTCGGACCTCATCCAGGAAGCTCCCGCAAACTTAACACTGTCATCGGTCCATCTTGCGGGAGACCTACCCACAGTGCGTCGACCTTACTTACTTCATTTTTAATAATACTGTAAATGGTTACATGAACACGCCTCGACTAAGTTGATTTATATCAGGTATTTCAAATAAATTAACAATTCTATAAAGCAAAGCACCTGCAAATTTAAAGTTGCGCGTATGAAGGAGTGGTTAGACGATTCATTGATCATTTACTTGCCCTATAACAAATTACCATGTTCTTTCACTATCAGTTCCATAGAATACCCACTTAGTATATTCACGACGGAAGATATGGTGAAAAGAATACCAGCAAAGACATGTCTGTACAAATGTCTAATAACACCCGCAACATGAGAACTGATAATGCGACCTTTAATAAAAAAAAGCTATCCACTTACCTTGAAGAGATTATCTTTTCTAAATATTGTTTTTGGATTCTGTGTGACAGCATTTTATTAACACACTTTATTTATTCGAAAAACATACGAATGTGTACGTAAATTGTTTTAGTAAAAATAGAAAATACTAATTAGTGGACAGTAACTTTAGTGTCGTATGAATAAAATTATGTTTATATCTGCATTAGAAAACAAGTGACCTTTAACGAAAATGTTTTAAAACGGTGATAGTTGTATAACCTTTTACAAAACTTATGATAGATAAAATATGATTTTAATTTGTTGTACAAAAGAGTATTTAATAAATCACAATCTTTTTATATGCAATTACATGATGTATATTTTTTTTAAACAAGCGAACAAACTAAAACGATTTTTTTCTATATTTTAATATAAATTACCATTAAAAAAATCATAATGTAATCTCCAAGATAATCGAGTAAAATTATCAAATACATAATAAAAATAAGATAAAGTTTGCTTTACCGCTGTCTAAGTTCAAAATAAAAGTCTGTCTAACCCGTGCAGCCAATCGTATCCGTTTAGGTGGCCTGTGACTCAAGTGGGACGTTCCTAACGCTCGATTTATTCTTATTTTAGGTTCCAAATCGCCGGAAGTACCTATATCGGCATTCCTGAACTTCCTTTTGATTTTTATTTTCGGACAGCTGTATAATTTTGTCGGGAGTTCTGGTTTTTTTCCGTTATAATGAAAGTTATTTCTAAATTTAGAACTAACTGCATTATGTCTAGTATTTTAGTTATATTATCCGTATCACAAAGTCTCCTAGTTAGGACACAAATCTCCTGTTTAAGAGGAAAAGATTAATATTGTCTCATTGTGTGTAGAATATTTTTAACGGCATGTAATGAGTAGAGTGGTTCAATTTATTTATCAATATTTTTTTATATTCTTAGGCGTATCTTTGAAATACATATTTTATTAATTAAATTAGTAAACGATAAATGTAAGTTAAACGTTTTATTTCTCAACTAAACAGCACATGGAGTTGTACAATGCATGCCGACTTCAGCAATCGTGTTGCACGATATATGCGCATCTTTCATGCGAAGGGTCAGAGTTCGCGACGCAACCTTCGACAACGAATCCAATCAACTGTCTAATAAAGTGGCAAGGGAAATAAATTACGCTTCATATCGCGAATAATTCATTATCCGAATACATTATTATTGCCATAAACAAACATAGTGAAGACGGTAGGAAATTTCCACGCAATTAAACGCGTATTCTATGGTATATAACCATACGCAATATCGCTTGTCATTTACCACTTGCTTATATTAATCAAGTAGTATTATTCCGCCAATATATCATTTATAGTTCGAAATTTAAGAAAGAATACCACACTAACCTACCTAAATTTATCTATAAGTTTTTTTTTTCTTTTCGAAGCGATTTTTTTTAGTGCATTCTCGTTTATTTTGTAATGTTGAAGAAATGTTTTTATACCGTAAATGTTTGTAATGGTAATGTAATAAAGATAAAATCCCGTATCAACTAGACAGGACCGACCTCTAAAGCGATTTCGCAAAGCTTCACTCGCACGGGTCAAGTTGCTCTATGGTGTTGCAAGCTCAACAACAAACGTTGCCACATTATTATACTCTATGTTATACGTCATTATGTTGTCAATGTGTCAAACATAGTCAAAAAACCACCAATTTAAAAATACTGGATATATCAAAGTCAGTATCCTACATCCAGTATCAAAACATCTGTATAAAAATAGATAACGACTATATAATTTGATAAAGGTTTTTCGATACTAGCAATTTATTGTAATACGAATGTACATATGTATGTTATATAAAATGTTTATTGATACATAATAAAGAAATGAAACAAAACAAACGTATAATTTATAAGATATTTCAGACATTTGGTACTGTCATTTAGTACTTAAGGTATTTGCCAAATAAAAGACTTACGCCTGTAATCTAGAGTGGTAGGCGGACCTAACGAATCTTCTTTTGAAACGTTACTGAATCTCGTTTCGTGTCCAACTTTTCAATTAAACTCTCCTCAGTCCAACAAAGTACCCGTAACTTTATCACATATGTACTTTTATGTTTAGCTTAATATATCTTTGGTCATTCAAGTATATTGATATCCATAAAACACACGTACTGAACAGGCTTCAGCCTATTCTAAGACAGATTGACATCATACCATTACATATTGACACTTGAATGAACCTAAACAAATCATTGCGCGAACGCACTCGTTCAGTTCAAACACAAGTTGTATGTATTTACTTTTGCATTATGAAATGACCTTAACTTGTGCACCACTTATGGTAAGGACAGCGATATAATCGCTTATAAAATCTACAAAGACAATGGTTACTTAGAATAAGATAGCCAAGAAATAATAGCACTGCACTGGCCGAGCTCTCGCAAGCTTAACAAAATAGCAGAAGTTATTCCTTCCTTCAAAAATGTAGACATATCGTGTAAGTTCATCCCGTACCTTTTTTTTTTTTTTTACGCTGGTAAATGCATTTCCGCATCCCCCCCGTTTCCGGAGGGGTATGTGGGACTCACGAGCCGAAAATCAACGGGAATACCCAC
>JAODUI010000012.1:8117113-8131777 GCA_027563995.1 Papilio gigon
ATTGGGAAAGGCCTATGTCCAACAGTGGGCAGACAAGGGCTGTTGATGATGATGATAAAGTTAGAGAAAGAGCGAAAGTATAATTGTGTAAAAGGTACGCGTAAGAAGTGTGTGAGTTTAAATATAAGCTGACAGAGATGTATGTAGTACATACTGTGACGTCACTACGTAGGGAAAGGAGCGAGTTGATGATGATGATATGAAAATAGTTTTTTTTTTAATTTCTAAGTCATAAACAAATATACTTTTGCGTGATGATAATATTATAGTCCATTGTTACTCTTTAAATCGAATGAATGAATTGGTCAACCATTCATTCGATCGTTCCAAAAATGATTCATTCAGGGTCGGAGTTCCTGTAAGTAAACGAACGTGCTATTTTAAATATAAAAAATGTTTCACGCTTCCAATGTTTTTATTACGTTAATAAAATATTTAATCGCGACATGTATATTGATATTTTAATCGTGTTTTGAATTTTATAGCATAAAGATAAACATAACGTTAAATGTAATTTTTGATTTAGTACGCATTCTTCGCATTAATATCATCAGCTACATAACGCCCTCTGCCGGCTGTCTTCTTCTTTCTCCTGCCCTGGTCTCACTTTATGTAGGGTGGGCACAACATGTTCTTCTCTTCCAGTCTCGCCTATCAGCCGTCATCTCATCGGTTACCCATTTCCTACTCACGTCATCCTTCACGCAATCCATCCATCTTTTCTAAGGTCTACCTCGACCCACATATCCCTCCACCTTCATTTTTTAATTTGCATTTTTAATTATTACAAATTAATTGCTAAGTGTATCACGGAAGAAAATCCTCGATTGTCTACGGAGGCTATTTGACTTGCGCTCATCACGCCGCCGAGCGATCCGTTTGAATGACAAATTTCATTGGGCCTTGAAGACGAATATATTTTCCTAGTGCGCGCGTGATTCAAATACGAGAAAATATTATTATTTTTTTTTTATATCAGCATCTTAACAATGCTACTGAGTACTTATAAAATAATCAAGTCGAATGCTTGTAAAAATACTTGACAAGGACATTCTTTTTTCATACGTTTTTTTTTAAGACAATAAAAATAAAATGCTTATAGTTATGTTGTTACATTTGCAAATAAATTGGTATGTTTGGTGGCCAACAAAAATAAAGATGCTATGAGATTTTTTTTGAAGTACTATATCGGTATTCATAATAAGAGTATGTGCTTTATATGGTATTGAGTATAGGCAAAAGCTTTTTTTTGTCAATAAATAAAAAAAAAAATTTTGCCTGCGACTTCTTCCACGTGGAAATAAATAAAATTCTACCTGCTACCTAGACAGTAATCTAACTCCGCTTCAAATCTTCGTACTCGTTCAGAAACAAGTTGTATAAAATTGTAAATTTATAACAGCGTATAAATCGAATGCGTCAAATTATTTGTACAAAATTACAATTACATTATAGATCATCATCATCATCATCAACAGCCCTTGTCTGCCCACTGTTGGATATAGGCCTTTCCCAATGCCTATGTCCAATTATAGATCAATATATATATATATATATGCTGTATGCTTGTCTTCATAAATAAATAAATAAATCTTATGATCACGTTGAGCCGTTTTGATGTTACCTGCCAACAAATATACAAGCAACCAGTAAACACACTCAAACCGGGTTTAGATTCCGCCTGCTTATGCACAATTTTATTTATACAAAATTTTAATGCAATAAATAAAAAAAAATACATTCTTGTTCATAATATTAGTAAAATTAAATCACGTAATTATAGTAATAAGAGCGTTTACGAAAGCAGAAAAACTGTACACGGATTTTCCAGTCATTAGGAATTCTTAAAAAAAAACTTACGTCTTAGTATCCATACTTTTTGCATTAATTATAGTTTGTTTATAATAAATGTATCCTAAGGCATATTGTAAACGCATATATGCATAGAAACAGTTAAATAATTAATCGTAATTTAATTAATATTCATAAATTCTTTGCATGCATAAATAGACATGGTTTATAATGTTATTTCATACTTGGAGTTACAACTTTTTTGTATTACCATGCATTAATGATGTGGAGATAAAAACGAGATGTGTAAGATTCTAATAAAGAAAACTGTTATAGTATAGTACTAAAGCTTAAGATATTTCTGTTTACTATAGTAGTATTGAATTACTAAAATAATATGCCTTTTAAATCTAACTATTAAGTATAAATTGCAAACTGAAAAACTTAACATTTTGAATGGCGAGATTCGAATCCTCCGCCAACTGATTGGATGTCGGTATCCATAACCATTAGAAGAGTGACGCTTTAATAATGTGCTACGGGAGTCTTAGATATACCAGTCTGGTTAATTTTAGATTACAACACATAAAAATTATATTCTACCGAAAACCATCAAAACAATAAAAGCAATTACGGAATTAAAAATCAGTTTTTTTTTACGTAAATCAACAATTTTTCTTTATCTTAAATTTTTCTTTGTTCTTTTAATTTGATTTCCGAATCATTTGATTGTTTCCAGTCACGCAATGAGGACGAATGTACAAACAATTGTTTACATTTTTATTGATCATTACTTTGCATCTTGCTGGACACTTGAAAGATAAATTAAATATAATGACACTAGATGGCGTATCGTAAGATCCCCAACTATAGTTCGATTCCCGATAGACAGGTGGTCTTGTGCTCGTATTTTTTACATCTAATTTCCGTTCAGTAAAGGTGTTGGTTATAACTGAAGTACAAGCCACAGATCAGCAGATTGTCTAATGATATTTCTTCAATTTAGTTCGAGAAATAGTACTAATTATTTGGCTTTTCTATTCAACAATTTTTATGTTAAATAATTTAGAAAGATATTATTAATAATACGAAAAATAATACTAAAGTAGTGTACCTACTATTGAATGTTCTCGATATTTTTTACATTGAAAGTGAAGCGTCAGGTGGGGGTCCAGGTGTGTGGGACGTCATCCCTTTATCGATCGACGACTTAGTGCGGACGGCAGGGAGTCGTTGGATAAGGAAGAAGACCGCACAATGTGGAAGGCATTGGGGAAAGTTTATGTCCAGCAGTGGGCAGATAAAAGCTGATGATGATGAAACTGAAGTAAATACATAATGTAAACAGATACTTGTGTGCCGAAATTTCAATATTTTAATTAATTAAATATAAAACAGTATGGTCACTATAATTCCTATTTTAAATTGGAATGTTATTAATTAACACGTACATTCCAGTCCGATATTTATGTAGATATTTGTTACAAATACTCAATTTGTACGCATTATCGCCTCGGGAGACCATTTTAGGATTATAATGGCGCATACGAAATATTCTCTGTTCCGTTCACGAGCTCTCTAACTGAGCAGCCAATTAAGTGTATTTAAGCAATGTCGATTAATCATCTTGTAGCCCACGTACTCTCAACGAAACGTTGTCCTGCCAACGTAAGCTTAGGGCGACCATCTCTTTAGGAAAAATAAGCCAAGGAACTCAGGTCTTGTCCTTAGCACACCTATTTACAACCCTCTTAGTAATTTTAAGTTAGTTTGCGTTTATTTATTTATTTGTTTCTTGTTTAATTTAATTATGTAGTTGGGGAAACACAATTATTTCTTTTATATAAATGTATGTTTTTTTTTTTAATATGACATGAGTATTTTAAACATGAAAGTGAACCAACATTTACTATTTTTAACAATCTTAAGTATGCAACAAAGGACACTAAATAGTATCATAAAATTAGCACACAAGTGGTCATTTCGTACAATGCATAAACAAATTTATCCATCAAGAGGCGCATATCGATTTTACATATTACCAATGTAACAATTCTTTTATTACTGACTCATGAAATTAGTATAACATGGAAACAAACATCGTGAATTTTTTTTCAATATTTTATCCAACCTCCTCTTCAATCACTTCTAAACCCTTAAATGACATATCACGGAAATATAAAATACACTCCATTAAAAATTAAGCAAGCTAGTTTTAATATAAAATCTATGTAAGGGTGTATTTGGAATAGAAAAATAATAACTTGAAAAAAACTAATCCGATATCAATTTTTCTAGAGTTGATACTTCTATACTAACAATACAAGAGGTGTGGCCAACACTTGACCAACGCCCTGTATTGGCCAACATCGTATTGCAATTGAATGCAATCACCAGTCTCCTTTCATTGAAGTGTCAACGTCATCCTATAAGGGACAAGTCCTTACATAAATCGTTCGCACATTGTTTTTATTCACTCATTAATTATTACGTCGGTAGGTATTTAGGTGGGCACAAACGTTTGCATGTTTGCGCACAGCAATTGTCCACCCACTTGTTGTATTGATGTACCGCTCGGCCCTGGCTTTATGATTTTGATAACACAATAGGGAGAGTGCGTAGGTCAAAACATCGATGTTGAATTCTATATTAATGACATGAAATAATAAAATAATGTAACCAAAAAGTACAATATTATATTTTTTTATTATACTATTTTCGTGAATCTTTTTCAAGCTTACCAGGAATGGTTACGAGAAATATTAGTAAATCAGCAAAAAAAAAACATATTAAACGTTACCTTGTTGACAAGGTGATTACTACGCGTCTAATTATTTTTAAGTTATAAGGATTTATTACTACAATTAAAAGTTAATTAATGCAATAGTACGTCAGTTATTTACAAACATACAGAATTCTGTAAAATAAATTATTGCATTTATACATTAATCACGAACAGGAAAGTCAAAAGATCAGATGTTTGACCTCTTGAAAGGAGAATAAGGCCCATTTCCATTAAACTAAACGACTGACCTGTACTGTAAGCGGGACTGTTACTGCGCTCAATGACAGTAGTAATATATTGACGCAACTAGTTGCTCCAGTGGAAAGGTGCCTTACAATTTGTGCCA
Organism: Papilio gigon; assembly: GCA_027563995.1. Taxonomy (NCBI): domain Eukaryota; kingdom Metazoa; phylum Arthropoda; class Insecta; order Lepidoptera; family Papilionidae; genus Papilio; species Papilio gigon. The sequence goes on from JAODUI010000012.1 coordinate 8,122,036, forward strand.
AGACAGTCCATTACACAAACCGTCTACCATGAACACCGACAAATGAACTGACGTGTTATTCGTAATCAATTTTTCATGAATATTACAAAATACGTAGAGAAGAGTAACCATATATATTTGACTAAATAATACGTTGTTAATAAAATGAAATATTTTAATAAACGTGACACTAGATGTCGCTCGCGACTCCATCCGCGCAGAACTACGAAAATACTTAATTCCTCAAAGTAGCTTACGTTCTCTTCCAGACTATACTCTAAATTGATGCCAAATTTCAACGAGGTCCGTTTAACCGTTTTGGAGTTACGTGGTAAGAAAATCCATACATCCAATTTTTCGCATTTATATCAGTAAGGTAAGCCCTACACCCTATGTCTTGTTACAACTTAATTAGCTTAATATATTATGGTTTAGTGTTACAATGTTAGTAACCAGGGTCGGACGCAAGCAGTCGATCGAGTCCGCTAATTACCTCCGCGATGCTATCAGCTACACGGCAATTCACACCGCATCGAGCTCGGTACAATCGCACGAAGCTACACTGCGTTTCACGCCGCCTTTCAATTATGCACCTAACAATTTACACGCGCCGTTGGTGGATAAATGTCAATAGAAAAAGGTGTACATAAGAGAATTAAGAAGTAGATGACCAATATTTACATCACAATTTATATTAAATAACTTTGCTCATTGCTACCTTAGCTAGAAATTAAAAAAAAAATAGTTAAATTAGCTATGTTACATAAATATACTTTAGCAACCTTTTAGTCAAATTTTCAAAGGAAATGTTTCGGACACCAAGATGAAATTCGGTAACATAGGTTACTGTCCGGAACAGCAAATAGGTCACTTGCAATATTTTTATTCCAAATAAAGGAAATTGCGGGCAAATGCTAGTATATTTATAAACTTTACTGAATTAAAGTTAAATAGACAATAGCAAAATGTTCTTATTATAAAATGTCTTAGTAAACTAATATAAATGATTAAGTAATAATTGCTAATTTCTTATCCAGCTAAACTACACAGTCGTAAATTTACCAGCACCTGTAATAAATCTAAATACACATATAAAGCACCTGCTTTTTCACTTCACAGTAGCGTTGAGTGGTTCATAAAATGAAGATAAGTTACAATCGTCATTTGTTACTTTAAATGACTATTAACAATGAAAACCAATTTAAACTAATAAATAATAAATTGGTAATAAAAGAACTATCGTATAAACAGGAAAGTAATGATATAGTGGATTGGATGAAAAATATTTTGCGTAAGAAGGGAGTGAAATGAACGGCTGATAGAGAAGTATGGATGAATAAATACTTTGATGACACTACGTAACGAAAGGGCAGGTAAATAAAAAGAGCTATCTTTGAAAGTGTTAATCCTTAATTAATTATTTATTATGCAATATACTATAAGTATAGAAATGTACGTTTATGAAATTTTCTTCGAATTGTAAATTTAGATGTTTCGTGCGCAAGATAATATTTAAAATGATGACGATGACGAACCTTTGCCAACACAAATTCAATCGATACCACTTAGTAATCTCTAAACATCGCGTATGATGTAATGTCTTTTAAAAATAAAACGGTGATGCATAGTTTATTTATTTATTTTAACAATATGGCCAACATAAAAAAGTTACATTGATTTTATTTCGATCTACAAGTCAATATATATAAGTCAATAACAAAATGAACGATGACTGATCATCATTTACAGTTTTAGTCAACTCCGACATCTTCCTTAGCTCTACCGACCAATTTCACCTAAGTTAACAAACTTACACGTTCGTAATACCATAATTCCTTCATTATCTTTATTTTCTTTTAATCCTCAGGGTTATTGGTCCTATGATATTTTGGTGCAAGCTATTTAATAAGTAATTTGACGTTGAATGTTTTCGATAAAATGAAAAATTACCAATCATTTATAAACATGACACAATAATACCGAATACTCCTTCAACCAACCATTCGGGTATGGTCAATGTTTGCAATGTTCAGAATTAATCCAATATTAAAACTCACAATAAGGAGTTAACACACCAATTAAACAGTTCAATGAATCCGACCTTGTCGCTAATAATTTCTAATTCAGAATTTTCTAAATAACTCCAGTGGAATGTCCATTGCAGAGATGATGTATAAAAAACGATCGTAAGGCAAAAGAAATTTTTCTATTTCTAGTGAAATACAAGATTTACAGAAATTAACTGTTCCGGAAAATTACAGGTAACTTTTTTATTTATTCCTTTAATTTTACACTTATGAATTCGTGGAATTTCGTTTATACGAGGGTTTCAACAGTCGTATTACACTAAGCTATATAACCAATTTATCAATGTTACTTAAAATTGCATTTGAACCATTTGCAATTTAAAAAAAATCGGACAAGAAAACATATAGCCGCAGTCTAAAGAAGGACGTCTTACTTAATATTCTGCAATTATGTATTCTGCTCAGCTTAGTGCGCCTAATTTTAACAAATAGCACATCACAAGGCCAGCCTTTGTTTTTAATTTAGGAACTATCTTTACATGTGCATCTCATTAGATCTTTTAGTTTTTAGTATTGAAACATCGTCGTTTCAATCTATCCATACTCCTGTTAAACACTATGTATCAAGTTATATATTAATACCAGGTAAACGAACTTAGTTAATTGAATATTTAGGTCACAATAAGAAATCGGGAGCTATTGATTTTTTTTTAACAAAGTTACAAATGCGACAAAGATACATATATAACATTTTCTTATATTTTTGACTATTTTTGTACACTTAATAATTGAGAGACGCTGTTATTAATAAAGAAAAATAATAAATTTTCTACGAAGTTAGGCCGTAAATGTATTTATAAAATAAAAATAAATATTAGATGATTAAATTACATGATTGTTTTGAAATTGAAAACACATTTAAAATTTGTTATCAATTAAAGGATTGTTATTATTTTACACCCATTAAATTACTACTGCTTTACGTTTTCCTTATAGCTTACATTGTTAACAGCGACAACTTCCTTTCGTTTGTTATTGCCCACAAGTTGGGAGGACTTTGAATGTTTGCATTCATTTTTAACGTAAATAATGATGTCATTTCAAATGGACAACTAAAGTAAACAACTACCACTTTAAGTATCATAAGGTTTGTAATAACTAAATTTTACATATTTTTAATGCCTGAGGGAGAAAAATGTTGTAATGGAGGCCACGATTGGGGACCAGGCGTGTGACCCGTCCTCCCTCCAGGTGGACCGCCGACATAGTGCAGACGGCGGGAAGTGGTTGGATGCGATGTCCAGCGATTCGTGGGTAGATATTCAAAAGTTATTAACTTTTGCATCAGAATAAAGTAAATAGCCTAAGCTTTCTTCAAGAGTCTTGGCAACATCTATGCCATATTTCAGAGGGACCTATTTAACGTTTTGGAGATACAAAATAACAAACATACTTTATTGCCGAACCCCTTATATTCATTTTAAAGAATAAAAAAGCAAGCTATAATTAACGCTTGAAGAAAATTTCCTCCGCAATTCAAAGCAATCATAACAAAATTACAATAATCGGATGTGAGTCAGAGGTGCAGGGTGAACGCTGGCATGGTCAAGGTAACCTCCACAATAAAAGTATAGTAAAAGATCCACTTAATAACGGACACGATTATAATACCAATTAGACAATAATACGTTTTTAAAAGTATTTTTTAATACGAAATATGAAAACAAGGATTTCCTTAATACTGTGAGGTATAAATGCGTTTTAGTGTGATTGAAAAATTTTAACTGTTACTTTCAAAATTGCACTGTTTTATTCGACTTTAAGAAATATCACTATTTCATTTAACAAGAAAATTTGTTTATCAAACGCACCGTATTTTAACCTCAAAAAAATGTCTCGCAATTCACATTACTATATTGCGGCAATTGAGGAATTCTTATAAACAAAAAGGTATTATATCAAAGCTGACCGAAACTTTAGGACACACGAAAAATACTAAATTAGGGAAAAAATATATAGCTCGAAGAACTTTAACTTCGTGATGAGGACATTTTTCTATCAGCGATCTCAAATGAGTTCTGCACGCGACTGCAACCATTTCGACCGACAGATGTCGCTGATTTGCTAGAAACCTGGTCACGTAAAATAACCGAGTCAATGCCGCTGTTATCTCAACCGAAAAACAATTCTAACACCTTACAATACGAACTTTAGTCTCCATTGTAACAGTAATGAACAGAGTTGCACATAGACGCGACCTTGCACAGGGGAAGCGTGGCATATTAATATAGATTCACGTATGCAATCACCGTTCAAGAAGACATAGGCAAGGTGGAAGAAAGGGCATGGAATGTCAGTCGCGCCCAAGGCCGACCGCTCTGTATTAACCGTCCATATCAGGTACAGCTCATGTATTGAGAGGACCCTAACAATAGTCGTTCATTACCACTCTCCTATGTTGCAGCGTTAATTGCAAACAGTAAATACGTCGATGACGTTCTTACATAGCAAATAAATCTGTTTAGATACGTATGCATATAATACGCGAGGTCGAGATGCTGCCAGGCTAAAATGTCAAGGGTTCTCTCTACTGTCATTAGACGCTGTTAATGCTTACTTCAGATTTCTTGTCCAACAATTTACTGCGACCTTCCACTTTACAATGCTTTTTAAAGCGTGCTCATACAAAATTTATTCGCCTCGATGTATTCGAATTATTTAAATTCTATTTTATAAAGATTAACCTGCCGCAGATAAATAGAAATTATTAGAATATTTAACAATATTAAAATTAATTGGTAATTCATTTATTAAAAATTATATAACTACAAGTACTTTTAAATACAAAATCGATATATATTTTTGTATTTATTTCAATAAAAGCTTTACATAAAAACATAAACTAAACTTTCTAGAGATTCTAGACTATGTTACTATATAAAATTCAAATATACAAAGCAAGTAATCAATAAAAATCATAATTATTTAACTTATTAGTACTGTGAGTCGACTAAATCAAAAAGGCACCAGGATGAGGTTCTTTGTGAGACAAAAAGAAATATCCGAGGAATTTATTATCAACGTATAAACGACAATCCTATACAAACCGATGAAAAAATAAAAATAAAATCACACGTGTACAGAACAGTCATTAAGTGCTACGCTTATTTGCGTGTTACTTTGATGTATTTTAATTTTATTGACGACAAACTCGAATAGATATACAAATATGGCTGGCGAAGGATAAAATAAATATTTTTACTTTGAATAAATTTTAATTAACATAGAGTATAATATTTTTCTACTTTTTGAGCCTTTTTTGACATCTGTTATGAATGCTTTTTAAAAAATAACTGGTTGTCGATTTCTCGCTTTGACTTATCGTTTGGTGACATTATAGTATAGTAAAGCTACGTATTCTTTGTATCAATTATTTCATAATTTCTATAAGGTTGGTTGAGTACACTACATAATTAATTTGTATTTAACTTTTTATGTCAATATGTAATGTGATAAATTTGTTTTATTAAGCTATTATCGTTTACTTTATATTTTCCCGTTTGTGGTAAAAGCTTTATAATTTATTTATCCATAACAGTGTATACAAAAAATCATAGAATCGAGTTAGTGCGGAACTGTACTCGCAGTAGAATACGATTGATTGTGGCATTCCAGCATTCATTCTACAATTACGAACCATTACGTCGCTCCATATCGGCAAGGTCGCGCGCCGTGTGAAGTCAGTGTTTATTAGATGCGTGCTGGTACTGACGAGGAAAGAATTCCTAAACGAGTTACATCGCAGCACACGAACGAACTGACGCGCCCGTCGCCCGTCGCCCGTCGCGGCCATATGGCTAATATCGATATAATAACTTTTATTAACCTCTTCAATGTCGATGTATACATATTGTATGGAAATTGAAGTGAACATCACAAGAAGTACATAACAAACATATACAGCCACTAACATATTACAAGTACGCAACAAACTACGTCACCAAAAGGGTAATATAATGATATTGATCTGTCATCTAGTTCGTTAACTTTTCAATCCGGTGTTTTTTTCTATTTTTATCATAAAAATAAAAGGAGCTACTATCGCAACTGCACGTCTAATAATCACTGCAGCTCGTCGATGAATGGCGACAACAAAAAATTGTTTCTATTACTTCAAACTGTTCAAACAAAATTTACCGTCGATCGTCTATAGCAATAAGGGTAAGGGATTTTAAAGGGATATTTATAAGAGAAAAGTACACGGAGAAACCTATGCATAATTTAAATCAAAAAAATCAAGCATAATTGAATTTAAAAACAAATTATACATACAAAAATTTGCAACGAAAAAGCAAACCTCGAAACAAACAGTCTCTGATCAACTATATCGGAGAAGCACAAGAAAAAAAAACGTTTAAAAAATTATCTTGAGCATCGATATTACTTGATCCATCAAGACATTTACTAAAGATAGATTATTAGACTCGATTTATTTATTTACGTAAAGCAATATTCCGTAAATAGTTATCCTGTCCGGTTTGAAAGGCATAGGCCAGTGAAAATACCTGTCGTGACTGCGTAAATGTTAATTTAATATTATCCAATAAAATGTATGCAAATAAATTCAATAATAACATATAAATAATTATTAATCAATTGAATAGTCATAAAACGATCTAAGCTTATTATAATACCATCTTTTAAACTACCATATTGTAAATGATAAAACTTTATATACAAGGGTTGATGTATTTAAAATATTTATTAAGACTATTTAATGAAGCGCCAATAGGCTTATGGTTACGGGTACGGACTACCGATCTAGTGATCGTGGGTTCGAATCCCGCCGTTCGACTATTGTCTTGGACCATATCCTAATACAAGCTTTTTCAAGCTTACCTGGTATGATCACAAGAAACATTAATAAATTAGCAAAAATCTACAAATATTTATTCTAAAAAAAAATCTAAGAACTTGTTTTTTTTAGAAACATGAAAACATTTGCACATTTATTTATTTCATTGTCTTTTCAAGAATAATATTGGATCTTATCTGTCTCTCTTCCAAATTCTATCCACATTCGTTAGGCCGTTTTGGAGTTAGGTGATAGCACTTTATCAAAACTACGGCTTTTTTTTAGTAAAATAATGTCTTGTAAAAGTTTTCATAATTTAAAATATGTTGGTGTTCCGAAATGATCACAATAATCGAAAGATTCAAAGCGACGTCAGTTCCAATTCTCACGGCCAGCCTTGCGCAATAGCCGTCACACATCGCATTATACTTTTCATATGTCCTATGCATAAAACAGCCAGTATTTTATTTTATAAGATTATAAATTGTTTTCACGTTTAATTTTTTTTTTTTAATAATTTAATATTACTTCGTTTACAAATTACTGTTTGTTCTGTCAACGGTAATTACTTTTTGATTTTATGACAATAAATTTTATAATCACTAACTTTGACAGCAAGCGAACATTACATGGATTTTTTTATTGTATACGTATAAAACACGGTTGTTTATTATTATCTTTTTTTTATGAATTCTAAACTAACGCTTGACCACGTTTCCACCCGATGCCAAGTGATGATATGGTCGAAATATGGTACGTGCTAGTTTAGTAAGTGCCTATTCACTCTTCTTTTGAAGGCACCCAAATCGTCATTCACAATATCATATTTTATTGTGCGGAGGTCATTGAAATTTGGTGACATTTTATACAACGTATCCATACATACAAGGTCATATAATGTATCCAAGATACACTTGAATTTAGAAGATTAATGTAATTAATACTTCAATGCACTTTAAAGTAAAAGTATAGAAAAACAATTGAAATTGACGCGCGTAACGTTTCCCGTACAGAATAGAAACATTATTCCACTTTCACATCTTTGTTTCCTCTATGACTTCAAAAGTATTTTATCAAACTTAATATACTTTAAAAAAAACAAGACTAGACGTAGCGTCGTGCAACTCGTAAAATTCACAACATAGCTCTAGATAAATATGCTCGTAGATTAAGGCAAATATATTTAAGTTCTCCAAATGTTTCCGACGGCATACATACATAAAGATACATTACACGACCGGGGATAGTTAATACTCTATCTAACGATTTGAACACCGTTTAGTAACGAACGAATAACTAACGATTTAAATATTCATAATGATGCTTTTGGTAGAAAAAAAAAATATTGTATTTATTAAAACTATCATTATATGAAATTGTTTTAAATCATATTTAAAATTTACTTAATTAAAGATACGTGGAAATGTTGTCTCTTAACATAATGAAACATTGAAAAAAACTACGTGTAGAGTCGCGGGCGGTAGATAAAGTACGTAAAAACAGATACCTACGTCTAAATAGTAAGTGCATCCGGCGTGAACAGTGCTTTAGATGAAGGTCGAGAAGATTTACCGCCTTTTGTGTTCGCAACCACGCACCGCTAAAGATACTCACCTTTACAATCAAGAGATGCTTTATTAAATAATGTTCGTAGAATTTACAACACCTGTTCATGAACATAGACTTAACACTATCTAGCCTCTTGCATCATTTACTTCCCAGTATGCATATTTTTTATTAGACCGTACAGAAAACATATCGAATTAGCTCCGATCTGTCTGACACTTGAGTGAGTGATTTGATGAAAGATAATAATTGTAAAATGTACTTAATTACGGTTAAATAAAAAAAAAATCGTTACGTTTTTTCTTTAAGTTTAGCATAAAACTGGTTTTATATATTTATTTTTAGACTGTGGATACTAAAATAGTATGGTTCTTTTGCATAACATTTAAAAAAAAAAACATCAAATTCATTAGAATTTGAATCCACTATGAAAATATCTCGAGAGTATCTTCAACGAACTTCAACACAAGTCACGTTGTCGCTTATAAAATATCGTATAAGATTCGCAAAGAGGAAAAAGCCAATTTAATACAACCTCTGTTTACAAAAACATAATAAGACGGTACGAGCCCATTCAGGTAGACGGACGTTTTCTATACGAAATAGCAGTCATTAAGAGATGCCAAAAAGGAGAAAATCGTAATCGCCGTTGACTGTACACCTAAAGGGTCTAAACGACAATAAAACATTCGGTTCCAAACAAAAGGCGTTGTATGCCCGACCTTGGTGGATAAGTCAAATTCTTGTAATGTGCCAGGCGCGTGGGCGACCGCAAAAACTATCCTATGACTTTGCCCGACTTAGTTGCACAAAGTTCTAACTTCGAACCTTTCCAATGTTATTTGGAACTTTGTAATATTGAGATGTGATTCGAATGTCAGCTGGACAATTGCTACAACCCACACTCCTCGGGTCGGGTGAATCGCACCAGTATAAGCGAGCAATATTGCATCTTAAAGTCGCGACATCGCTAATTAGACAACGTGCTTACTACGTAGCATTTAATTTTCGCAATGTTTAATATTAAGAATGCACTATTTTACTCATACAAATGACGTACAACAACAATCTTTTACTAAGTACGTAAAGAAAAATCGATTTCAAATAATATTTTCTTTATTCCATGTTTTTTTTAAATATCCAGATTAGAATTATACCTTTTTTATGGTAACGGGGGGATAATCTTCAGATAATTCGGATACCCTGCGTTCGGGGGGAAAGGTGGGGTACATCATCACCGATTGTACAGACTGTACAATAATTCCTGTAGAATCTTTGTGTCTCTGCATAAACATTGGATTAGTTAAAAATACCA
>JAODUI010000012.1:8140135-8176138 GCA_027563995.1 Papilio gigon
CCAGTCCCGGACTTGCAGCTCTCTCAGGTCCTTCTGCACCTCGTCTACCCAGCGATACCTGGGGCAGCCAACCGGGCGTCGACCACTTGGCCGACTTGGATTTTTCATACAGTCACAATCAAAAGCTGTGTCCTGTTGGTTATTGTTTCGGTATCGTCAATGCTTAAGAAACATTTAAACGAGTAGCTTCTAAAGTGGAATACTGCCAAGGACATTAATTGTACATATATACATCTCGGTGCAAATAAATCACTTAGTCACTATATTTTCAAAGAATTGATAACATATATAAAAGTAGTTATTCCTCCACAGAAATTCTGACGTAGTCGAACTAATCTAGGGATTGATGGAAATGCTATTACTGTAAATTTTATAGACAGAGACAAAAAAAAATGTTTTTATACTGGTGTTTTGCAGTATTTAACATGTCACGATATTTTTTGGCATTGGGAAAGGCCTATGTCCAGCAGTGGGCAGACAAGGGCTGTTGATGATGATGATGATCTTTTTAATATTATTGTATTATTTAATTACAGAACGCTCTGTATAAAACTCCTTATATTATTCAGCTTCTAACATTTAAGTAAATGTATTTGTTGAAAGTTTTGTAGCACATCGAGTTCGCTTTCACCATCGAACACAAATCCTAATTAGCTCTAAAAATTGTAATTAGCAGATTTATTAGTGTCTGCGCCGAAATTCGAATTCATTACGAAAACATGATGTAAAAATTAATTTTATGCCAAAATTCTACTCGATGATGGTAATTTGTAGAACGGAGGGATTTTTGTAACAACTAATTTTATATCTGATCAAACATGCATAATTTTAATTTTATATCTTAGTACAAGATTTGAATTTTAAATTGAGACTTTATTTTTGTTATTTGCTATCTTGACACATAGATAATGTTTACTGTTATATAATGAAGCGTTTTAAATATAACAAGGATACATTCGTTACTTTATATAAAAAGTACAATAACCATTCTAATTATAATTTATTTAACATCTTGTTTTTATTACAAAAGCAATAACAACCAGAATATCCACCGTATTTCCTCATTCCCCTTATCAAATACTTCTCTTGGAAAATAAATAACATACCTACACGAACAATGTTATAATAAACATTTCTTAGAGAACATTAATTAAAATATACATTCATGGAAATTATAACTAACAGAAATCAAACATAAAAACTTGTCTGGTTATTAAAAAATGAATGATAGCAAATTTTACAAATAATTTTAACACTAATTATTTCTGATTACTCACCTAGAACTGTTATCCGAGAGACAATAATTTTGCTATATCATCATCATCACCATCATCATCATCACCATCATCATCATCACCATCATCATCATTGTCATCATCAACTTTACTGGACTGTTAATAATAACGCAAAGAAAATAGTACAAGTAAAATGATGTAATGTACATCAGAAAAGCCGATGTTTTTACAACGGAATTGAATTTCAAAATAAGTGAACAGTCAATAACTGAATAAATCGACAACTAAGATACGCAAAGTAAACGGATACAATAAGGTTGCTTCTACAGAATGTAAGAATAGCATTGCGAAGGTCCTTCCGCGTCGCACCACTGTCTATTAAAGTTGAAGCACTAAACATGTTTAACCTCCAGCTATTCGACGCAAAAAAACATTCAACCTTAATACCGAAGTTTAATATTTAATATTTGTAATAATGTAATTTTACATGCATTACGATTCCCACGCGAGCCGAGTCTCGAGGTCGACTTTTTCTTAACTTATAGATCCCTTTTCCACTGCTAGTTGCAGCACGACTTAACTCGTACGACTACTACATAAGTACGGCCGCAACGTCTATCAGTCGCGGTAGTGGAAAGAAACTATGAACTTTGATATGAAGGAACAAAGTGTAATTTCAACTAATATGCACCGCACCTCGCCAGCGACAATGCGCTTACAAAACAAATTGCAACCAGTGTCTAGTCGGTCACGACTTGCGTGGGTGTTTTACCATACCTGATATCATACAATTGACCTTTGATAAGGCTATTAAAGTATTAGCTTCAGGGGTCTACTAGTAAAAAATAGACAAAGTCCAAACAGTCTGTATGTACTGTCTGTATGTTTGCCTTGAAACTGTAAATGTTTTAATTTATTATTTAATTATCATTAATTGATAACTCTTCACTTCTGTCTTTATATTATAATCTTCTTAATCGTTAAGATTCAATTTGAATAGATTTGTATAAACTGTTAGTCACCCATTATTCGAATTTCGAATTTTATTTGTAAACACAGATTTTTTTTATTTTTAATTAAAATAGTTTTAAATACTTCTTTCCCATGCTAACTTTAACTGTATCAAATTTCTAGTTTATCTATCAGTCTATGTAACTTTTAAACATTATTAAACTTCTTGTAAACTTTGTTAGCTAAAGTCGCACATTTACCGGCCACTTTCAGCGTCATAAGGCTAATAAAAATAACGATATTATGATTTTTATCACAAACGTTTACGAGATTACGAAAGCTCATAATGTGACACGTTAAGAAACTCGACACCTATAAAAATATTCGTTTAAAAACAAAACGCTCACTTTAATATATCGGTGGCCATGATTTTTTTCTCATCTAAACGTTCGTGGCTAATAAAGAAAATGATCACTGCCTGCATTACGTAATACGTGAAGCGAACAACCTTCACCTTTCACAAGCGATTAGGGTTGCCAATCCTTCAACTTGAACCCGAAATCATCTATATTGAATACTACATAATCAAAACAGAATTTTGACATCCATGTGCTTTGGTCAAAATGTGTATATTTGGTTTGATTTTCTTTTATTTCGCCATTCGTTAATGAGTAAGGATACTCAATGTTTTTTTCTTCCCCAGTGTGCGGTTTAATGTTTATAAATAGTTGGCAGCCCTACAGCGACCGAAGATAATAGAGCAAGATGTCGGCACGAGCAAAGAGCGCGCAATTGAACCGCGCGATACTCGCTGCTCGCTTAGCGATGACATTTACAAGCACTTAGGTACTAGGGGACTGGTATACTAGTAATCGGCAGTTATGGAATCCTGCTGTTAGAAGTATGGACTTAATAAATATATCTAATGAACTTGAACAGTGTTTGAACAAATAACCTCAATATAACACAATCCTAAATGCCTCAACAATGTCCAAACACTGGTAAAAATGTTGTCATCCCGTTTTGAAATTAGATAATGTTCCATTTTCGAATTGATATTTTACCAATGGAAAGTCCATAAGAAATGTAACTGACAACATAAGGTAGCATTACGCAAACGTTATAGATCTACGGTTCGCTTCTGTTATGCTTTGAAACTAATAAAAGTTTTCCTTTATTGTATATGGGAGAAGACAGAGGCCCCTTCGGTGTCGAGAAACACGTCAGCCCATTGTTCCCCGCGCTACAAACATTTCGTGCACTTTTACGTGTCAGTGAATCATTACGAATGTTCATTTGGAATGTTTTACACCGCGGCTTTAAACATAGCGTTCCTGTTATTGACACGGTATTTTACATTAAGCTTTATTGACTTCAACAAAACAATAACTTGTTGTTTTCCCTAACACGTCTTAATTAGGACAAACATTAGACAGTAAGATCTAATGAAAAGGAACAGTGTACAAAGGTACATTGAAAACTTATTATAGGACCATATTGAGTAAATTAATTAGGTATTGGTTATGTATAACAAGGATACAGACGGTTGATTTTGTTAATACAAGAGGAACTGGGCTAACGGGCGAAGGGAACACAGAAAGGATTTAAATTAGATTAAAAGAAATGTCCAACGGCAACGTTATTCTAAATCTATCAATGTTAGGAAGGAAAATTAAACGCTGTTACCGAATGTATAGACTAGTACAATTGTTGAACTACTAAGAAAAATCATTTTCCATTGTTCAAACTGTGTTCGTGAATCACGCTCTGTTTTCCAATAATGTAATGTCTGCACTCGTAGGTGACATGATTCATTAGAAAAAAATACTATAGAATATATTTCTCATCCTCCCAGCTAATGTTTAATTGCAAATCTATAACTACCGCTTGTGTCATATCGTTCACATGACTCATCTATGTTAAAACTACTGGTTGCCGCACGCCATGCGCTGTCCTTACTCACCAGTGCAAAGTTCATGATAGATAAATTAATATATCTACAAAACCAATTCAATAATTCTAATTACAATTACTGCCTTACTAATTTTTAAAACAAATGATGGTTAATAAAAAAACTGTTGAAGAAGAGATGGACAAGGAATCTGTGGTTCCTACAGCATTGCGGATGTCCATGGACATCGATGATCGTCTTGTGATCCTGTTGCCTGTTTCCCCGCTTCACTTTAAAAAAAAATAATTTATATGGTATGGTAAGATAGAATCGTATTATTTTGTTATAATGTTAGTTCCATACAAATGTATTAAGGGACAGTATATTACTTATGTCCATTAAAGGACAACAACAGTGAGTGTAATAAATAATAAAATATATAAATTTACTAATTATTTACTGACTTTTTTGTTTTCCTCTCGACCGTTTTTTATGGTTGTACCAAAAAAATATTTTGTGGTATAGTTTTCCTTTACTCGAATTATACGACTGATTCAGGATGATTTGTATGAAAAAAATAGTTTCAAGTTTAGTAAATTCCTTACTAGTTATTGGTTACCTTTGGGGTAGTGTAGTATCAATTTTTACTTCTGTTAGATAGTGAACGACACTTACGATGCAAGAGTTTAATAAATTCAGGTTTTTGTTGTTACATAATCATGTTTTTATATTTTTATATAAGAAAAAGGGACAAACGAGCGGTGGGTAGAAAAGGGTGATCACTATTTTTCACGATAATAGATTTAGACAGAAGATGAACGGAGGACTTAATATAACTAAAGAGAATAGAATTGAACTATACTCATGATCATGATTTTAAACAAATGTTATTTTGCATATAATAAGTCTATGTCCAAAACATACTACCATTGTTTACAAGTCAAGCAAGCTTACTCAATAATTATAAAACAAATACCCGCTAAATAATATTAAACGCTTTGTAAGTTGATATGGAAATTGACACGTGATTAAAATCGATTAAAACGTTGTATAGGAAACGATCGACTGCTGATAACAGTATGCTAATGCTAGCTCGCAGGCAGTCACGGCGCCGCCGTCGACACGTACCGCTGTAATTAAAAAAAAAGTCCAAAAGATGATTGAACTATATCCTGCTTGGGAAATAGCAATTTACAGCTAACTTTAGCATTTGATAGTCCGTTTCACTGGTTATTTTGATTAAGTATTTTATGTCTAAATATGTTTTTTTCTTTCGTTGTGGCATGGTCTCCACAACTCGTCGAGTAGCGCATATTTAACATTATTAATATACACGAATCATCTTTATAACAAACGACTAAATGTCATTAGATAAATGGATACAATTAATAAAATTGTTGTATATTATATGTTAAATTTATTTCTGTTGTTTATAAAGAAAATTGAGTTTTTAATTAATATTTATTTCTCCACAAATCCGTTCGTTTCGGATAATCTCCGTATCGACCGGTACTCACGGGATTTTTACTTCTCTAAACTAACAAATTTCGTTTCTTCTTTCAGTAATGTTCAAAATTGCACTAAATTCTTTTCAAGTAACATTCTGGCCATACTACGATACCTTATGTTCACTGAAATTGGGTCTCTGATAAATTCCGTTTTAAGGCTCGTTAACATCAAAAGTCCAAAATTACAAAATGACACGATAAATTAAGAGATATGAGATTAAGCCCGAGTCAGCTGTTGCAATGTTTGCGAAAGGAAAAACCCTTTCGAATATGACGCAATGTTAATACATATTTCGTAGACTTGGACCCCTGCTTCTTTTCATTTTGCAGGAACTTAGATATTATACTACCTTTTTCTAACTAGAATTCTTTAGGTGGCACTATAATTTGAAGTAATTTTATATAACCGTTATATTGTAACTGTAATAAAAACCATTATATTGCAAGCAAACATTTTTAATGTGGTATTATTTTTAATTGGATCCGCGTTATACATACTTTTAATGATTATATTAAATTACAATGTTATAAAAGTACTATAACAACATTGATGCCAACATTTTAACTAATATCTTTGAAAAAAGTTATTAATATGTGGACATGATTATAAAGGGACTGTCGACCGAATGAAACAGATCGATAGATGATTTCGAAGACAAAAACATGTTGAAAATACAAGTCTTCGTCGCTTTAAAAAAGGCACAACAAATATACTCTAGTTATCCTGTTCCTTAAAATACGGCGCATCGCATTCTCACAGTAACAATAATAAAAAAATATGGTAAAAATGCTACAAGGAAAATTTCTAATAAAACATTTGTTGTATAGAAAACAAGCCAAACAGCGTTCAGATGAAAAGTAAATTTGACCGGCACGTCTCAAGTAACACCATTTCAAGTAACGCATAATTACTAAAGGTGACATTTGAAAAGTCGGTGCCTCTCACGATGATGTGTGCAGGAAGTGAGTCAGTTTTCGTCTTGTATCACGCGAGGCAGACTGAGAAAAAACTCGTACGGACGTGAACACAAATAGACTTATTGTATAAGCTATATTCGGCTTTAACAACTTTGGTATAGAATTAAAAATAGAAAAAAACGTATCAATCTGTTGGTTATTATCTACACAAGTAAGATATTAAAATGTAATAAAAAAATTGTTCATTAACATCGCTACTAATGTTCGAAATGTGTTAACTTAGTTCCAGACATATGAAATAAAATTCTCATTAAAAACAAACTCCATAAAAGTGGTAATTCCCAACCTTAAGGCATCTCTTTCACATCTTATTATATCTATAAACAAGCCACCTTTACACAGTTTGGACTATCAGTGAACTCTACTAGTTGCAACCATAAGAGGTAACCTCAAAAGATTTATTACACTTAGGTTAGCCATAATCATCAACCTGCCCTTTTCCCGCCACAGAGGCCGCGCAGTATGTACTACACTTTCATACATAAATTCTCTAACTTCATACGCATTGTTCTTTACACAATCCATACTTTTTCGGTCTTACCCTACTTTTGTAGCCCCACATTCAAACATATTAACTCACTTTTTTTCAAATACTAAAGGATTTTTGTTAATTTACTATTGTTTCTTACCATTTCAACTAAACTCTAGGCTTGTCCTAGGATATGGTTTACGACATTAGTCGAATTTCGATTAGAACTCACGACCACTTGATCGGAAATCTGAACCCTTAACTATTAGTCTTTTGTCACTCGAACTTGTAATTCTTATAACGTGCAATAGTTAATCTAAGCTATCCAATGAATATATTCAAGGTCAATGCAATACACAATTGCTTTTTAATCCTAATCACTAATGTATATGATTAAATTAAACCAATACAATGTATAATTAGGCCACTTTATAATGCTACCAATTTATAAAGATATCCAAATCATTGTATTATTGACACATTGTCTGTCATTCACAATTTCGTAATCACTATAAACAAATTTAATAATGTAACAAAATCAATCTATTTAAAGTTGTTACGTAATTACATTATCATTAATAGCAAAACATCAATAACGCGCTCAATTTAACGCACACGTGTGAGCACGTTGTAAAAATGAATTATCTGATATTAACGTACAATACACGGCGACGTAATAAGTGTAATAATACCAATAGTGGCGATTAATAACTGACTAAGCTACCAAGTTATAGGACTTAGTGGTTATACGATAAACTTATTAGGACCGATTTTCTTTCCTTTTTGTATTAAACCATATAAGAATGTTTCATAATTTGCGCTCATGATACGACGATGCTAATGCCATTACTAAACGCCCTTGCGTCATTAATAAGCCTGTTACATCGAAGAAAAGAAATGATTGCTATCAATTTGTGTTTACTCGCAATTAGGCAAATGATTTACTATGTCAGGAGCATTTCTTGAAGAAAAAGTTATAGTATCAAATTGTATAGTTAACTAAAAGCGAGAATAAAATAACTATAAGACATTTAATAGATGTTTTAAAACAACAGAAGTAAAGAGTAACATTAGGAAATGACTCCCGAGATCAAGTATGAATACATAAAGCAAATCCTTAGTGTCAAGGCTTTCCTAGGTAGTTCACGTTTCGAGATATACAGTGTGTATGAAGTTGGTCATAATACATTTGGTACCTATCTATTGTCTCTACGTACATTCTCTGTGAAATGAGGCAAATTTTCTTCATTAAATTTCTGAATCATCCAATTGCTCTACTTGCGCACACGCATTCCATAACGCTGTCTAATATCTCGTTCACTCACACAAGGATCATTAAAATTTGTTACATTACAACGACTTGCTCCACAAATTAAATAGCTTAGTCTTGATAAGCGCATAGTCAACTTTAATATAACGCCCTATGTAAAGCGATTGCTTTACACATATTACTAGACTGTAACAGTCTCCAAAATTTTCCCATTCCAGTCTCCACATAAACGACATTGAAAAATAACTAAGAGAGGTCCAAGTCCAGGACTTGGTCGCGATGGCGCGGGATAAAAAAAGTGAAGATTTTTACTAACAAGAGCCAAGGGCTTCATCGCTACGTCACTCTAGTTGGTACTCAACTAGCAAATATGTATTTCTACATAGGAGATGATGATGATTATTTATCGGCAGTGGATCCGTTGGTAGCACTAATAATGGTGTTTGAAGAGAGCCAGACGGCCAGGGCCGCGCCGGCAGCCCACACCGCGTGGCGCAACCTCGCCGACAATTTCGTTGCATTGCCCAACATTACTTCATTTCACGTACACTTTATAGAACGACCTATAACAGATACGATCATACTAAGAAAATTATCCTCTTTATTAAATTATAAATTGTAGTAACTTTTTTTTATAATTGAAATTTAATTATTACGAATACCAGCAATTAGTCAAGTAATGACGATACATGAGATGTGGTGAGAAAGCCTTCTACATTGTCAACGAAAATTTAGTGACAATTGTAATACACATAGAACTGTACAAAACATACACAAGTATTTCTTTTCATGGGTTCGGTAAATAAATTATTTTTCAAACGTTGTTAATGTTTGTATCATTCTAACATTTTTAAAAAACACTTCGAGAGAACATGCCACCTAAAATGGTGGATGAAAAATAAATGATGACAATTTTTTACCAATTCATATTAAAAGGTAATAAAAAAGATGTTGATTTAAATGATTCCAAATACGTAGGAATAGTTAAGGAAAGGACTTTGAATTTAATCGATGATATAAAAAAATCAGGGTATCCTTAGAATAACCATCATTGCACATGTGTCTCCGCCGCACAAAAGCATAGATAAACTAGTCAAGTACAGTTAACAAATTAATCAACAATAGCCGAACATACAGAATCAAATTAAAACATAACATTTGCAGTTTAATTTAGTCTAAATTCAATAGTATCAAACTTAATTTAAGTAACACTAACATTTCCACCCGTCTGACGAATATTTTATGGAATCTCTTTACAGATGTGACTCTTTTCTTTAGATAAGACGATTTTTTGTAAGAATATTCAAGTACAACTTAATAATTTTTAATAATAAATTGTGTTGAGAGGACAAGGAAAAAAATGTATTGAAAAAACAACAATTATAGTCGAAATATTCATATTTAAAGTTTCCGTTAAAACAGCAGATGATATGACGAGTGGGTTTTGGAAAACAATATAATTAGTGGTTTCGTGTTTATAGAGACGATGTTATTGAACCAATTACTTATTTTCGGATGTGATTCAAATTTACGAAGTACAAACGTAACGGAATAATTATTATCATTTTAATTTAGAAATTAAAACACGACGTCGAATAATTTTCCTTATTACTCATATGTTATTCAATCATTGTAATAAATTGCACAACAAAATGAAATCTTAAATAATTTGTTTCAAAATATAGGATAACAAAAGACTGTCAAGTTTTTATTTAATAAAAATATGAACAGATTTTTGTTACTAATAATTCTTGTTACCATTCGAGGTAAGCTCGTGTCAGGACATGGTTCGCGAGAATAGTCGAATGATGGAATTCGAAACCACTGCCGCTAGATCGTTAATTAGTACCATTAGACCATTGGCGCTTCGACAAGTCAAACTTTAAAAATATCCTTGTAACATTCATAGACCAAATATTGAGTTAACTTGTGTTGCTGTCTGTACATGGTACAAGTGCGCGCAGATTGTTTATAGCTACAAACTGTTGAATATTTATTTTGTTAAGTCGAGTTTTATCGCACGCTCTCTGTGGGAACTGAGACGTTCGGTGCCGTGGTAAAGCGTAGAAGTCGGATGTAAACGCCGTTGTAAACAATGACGCCCGCTAACATAACAATAATATATATGTAATAAATGCAAACAATTACAGCTTCCATTGAGCGAAGCTAAGATCTGTAATTGATAAGACGGACCTTGATAACGATCTTTAAATTACAAAGCAGAATAGAACTGCAATGAGACTCCGTCTGATGCTATTAATAATGTCGGTGTTAATGCTAAGTGTCCAATACAAGAGTCGCGGATACTCAAGAATAATTAAAAAAACACTCCTTTACTAAGAAAATAAAATAACCAACTTGAAATTTTTCAACATTGCGTCCAGTGTTTTGCAGCTTCTAGAACCATCTAACAGTGTCATAGTCAATTTTCATCCTTTTCCTAAGTTTCCACTTAATAGTTTTTTTTAATAAGCTTTATATATCTACTAGCTTTTACAGGAGACTTTGTCCGCTCGCAAAAAACATCTGTCTTTGCCTCAAATTTTATACAGAACTCTTAAGCCATTTTCTAATTACCAATCCACTACCAAAGCATGTATCCAATTAATCTTTTATACGGAGGTACCATGTTAATAAAATATTTGGACAGAAGTCAAATATCTAATACATCACGACGCACATATTGCCAAAATTAATTTATCCCCACTCATATCTCGAATGTTTTAGTTTGAAGTTGTTATTTTTATAACATTTGAATTTACTAACGAATTAAAAACACCCATTGAAGTAATGCAGAATTAATACATGTATTATTATATCATATAACGTACAATTGACGAAACTGAAAAAAATGTAAATAAAAAATATAGTCAGTCATAAAACATAGGCGTACGTAACCTTGCGGTGTGGTCACCACATGTCGCCAAAATTGCCTAGCTGCCTGACCTTGCCGACGATAATGTGGGAACTCTGTGTAAAACCTTTCTTGAATTTGATGGAGTCACGCGCTCTGGCCTAAGGTTATAAAAAAAGTATTCAGCTGCGATCAATTTTAACATTTATTTTTTACAACGTTGGAAGAATGGAAATATCGTAACTTGTAATGAATAATAGTTAAAATTAAAAAAAAAATGCATACATGATTTAGACAATTAGCGTAGCATAGCATTTCTCTGCTTTATTACCTGTCAAATAAAACGGTCTGGCTTGTTACTTTCCGAGTCTACCCGTTTCCATCAATGTAAACTTAAACTTAATAAGCCAAGTTAGAAACTCAAAGAAGTCTGTCGACGCTACATAAATTGATGGATGAACATTTAGTTTTTATTTAGTATATGTACATGTTATATACAAGAAATAATTGCTAATTATATGGTAATGTTTTATAACCGTGTAATTATAGTCACGACAATATCCTATAAATAATTCCAATAATAATAATTATTCGTATTACTACATATGCAAAGGAAAATAATACCTATTTCAAGTACATTAAAAGTCATGTAGTTTAAGAGCGTCCGTGGCTTAGGGGTTGAGCACTTGATCTAAATCTTCATTACTCGGTTCCGATCCCCGCCATGTCTCAGTGAGTTTTTCGTATTACATGTGTACATTTATTCGACGTTTTTATGAAAGGGAAAAGATCGTGATGCAACCTGCACTTACCTGTGAACTCGCTTAGAAGCAATAAAAAGATATATGTAAAATTTACCAGCCAGCACCAGCGCAGCGTGGTTCACTATGTTATAGTAACCCCTAATATATCAGGGGTTACTAGAGACTCTATACTAGACTCTATAGAGTAGGCTCTGAGCCCCTCAGCGTGGACGAAAAGTGAGTTGAAGATGATAACCAAAAGCTATGCACGTTAATTAGACGATAATGTTTCAGGTTCAATATTGAAATAAAAGTTATATATTTATACGAATATTCATACAGTACAAGTGTAAAACATTCTGACAGTGGCCCTCGTCTGTAAAACTAGACACAATATTTCATTCCTTACAAAGAATTCCAAAGCAGTACGTAGTGAAATGTGAGTCAACGCATCATTTTCGATTCATAAGCTCTGCCAAACAGGCCATACCACAATGGGCGCATTTTATAACAAGAAAGTTTTATTGTATTCTAGTATCTATGTCGGAAACAAACGCAACTGTTTAAGAAAGCAACTATTCACTTTGAATACCGCAGCTAACTGATGTACATAGAATAATAAACATTATTTTCAGTCTTAAATTTACCTACATTTCTATACATTTATACCCTCTAACTATCTAAGGAGAGGGACAAAATAGAGACAAGCAAAAAAGGTCTCATATGATCTTTTCTTGGGATAAATTTCCTTGGTTACAAATTTTCATTTAAAAAATCAACATAGACGTTAAATTTGGATATAACACACCATCTGCGGGTTTTATATCTATATTTTTTTAATAACAAACAGGACTAAGTAAGCGGCTTGTCGCTTGTCGCCGATCGAAGTAACCATCGACGTCCACGACGTGCGCAACACTGAAATTTCACATAACAGTCTGAAAATTGATACATCTTCTACAAAATCTACGTAATGAAAAATTTTAACAAATTTAAATGTCAAATAATTGTAATCGAATAAATTAAATAATTTTGATGTTCTTTGTTAAATTTATTTATGGAATCGTACTATAAGTATTGTTTACAACTTTTTGTACTCACGATAAGATAAACAAGTAATCAAATATTGTGAAAGTAAAAATAAATATAACGTCTCACCTTACAACTGATCAAATAATAGATTACATTATCCGATAACAATACAAGTCTAATAGATATCATTTTTTTTTTTTACTATAAACCGTATTTTTACTATCAATTCGATAACCGTTTATCGATTTACGATTGAATCTCGAATGAAATCACTTCTAAATAATTTATTAAATATCTTATTTAATTTAGTGGCTAATAAGGAAAGGATAGGGACTTAGTATGGACTCTTTTTTCATCCTAGGTCTCGGTCATCCGAAGCCGAGAACCCTGCATTCGATGTAGCTGTCAAAACCGAAAATAAACAAAACAACTAGCTGACATCTGTCGGCAGCGATAGCTTTGATTTTTGAGTAAAATCCAGTATTTGATTGTTAACTTTCCAATTTTTACTCTAAAAATATTAACATGCATTTACTAATAGTTATTCGAGTGACAAATATCAACAACTTTTTGTAGTAGCTTAACAAAGTTAGAGTACTAGAATCGTCTTTAGACGCGGCCTCGTGAAAAATAGCGCTCGCGAAAATGAGACGCGCACAAAAACTGGCAGCACAGTGGAGAAAAAAACACAAACAAAAAAGAAACAATTTCGACGGCATGAAATATTCAAAGATGGCTGTGTTACAATGGGCACCGTGCGACCGTTTAAGCATATAACCCGACTACTTTTCGAGTGTTTGTGACTTTTTCAGTGTTTGTTCTAGAACTCTTAATACTAAAGCACAACTAGAACTGGCTATATAATAGTTCTCTTTAAAAAATGGTCGGTGAGATCACCATACCGACCTTGGTTTCGCGCCGCCCGCTACGTGCGTCTTGGATTGGCCTCTGCCAATTAATTTTATTTTCTTTTTCCTAGTTTATCCAAATTCGATTGTCCTTTGTCATATTTTGTCCGATGACATAAATGGCTTGTAAAGAATTGCAATTAAAGTTTTACATCCCAGATGTGATTATATCCCACTTACAAATCGACTAGTAATGAAGTAATAGAATTTAGAATAATACTAAATGATTGCAAGATTTAAAAAAGCTATAAATTTTATCGCTCAAAACCTTTTGACTTTCCTCAAGATTTCTAATACACAATCCATACATTCCTTCACATAATAAAACCTTATAACAAAATAATCGATGGTAATTTAGTAACCGGTTTCACTTGATTAAAGAGCATAAGAAATATCTAAGATATACAACTATGTACATACGTAGTATAAATATATATATTATGATAAACAATTAGGTTAGAAGCGCACTTAAGGTTTCTCGTATACTTGCATTGTAATATATTGTTGTCTCTTTCTTATAAATAAGAACGTAAGAGACGGCAATACTACAAGTATAATTGTAGTGAAGACTCAAAGCTTGTTAGACACATAAATAAACGAAGAACCAGATGTAATAATAAATAGGCGTTTAATTACGAGATGTTCTTAATTTGGAAGTCAAACTCAAAAAGATCACATAATCGTTCGTATACATTATAGTTTTGCTTACTTTTATTACTAACTTTATAAACTTTATAAATGGAAAACAAACTTTTACAAACGACTTAAGATAAGAGTAATTTTGTAAATGGAATTAAAAGTAATCAATCTGATGCGTATTCAAAGGTATGTCCAAAGCGAATTGTTCAAAAACAAAAGAAATATAGAATATAAACATAGTCATAGTTACGCCAATATTCGTCAGTCGTATCAACGCGTAGAATAAACTTCTCGATATTCCGCTCCCAGCTTCCTGATCCGCGACATTACGAACGGTCGTAGGGTAATATTTACATTTTGAACAAAACAAACATTTTAATATTCACCAATTTGTTTTTTGTTTTTATTCATACTTATTTTTGACCTACATGTATGTACACATTATTTTTCCTATCGTACACTTTACTCATGTAGACGTCATTATTATCTTAACGTTTAACCTATGCTGTTTAAACTATTAAAACTTTCATGAGACATTTCTTTAAACTACTGTGCCAGGCGTGTCGCGACCACGAGTACATCCCTATAATTCACTCACCCTGATGAAGGACCCCCAATGTGTCCGAAACTAGTCGGTACCTACACCGATCTACATGTGAGTTAAGCCGTTTTTATTAGTAGTCTATGCTGTTATGTTCAGTCTTTGCATAACATCGAATTGGATGACGGTCTGCAACTAGTTACTAAGTGAAATAATGATTAAGTTGCAAGAAATATTGTGTAATGATTTTACACGGCCACTCGGGGTGTACTCCCGGAGGGCAAAACCAAAAAAAAACATGTTAGACGTCATCGGACTATACTATACCTTTCTGAGTTCATAATATCAGTATAGCGATTGAAAAGAAAGGATGAAGTGGAAAACGATATTTTTTAAAGTTAAAGTAATGGAAAAGAACCTTCGAGAAACAAAAAAAATCCTGACCATATTTTATTTAATTTATATGACAACTTAAATAAAAACGGAAATCCGTCACTGTTAAAATATAATTACTGAAAGGAAATAAGTAATTAATAAGAACTGAAATATATAAAAATAAGATAAAATAAGTGAACATCCTTTGAGATTGAATGAAGTAAAAAAAGCTTTAAATATTGGTTAATACGAGAAGAGATAAACTCAGTCCTTCCTTGTTCGCTATATCAGTTATGAGGATCAAAAGATATTGGAAAAAACGATTATCAAGTTCAGATAGGTTAAAAGCCTAAATTTAAAGACGGTGTTCAAGTTGAAAAAATCAACTTTGGTTAGTACGACGGTTACAAGTTACATTTAATTAATCGCCATCTTTAATGCGTCAACATAACAAACATTTTGCCTATATTAAACAATTTTCCTATATTCATTGTATGAAAATCAATTTCATTATTTTAATTACTAATTTTACTGAACTCATTTTGACCAAAGTTCCATTCTTAACGGAAAAGCTCACTTCACAATAACACAGAATCTCCAATACGTATAAAAATATCAATTTAATATTAAGTGAATAAAAAAAAAATTGTTCCTTATTTCGCAACAATAAACAATACGTTATCAAGTATTATTTAATGAAAATATACGAACAGTAATAATGTACAACAATGGCACGTGTAGACAAAAGGATTTCTGAATATGTTGCGTTTGAAATCAATATAATTTTATTACAAGAAATTGTAACGCGGAAGTATTCAACAACTGTTGCAATAAACAGCCACTTTGTCGACCTATTGAAATACACATGCTTCTATATGTACTATTAACTAAATAAATACGCGCCTCGATAAAAAAAAAAAGTTTTACATAAGACGTTTTTTAGCATTGAGCATGTAATATGCAAACCGAAATGAAGAAAAGTTTAATTGAAAAAGATAATATAAAAATATTTTAGAAATAAGTTTGATTCTGACTAATGTAAGAAATATAGCAGCGGTTACACTTGTCCACAATATTTAATGAAAATGTCACCGTAAAACAAAAAAGTTGTCTAATTATAACGGGAAATAGATTAAAGATTAATTTAGTGACATTAATAAAAAAAAAGTAAAAACAGATTAAATTATGCTAATGTATATTTTTTTACATTTTCGTTCTAACAGTGTATTTATTATTAAAAGGAATGCCTGTTAATAGTTTGATGTCCGTTTTCGAATTTCATCTCAGGGAAATGCTACTGCGCTTCATAATTATGATGTAAGGAGCAGTATGAAACATGACGTCATCACGAAGTGACGTCACCGGTCACGTTCATGGAAACTTTAATAAACGTGAATCAGGATTATGTACATATACTTGATTGCACGAACAGCTTCCTAACAACGATTTTGTATTCATATCTGCGACGGTATAAATAATTTATATTATATCAATGTTCCATTTTATGATAAACTTCGTAATTTGAGCTTTCCTGCCACCTGTGTTGACCTTCGTACTGAAAATGCTGTTACACCACGTGCCAGAGACGTTAAGCCTTTGAGTGCTTCAAGTATCTTGCTACAACATTAATCATAAAATATATTTAGACTATAACATGGCTATAGATACAATAGACATTCCTAGTATGTTGCTTTTATTTTAACATACATAAAAAAAACTTTTTTTAATATGTCCCGTGACACTGTCTGCGCCGAAATCAAAAAGTATAGAAGTTCGTTCTAACTACAATCCATCCATCCATGCAATCTTTTAGATCTTAATATTATTTATAATTATGATTAATTTTTTACAAGTTACCTGAATACAGTCACATAAATAGGCATTATTCAAATGAAGCTAAATGTAAGATTATTAGAATGAAATATATTAGCAGAAAAATATTATTTCCAAGTACTTACACGGAGATTCCTGCGTGTAAACTTTTGTTGTATCGTTATTTTGTAATAAACAATAAAAGGAAAACGTGACAGTATAAAGTTGTAAATATTGTACATAAAACAGGGACAGATTATGTACTCGGGTAAATAATAAAAGTTCAATAACTGCGTGGACATTTTTTTCATTTCACGGATTAATAATTTTACAAGTTATGGGTATAAGAGTAGAATTAAAGTAAAAACTACTAAGCGTCGAGCTCCCCCAAAGATCCACACTACGATCGGTCTTCTGCCGCCCAAATTAATGTTACTCCCATTAACTGGACCAGATCATCAGCTTCATGTTGCGGGAGGTTGAAATCCTCAAAGGAGTTCAAATGCAATTAAATGTTATGCCGATAGTCACATCAAAGGCTTTAATTTCTTAGAATTAACCATAGATTCTTCATATAATAGATAACTCAAAGAAGAAAATTCGTATAATACCTAAATCCGGCCCTGACTAGAATTAATTATTAATTGCTGCCGTAAGCACTGCGCGGTGCTGGGTCACGTGGCTGTCAGAAGTCGTATCGTTTTCAACAAAGTCAATTAACAACGCGCCCGAGAATACCAACCATTACTAAGACATTTAAATTAATTTCACTTTATTACATTTCAATTTATTTAATGAAGGAAAAACAATTGAAACGGCTAATGACGACTTTAAAAACAAGACACATTTCGTATTGACGTCATGGTTATCTTACTAAAGAATATAAAGTTTTTTTGTTATTACAAACTCAAATCATTTTCAACATCGATACTAACACTTATAAAAAATACAATTGTTTCAATACACTTTTTAAATTCTAACCAGGAACTACGCTTTCGTAAAATGCCAGGGTTAAGTGAGTGCAGTGAACTGTTTCATATTGCGGGTAATTCCAATTACTTGTACAGAGACATTGTGAATACACTACTAAACATTTTCTACATTTTATCGATGTACTGTGATTGTTCCAATCTTTTTTATTTCTCTGTTACTCTAATCTGGAACTGCGTAACTGATAATAAATCTGTCTTCATTTGAACGAAACTTTAGAATCCTATCTCGAAAAAGCAAAAGGATTCTGTAAAATAACTTTCGTTTATCGAATTGTCACTTTGCCGAATTGTATCATTCGTTTTGAATATATATTGTAATTTCTATTGTCACGTCTCGTTTGATCATGTTAACCGACTCTTAACACGGTCCCTGCGGTACGAGGTGTTGTCGACCCGCTCCGCGACTAGACGTTAGTGCGACACGCGGTCCATTAGACCACACCTTCTTTAACAAATTTATGCCCGTACCCCAGAGAAGTACACGTTTTTCCATATCGCACCACATGGAAGTTGCATTAGGGATGATTCAGGCTTCGTTTCGCAGCGAACGTGTTAATCAATTCTTCTCATTCTTTATATGAGGCTAACTGCCGAATAGGGATTAATTTAAATATGTACCAGCGTCTTAAACGCCACCACATTTCAATTCGATATTCGCCGAATATCCATCGAAATTCCTAACTAATTACGATGTCTGTTAGACTGCAAGCGTTGCTTACGAAGCGAAATGTTCAACAATCGTTTCTATATTCGGCCGTAAGCCCTGAAAATGACAATTCGATCCGTCAATAGCCATAATTCGTCTGACAACGTGTCGATTATTCGTACCTCGTTGTGCATTGCGTAACCCAGCAATCTTATAGCCAGTGATAGCTGGTACGATTCCCTGGCGGGGTTATCTATAATTTTGTAACGTAATGCGCTGACGAAGGTTGTGACACAGTTTTCTTCGATTCATATTTTATCTTTAGAGTGTTATTTCAATTGTTTAGATATTATTGATCGACAACAAGCGAACGTACGTTTCGATTTGATAAAATACGAGCGTCAATGCAATCAATGAAAGTTGTACGTTTACTTAAGCACATGTTTGACTCGCGGCTTTACTCGCGCAAAATTGAAGCCAATTTACTTCACCGTTTATAACGATCATTAGGAACTAACGGAATAATTCACATATTCGTAGAAATGTTTGATATCTTGTCGCCAGACTTTTTGATTTACTTTTAATGTAAAGTTACTTTAATGCTTTAAACAAGAAATAAAAAAAAATGTTATATTTTATACAAACTAATAATGTTTCGACTCATGAAGTTTTCCATGAGAATAAGTCAAAGCTGTGACCCATATTAAGTCTATAGTTTCTTCCCGAAATATTCGTCAAGGCCACCACAGGCTATTTGAAATATTGAATTATTTATGGTTTTTTCTAAAGGATAATGCGAAGAAATATTGTTTGACTTACCGCGCCATCTATACTGATATATTAAATAAACTTAAGTGACATGTTACGTTCGTGATAATTTGCTTTAAACATAGTTAACTGGGGCTTTATTAATTATATTTTATTAACTTACAATATAAAAGGGAAGAAAATTGTGGTAAATCGCAAATTTACTTTGGCTGCTCTAATGGCCTAAGCCTAAGGTAGGAGAAAAAAGGTCTACGAAATACAAGTGTGTTAAGTCGAATTAATGGAAATGAGAAATTATATTAACACATATAGCTGTGTAGCTAGACTGTATCGTTTTTTATCTTTAGTTTTATTTTGAAACGATTCAAAGCTTTAATTTATATTACAAATGTTTCTCTTTATAATAAGTTCGTGATATCGGCAATATAAAGGTAAGTTACGAATTTACGTTGCGTTTTGTTTTATTGTGTTGGTAAGTACCAACTTGGACGGCTCTACATCTTTGAATAAATCCTTAATGTATGCAAAAAGAGTACATCATAGACAACATCTATGCGTAGGTGTATGAAAGTGGAAAAATAGAAAGGTGTTCGATATTTAATTTAGATCAAAATTACTATGTACGTCGAATGTTTACAACATCGTTATTACCGGCATTTTGTTTTTACATTCGTGTACAGTCAAATAAATAATATATAAGTTATTTAAAAAAAATCTTACAAGTTAAGGATCATTTATTACAATTAGAATATTTCTTAAACTTTAAACGCACTATGTTGTTCTGTGAATACATCTCCAACGAACTTCTGGTTGCATTGAGGTCAGGCAAAAATAAATGATTGGTCCAACCATTATTATAATAGAACGAACAGATTTTTATAGACTTAGTTATAAACCGTCGTATTAAAATGTTCAATTATATTTTGAGGAACCAAATAATTCGTTTATAAGTATTCAGGTTACCTACATTAGAAAGAGAGTATTAAAGTCCCGCGATAAGCGTGTAGTTTATATTTGAGGTTATCAAAATGTAACACTGAGCTGCAACTATCGCATTGGGCCTAAATCGGCTATTTATAACTGAGATCGGCCAACGACTATTCCTTAAACAAACATTAAAACATTTAGTTAAGCGATGACCCAATGGATATATACGCGTCATCAAAGATAATTATAAGATTGCATGCTGGAAGGTGATTGGATTAAGAACGTAATAAGAAGGAAATTAGGCTTTCGATCGACTTTTGTTTTTGTTCTCTCCGCCCATATCCACACAGTCTTCAATAGTCTGCGATGTTGCGGTTGAATACAGCTCGGTGATAACGTAATAAAAAAGATTGCTTGTAGTCGATATTAGTAATAATAAATAGACAGTGTAGCGGTGTGTCGCGGCGGTTGCAGTGTCCGCCACGTGCGACAGCGACCCGGTGTGATATTCAATACGCACGCCCGATGTTTCTAGGGTTACGTAATGTAATGCCAACTTTCAATGTCGCCAGTGCGGCGTTAGTACGTACCTATACGACCACGTACATACTACGTACGACCCATCCTCTCCTACGCCCGTAACTATGTCGTCTGACCTTCAGAGACCATTGTCGTTTAATATTTCATTGGAGGATGTGGGTTTCTTGTAAGTTTATGATATCGCTACTTAAACAGATGAGCGTGAAATTTGACACAAAGTTTATAAGAAGAAGTGTCCAAACCTAAGTTACCAATAGTATGTTTAGATTGCATTTAATCCTGTCTAAAATTTACATTACATTATATACAATTTATTCTTAACATAGTAAATAAACGATGTGATGTTCATTTGTTTTAACTTAATGAATTTTGAAATTTTATATCATTCTTGATATAGCGTATCCTGAAGAGTTTTTTATATTACCTCTCCGTGCACGACCTCTTTTGAAGCATCTAACACGTGTCAGTAACAAGCAGGAAGATTACTATTCAAGCAGTAGTGTTATTAAATGAATACAAAGCATGAACATTCAACTACAAATTAAATTGTGATGATATCATTAATTGTTTCTGTTCCTGTATACATCTCATATCGCGCTGCACTCTCATCCGTTCCCATTGAATAGTCAGATAGTGTGTCGTGTGTAACAAAAATTTATTTCTAACGTCCCATTTACTATTGCAATTGTCACAGTGACTCAGTTTCGCACGATACGATCAGGGTTACGCAATTGAAAGTTCGTGTTTTTTTATACTAATGTCAACAGTATTAAAGTTTTTGTTAAGTTAAAAATTCTTACATTACTCATTTACTTAAGGTTTTAAATTCCTCGCTAATATTGTCATAGGCAACAGCTGGCTGACTATTAAAATACATTTTGTACATGCGTCAAGAGCTTTTATATGTTAGAAAGTAAATTAGCCTTTCACCGATGTGCTTTTAATAACATTTTAAACGAAATGCCAAAAACATATACGCGGTCGTGTTGTATGTTGCATAACTAATTATGTTTAAACACGTTTATTTTTAATCTACGGTCTAGCGATCTAGCGGTCATAGGTTCGATTTCCACTATGAGACTATTATCGTGAACCATATCCTAACACAAGCTTTTTCAACCTTACCAGGAATGGTTACAAGAAGTATTAGTGAATTAACAAAAATATGCAATAAAAAACATAAAAATGCACAATTCACGTCTTTGGAACAAGCGATGCCATCTCGCGGAGGAAAATCCTGGAACGGACTCCACTGTTGGGGAACCAGGAGCGTGGGGCGACTTCTTTCCAAGCGGAGGTATGTCAAAGTCATAAGTACTGTGTAAACAAGCAACAACACAATGTTTCCATTCACTGCGAACGATAGCCTTAAATAGAACCGTCGAAGTAAAGTAAATAGAAAGTGATAGTGAGGCCTTCGTTATTATCTATAGAAAGTAGATCTCGCAACGAGCAAACTGTACGGACGTTTGATAAAGTCTTGTAAAATATTTATGCAATTATATTAACTACGATTAGTTAGAATTTATCTACTTAGCTCCCCTACTTAGTACATAGAGGCCTATAAAATAAGTTGATAAAGTGTAACTACGTAGTGTAAATAAAATTAATTGAATAATGTCTTTCACTTATGTATCTTAATGTATTATTATGCAATATGTAGTTATTTCGGCTGTTTGAAAGTTGTTTCAAAATCGTTACTTAAGTAATTAATAATTATTTTTTTAGTTCGCATTGAACTTATCAACGAAACAAAAGAGAAAAATGTTATAGTAGTTTCAAAATATTGAATGATTTACTTAACAAGTGGTATTCTGAAATTTGACTAAAGTAGAAAATCTTTCCACTTTCCATAAACCGTTCACGGAAGTCCAGAGTATCTCATTTTCCGCTTGGTTGCTGATGCAATCCAGTTCACGGATTAAAATGTTTACAAATCACGGAGAAAACTGATGACCATTAGTGGCGAACGGAGCAGCGGCGGTGCGGAGTGAAGTCACACAGGTACAAAGAGAATTCATTCGCAGGTCGACGTGATACAATGACAACTTCAATAAATCAACTGTCATAGAAACATAAAAATAATCTGGTGTACTGTTCTTGACCGTCTTTAAATGGTAATGTGTAGAAAACAACTTATGCTTATCGTTTGTGGTATACAGATCTGGAAAGACAAGAACATTGAGATGTCGACATTCTTTAGTTTTGCTGTAACTTTAGCTACCAACAGGGTGTTTGACCTATGAACTAGTTTCTCATGCTTAGGAAGACAAGAAGGAGGAGTGCACTGCGCAGGAGTGGCTGGATGCGACCTTGGCGTGTGCGAGTGAATCACGGTGGCGAAAGTGGGAGAAATGTGCCGCCGCGCCCCGCGCGCGCCGCTCACTTTTACTTTCCAGCGTGGCGCAACCGACAGCGGCGCCGCGCCACTCGCCCGGCGCCCGCGGCCCGCAGCGCCGTCGCGCCGACTGCCCCCGCGCTCTCGCGACTGACGTGACGACGTGACTGTGACTGTGCCCGGATTACAGTGCTACCTAGTGCTCTTCAGCCCTGGATACAGTTCGAGTGGACGCCGAAGCCGAAACCAGGTCGCCGACAACCGTATTGTGCAAGCGCGGCGCGAACCCGCGCGGCCTCGCACTCTCCCGGAGGAAGCGTGTCGCAAGCGGGGAAGTGGCGCAAGCCCGGGGAACGCAGCCGGACTCCCGCGCTCACACACCCTGGACTGCTGCGACACACACCCATTTTCAACCAACATCGTTCCTCGGTAAGAACTGCGCGAAGTGTATCTATTTTCAGTGTACAGGTGTAAAGTCTCCCATCACAGCGGTGGTAAACATCGCAACCGCCGTGGAAACGGGAGCGACTGTATCCTGCGATAATATAATCCGAGGAAATCGCAGTGAAGGGGAGTCGAGAGCTCGAGAGCGGCGAGACGCACGCAAAGCGCACAATTAGCGTCACCCCGACTGAACTTCGGCTCGGGTGTCGGAAACGCAACAAATAAAGAAGTGAAATATCCAAGGACAATACAACTTTCGAGTGATTTCGCGCGCGGCCGACAATAAAAACTTCGTAACGCGCCTGCGCAACCTCACGGTCTCACTTTCGACGTCTACGCCGTGCGCCCGAGCTCCGCGGCCCGCGCTTTCGATAACCGTTACAAAACCTCCGGCCGCTCGATTTTTCTTTACAATTTCTCATTAGCCGTCGTATAAGACGAAAGGAGAGAAGAAATCGGTTAGTTACCGTGTTGCGATATCTTATTCATCTTGTGTCATGCCCGCGGTAGTCGCTGGCAGCTAATCTAGGAAACCTTGTAGCGTCGCCGTGACCATTGCTCTGCCGCTGTGACGACCACGTAACGACCAATTGTCATCATTTAGTGGAACTGAAAGGGACGCGCTCCAAGGCCAATCGGATAACGAATTTTCATTTAACAGTAACATATAACAGTTGCGATGTATCGTGACAGATCTAAAGTTTTTTGATCAATTAGCCCGTTGCTTACGACTTGATAAATTTAATCAAATTCCTTTTAAAGTATCTCCATACACTTGACATATACGAAACTTATAGTTTTGAAATAAGACAAGGAAATAAATCAGAGAAGGTACACATAAACTTTCATATAAAATGCAAATCAGTCAGTTCGATAAATATTTACATTATTAGCAATTTATAAGTATAAAAACAACAAGGTTTCTTACGAAACGTTACGTTTTAAATCGACCGACTAATAAGCAGGTAAAATTTCAATTACGCAACTATAATAGCGAACTTTCGTTTTGTCAAACGAGTATTATAACGGGTGCGCCGGTAAATATCAAGCAAGATTCAGATACAAGATTAGTGTAGCGATTTGCCATTGACAAAAGTACAATACACATGCTTCACTTTCACTCAGAGAAATTGTGACGGGAAAGTGTCGGAGCGGACCCCGGAGTGCGCGGCCCAATCTCGCGAATGACTTCATACTCACAACGTTTATTTCTCTTTGTCAAACATGACAAATATTTAGATATAATGCTGTTTACACACGTCAAAAAACCTTGATCTTAGTTAACATTAAAAAAAAACAGTAAATGTTTTTCTCTAACAGTCAGTATCACAAATTATCTATATAACACGTGAAGACTTTTTACTTCTATGTAAGGATATTTCATTAAAGTGGGAAAAAAGTCTTATTTTTTCGAGCAATTGACGACTGACAAAACTAATATGATATTATACGTCTCTAACCGACAAGCGTAAAAAGAATCATGGGTAATTTCTAAAAAAACACGTTTCATCTATCGATCGTAAACACAACATGAAGTAACAACTCATCAAATAATAAATAAGTTTAATTCGCAATTAACAAGTTAGTGACTAAAAGACTAATGATAGATCGATTTAGAAGACCAGGCTACGATTAGGACTAGAGTACTAGGAGATGATAACACGTCTCTTAGTCTAAATATCCAAAACAAACGTTGGTTTCCACAGCCGAAACACCATTGTCGTACTTCACATTCTGTATTTATAGAGACGTTACGACCTAGACTTACGATAAAATCATATATTTAAATAAAATAATACGTAAAATTGTTTAAACCAAAATATACATACACAATACACGTGGCGAGCGATCTAGGTGGAGCCAACAAACCAGTAATGCGTTTCGAAATCGCGCCATTCTATTGGCTTGTCTTTTCGAATTTACTCTGAGGAAATGTTTCCTTCATAGACACTGCAAAGTTCAGCTCGTCGTGTACTGATGATACTTATGATATTTAAATTTGTATGTTTCTTTTAATTTTGCTCGTTAATCTATTAACATAATTGATGTTATATTCCTTAAATACGCTTAAACGTTTCAATATAAAATAAAAGAAAATAAATATACAGATATATTTTATTAGATGTGTTCAAAAAATCAAGTTGAGTCATACTACTAAATAAAGAACACATTAAATCTACAGAACGTTTTTTTTTGTTATAAACACACAATAATATGTAGGTGCACAGATTACTAGAAGACGTTGAAGTATTGATATATCATAATTTAAAATACCAATATAATTTTTCTTTTGTTTTACAGTAATTGTACACATTGTTTCGTCACCTCGCGCGCTTCTTTCATTCCGTCGAAATCACTGCATGATTCATATTTCGGCAGCGTTGCGCAAATATGGTCATTAGCGTAAACACGACAATTTTCTTAGTAATTAAATCGAGAAAACGCGCTAAAATTAGACCCAACTCTATGCTATTCATATTTCATTGTGTATTACAATTTGCAAAACACTAAATAGACTATTGTTCCGTATTACAAATGAGAATGAAATGGTCGACGGCTCGGTGACTGATAGACAATCAATTTTATGACAGTTCACTATTAATAATTAAATAGACAGCTCTTTATCTGTTGCATCGTGCCAGCGTTATTTGAGATATACCAAACTATACCTAGGTACATCGATAGTTATTTTTCCGCGTGCAAAAAAACGATAAAGTATAAAAACCTACTACTCACACGAGAGACAAGACGTCAATGTGGGAGCCTCTCACTCTGTCAAAGTGATATATCAATAAAAATTTTAATATTAAATGAAAGAGTTGAAAAACAAGACGCAATTAATGCGATTCACACAGAAACAGATCATGAGGCATTTATGTAAGCCGCGGCTTCGGAAGATATTTTGCGCAGTTATCCAATCGTGCTCACTAGACAATGAGAGTGTGGAAACGAAAGTGAAATGCTGTTACGTTATCAAAACGGAACGAGTCGCTGCTCGCCGAGTTTTAGCACATTTTAAATAATGTTTTGTGCCGTTCGCGAGTTTTATTTCAACTATTTATTGTCAAGTAACGCTGGCTACACTTTCTGTTGTAACCAAACAACCAGACTGTTCAGGTAAATCTGCAGAGGTGTAGCCGACGTGATAGTCATTTTTTGTTATATTAAGTACTGAACAAATGATAGTTACACAGCAATTATTCTTAAATAAATTATGAAAGTTAAAAATCTACATACTTATAATTAATAAAGAACTGTGAATATTCTTTTTAGTATGTATTTTCTAAAACACGAGCGATATCCAAATAATATGCTCTCTATGATAAGAATTTGACACTATTTATAATTTATGAACAAAAAAAAATAGAAGTATTAAGTAATTTCCGGATTTCCGAATTGCATCTCGCGTGCGTTGAAGTATCATTTACCTAGTTATTCACTTAACCCATTTTACTTTACATTTCTTCATACGAGGTTGCGCAAATCACTTCCTCGCTCGTTAATTTGACCGGCTGCCCACGCCCGGAACGTGTCAAAATGCTAAAAACATTATCAACTTTCGTTGCATCACCATTGTCTCCGACAACATTTGTACCGTTTGCGCAGCTGTCATCGTTTGGTAAAACAATTTAATCGCTGCTATACTAATTAACTTTGACTAGATTTACATTTTGTTACGTCCTCGAACTCGGATGTCTTATCTTTTTGTATTAACACGGTGGAAGCCGATGTTTGCCAGTTAAATAATTTTCTTTTTTGTAATTGGGCAAAATGTTCAATTATTTTTGTTTACGGCCTACGAAATATATTAAACCATCCGCGTCACAGTACGAGATCGTGATTAACAACAAACGTGTAATATGGAATGATTGCTTGTGGTGTAGTGTGGCGGTAAGGCGGTGAGGTGGTAAGGCGCCGAGTAGGTACCGCACCGGCGTAGGCGATGGCGGTACACATTGCAACGTGCCGATTCAACTCCAAGGTCTTTCCTAGTGGAAGAGAACGGAGTTTCCTGCGGCCGCCTATCTCTGCGCACACAGACGGCCGCACGTGCACACACACGCGCGCACGTGTCGCCATTCTTTGTGTTCATTCTTTCCTAGCTACCGTTGCGAGGCGAGGCATCTTCTTTTTGTGCCGTCCGCGGGCGTTTGAAGCCGGAGCCGCAAAGCGTTTCGTTATATAGGCGAGGGCGATGCGCGAGCGCGCAGTTACTGTGTCACTGGAGCCCGCGCGAGAGGTGGCCTGCAAGGACTGTGCCGCGCCGCCAACCTTTTTTTCTGTGCGTGCGATGTTTTCACTTTCGTCATTTTGACCGGGCCAGTTTGATTTGACGTCGCTCGCGCACGGACGTGCCTAGGATCGGCCGGTGTGATAATCCTGTGATCGCTGGTGCTTCGTACTTGGATTGTTATTGTTTTTATACGTTTTTATTTGTGAAAGAAATGGCTGTGATGTGTTAATATGTTCGACAGCAACGTCCTTTTGAGTCTGTACAATGAGATTGCGAATAGAAGTGCACTACAGTTTGCAAGGTGAGGATTTGTTTATTTACTTTTATTTTGATTTTTTTCTGCGGACGCGACGTGGGAGCGGGCGTAGGGCGACTCGGGCCGGGGCCCGGGACGCGGGCACAACCTTGTGTTTAATGAACGCACTATTCGACGCCTCATCCGCCTCTCGACTTCG
This sequence comes from Papilio gigon, assembly GCA_027563995.1. Classification (NCBI taxonomy): domain Eukaryota; kingdom Metazoa; phylum Arthropoda; class Insecta; order Lepidoptera; family Papilionidae; genus Papilio; species Papilio gigon. The sequence continues at coordinate 8,168,686 of JAODUI010000012.1, forward strand.
CCTGAGCCTCGCTCGCCGGAGAGGTTAATAGGTTCACATTAGATGGTGGTTTGCGAAATCGACTGAGCTCGGCGCGCGGACGCGCCCGCGCCTCCGCCGCTTTTCCACGCTCAGTTTCGCGCGCATTCGACACGCAAAATATTATGCTCGTTTCAGTACTAAATGCCGTCTGCTTAATATTCTGTTAAATTATTTAGACACAACCACTTTGACAGTTCTTAAAATTAATATTTCAAATAGAAATATTTTTACTATTGATTAAAGTGTGATTAAACGCGTATAATTTTATACTGACTAATATGTACATTATTTACCACTGCACAATTCATATTAATTAAATATCTTAGATTTTTTTTAAGATTAATTCGAAGCGAATAAATAAATTTTCTAAATAGTACAATAAAATTTAATTTCATTATTTTTTAGATAAAAAAATGAAACAAATACCTACTTAGTAAGTTTTAAAAAAACAGGAAAATATTGACTAACATTTCGTTCTAATATGAATGTAAATATTGATAAAAATCTACGTCTTTATAAATCATATTATTACGAGTTTACTAACCACTGTTAATTATTATTTTTAAATAGGAGTTCATATGATTTTCGTCAGTTTTGATATATGGCATTTTATAATATCATTAACCCTTATCTGCTTCTGCAATCCTGGTCTGCAAGCATAATTATACTGGCTTTTAAATCAAATTTTCGAAGGTTAATTTAATCTTATCCGCCGGTACCAGCGTCCGTTTCCATGCATGCCTGTAGCCGGTACCAGGGCAGCATAAACAACCAAGAAGCTTTATTATAAAATGCTATATCAAATATGAGGCATTTATCTTGCAGTCTGCCGCCGCTACCGTCGCGCCACCTTGAACATTTCGTTGTAATCTTTATCGATAAATATTTATTTTCAAAATAACAAATAATCATAGTAACGGACTTACGTTCGATTTCATTGAATGATATATTATCGTAAACTATTAAACTTCGATTAGAATAGATATAATCGTGAAGTATATAAGATGAAGGTTGTTATTATTTAATTAATAAGTACCTACATCCTGTTTTCTGATGTTTCTTACAAGGTATCTCATGGATCTGGATGAAATTTCAAATACATGCCGAATATTGTTCGGAAAATCACATAAGTTACTAATTAAGTTTTTTTTAATTCCCGCGCGGACCAAGTCATGTGCAACAGCTAATATAACAATTGTCATGTTTATTTTTAAAACGTAATGTTAATTTTAAATACAGCTTACAAGCCTATGTCATAAAGAAAAACTTATTTACAGGCCTAAGTTCTAATCTAGATAGTATCTTATCTTTATACCAAACTTCATCCTAATTCGGTTTAAACAACCAAACTTGCATCCATCTTAGCTTAAGTAACTCGTTCGTATTTTATCAATTTTTATCACCACCTGTGAAAATTGTTTAATTATTATAAGAAATGAATCGGTGATAATTCGACCTTATTAAGAAACATTTCTAATAAGTACACAAAATCTTTACATCGTTGATAACACCAAATAATTCTATACATATTGTTCTTTGTTGAACAACAGTAAACGGTCGCGTATAAACCACTTTCTGAGAAGGTAATAATCACTACATTATACTTTGATTTCAATTGTCAATAACGTAATAGCATTATTTCGTTAATCTTCATTTGGCCTTGATACGATCCTATGGAGATCTGGAGACACCAGTCGCACGTCAGAATGGACAGAATGTTTATGGGAGATAACGTATAACTTGTCCCCTCACTAGTGTAGAACATAATCGAGACGAATTTTTCTCATCAGCAGCTCACTATACGTATCTGTACCATATATACTAAGGGTCTCGGAGCCTACCCTATTATGAAGGGTGATAAGCCCATAGTCAACCACGCTGTTCAGTCGGATACTATATATATGAAATTCGAAAATTGAATACACATTGGTACATGATGGGAATCGAAACTGCATAATGTCGAGTACGGTTCCGGTCAAGAAGTTAACATCTGCGCCACCGGCGTGTCTTTATACAACACTTTATTCATTAAATATATAATATACCTAATATAAGTAAATTGAATTATTAAAATGTGTTTTATGTTAAACAGATGGTCATAGATAAGAGATTGTATTGGCGTCGACTAATTGCAGACATATCGGTTCTGATAAAAAATGTCTCAAGCAATTAGTTGCTTCTCGTTTAACAATGATCCACGCAATTGGGTTACACGGTTACAGAACCATATTCTATTTTAACCTACATATAAATACTTTGCACATTAAATTAGTTTGGTAAATACTTCAATATATTTTTAATAATTCTATTTAAAGCTTAAACGTCATATCTACTTTCCTCCGTCCATTTTTGTCTGTGTCACAATCTTTATACATATGTTAATTTTATTCTTGACCTTTTAAATCTATTGCATGTTTTATTTATCTACACTATGTTTATATTTAAACTCTCCTCGAATTTTATTGGCGTGAATTTATTTAAGAAAATAATCAAATATTCTGTTCCAATGATTATTGCGATAGGACTGATCGAATCATGGAATTTATTTTTTAATTAATTGATAAGTTTACAAAAATACGTAATAACCCATAGTTACCTACCTAATACTACCAGATTATAATGGTACATATTATTAATTATAATTAATAATTATCTATCATATTATTATTTAATATACAAACTGTATATAACTAAAATGACAGTTTTAATAACTAAACATTATATACCTACAACCTTCAATACCGTTAGATTGTGAATACATTGATAAGCAACTTGGTTACTGTATAACGATAAGAATTTTTGGTTCAAATCAAACCTTAAAAACACTTATCTTATATCTCACACTACAATAATTGTCCTTTTTTGATATCGGTAGTATTCTTCAAAAATGTACTCTAGATCGACAATATTTTAGTCTATATTAAAAAAAATTGTAACATGCAACTGGTATATTATGTGTAACAATGAATTACTAAGAACTTACTTCAATTATATAGACCAATTGAAACATAAAATCAATAAAGCAGACGACTTAGGGTCCTTTAAGAAGCAAGCGTACTTCTTTCTCAAAGGCCGGCAACGCATCCTTAGTTGTTCTTATATTGCAGATGTCCTTCTCTTATGAAAAAAAAACAGAATTACTTCGGTAATAAAAAGAAACCGACTGTACTTCAGTTTTAGTTCTAAGAAGCTATTGCGACGGCAACAACGAAATGGCTTACGTATATAAAATAATCAACAAAATTACAAAGTTGAGAATTAGTCGTTTTAGGAGACATAAAGAACGGGTTTATGCAACTATGCCTTAGTCGGTTTGACTGAAATATAAGAGGTGTATGATGTACAAAGACGTTAGGCATCACCTGTCTAGTATCAAGTCGCTAATAATAGACCGTACCGCAACCGACGCCGCCTGTATACCAAATTTGGATTTGACCAGACCTAAATTGATAGCGCATCTGCGATCTGCCACGTCCACGCTAACGATCATACATTAAGTCCTTTATCTTATTATCTCTTACCTACACTGTGACATGCTGCCTACTCTATATTAGCGGTGACTAGGTTTAGATCAACTTGTTAATGTAAAATTCTATGATTCAACATTCTAGCTTATTTTTTTTTTGGAACTACAATATAATAGTATAAGCCAATAAACCTTTTATTATGTTACAAATACATTATTCGATAATGTAAGTCACGGATCAGGAAATACAATTCTCAAAATGTCAAATAGATATTTTGAAACATTGTCAATATTAGAATAATTGATATTGTTCAAGCGGCCATCAAAACATTTATTATCTACACGCGCTACGAATCTATTTTTCGCTGTTTGTTTAAACTAATTACAAAGGGCTCGTGTTAACAAGCTAATCTATCCGTTACAAATACATACACTATTAACCGCAAAATGTTACAAATTACCAATTAGTAGTCTATGGCACAATTATTTCATTTCTTTCCTGTAAGAGTACCTTCATAGAAACAAACATGAATACTAAATAACTTTAATTATAAGGAAAATTATTGATTTCAATTAGTAGCGTGCTTCCGCTTCAATTCCTATCTATGTTGGCTGTTTATGATATTTAATGTACTACTATTAACTCTTGATTCAGTATTAAGTGAACAAACGAACTGTGTAATAAATATTGTGATTAGTAAAAAAAATCCTACACACGCCTATAAACACAATACGACTGTTCAGTTAAAATTGTCTGTTTACAGCTGTTATTAATGCTAATTCGCTAACTGAAGATTTAAAGTGAAAATATTGACAGAGTTCTGTTAAATCAGTGTAATTTCCCCGCTGTGTAACCCTTCACGATGTATTCCCGGCCAGCAATGCCACGTGTCGTTGGCAATTTCTCAATACGACCACATTATTTAATATTTGACCTCGCCTTTAAAAGTTTGAGTAAATTAAGATAGTATTGTTGCCTAAACGGTTTTTATTTTTATTTTGAGTTCATTTAAATACTTTTTTCACATATATATTCCATATTCATAGAAAACACCAGCTCCTTTATTACTTATTTCTTTGTTATGTGTCAGAAATAAACAAATTATTTTAAATTTGGGTAATACGGTATGTCAATGAAGTAATTCTATTAATAAAATCATTTAAATACAGTATTTTTCTACAAAACAACGCAGCAGCAGTAAGGAAGGTCACGTAGAATTAAAGGAAATATTCAAAGGCAATATAAATAAACCTCAGCGTACGAATCGAACGCTCAAAGAAACTAGGTTTACAGCGTCGGAACACAAACATTTCTGAAATTCTAAATGCAAGAGCCGAGTGCCCAATGTTATGTCGCAATCGGCATTTGCTCCCTGCAAAGTCGGCATAAACATTTTCTTGGAACTATAAAATTAGTCGGCGTAAGTTGACCATCCGGCAAACGAATTGTTCTCTACGAATTTCTTCATATGTATGTTTGACATTGGACTGAATTAAAAAAAAATGTTATCAGCGAGCGCGGTCGTCAGTGGCCAGTATTGTGAAATGTGTTACTGTGACAATTACACTACGCCTGTGTCCGACATGTTTGGTAACCGACTAATGTGTAGATTATAGCTACATTATTTTTCTTTTACATATATATAACTAGATTAATTATTTATACTTCTATATACTTATATTTTAAAAACAATTTTAGGTAAATATTAGATATAAGAACTGACACTATCACCGCAAATAGTTTCCGATATAAGTAAATCGTATTTTAATGTTCAGAAGTAGGTACTGGCTGATTGTGACGGTCACCGTCTATTAACACACTTAACAAGTTCCAATTCAATTAGACGGTGTATCGGCGTGGCGAGGTAGATTTGTGGTTTCACAAAACACATTTTAATGCACTTGATACTTGTTTTATCTCCGATTATGTTTTACAACTACAATATTCCACAGTTTAAACATTTACTTGTAAAGGGCACTTTCACTTTTTAAAACATGTAATAATATTTACTTGTCTGTTAATCCCCAATGAACGTAAAGTTCAATAGCAGTAATAGTTCCTTCGCGATAATCTGAAGCGAAGGTCATAAAGTGTTCCTCCACTCAACAAGTACCGACGGCGCGGGGAACAAGCTCACGAATACAATAAGATGTATTGTGAACTGATCATAAAAGTTTAGTGCGGCCACCGGCAAATTAACTCCCAGCCCTTTCTCGTTCCTGGCGGCACAAATTACCGAAGGACGTTGGAACTGGGTCACTTCGGAAATAGTTTATTGTTATCGGCTAGTCTGCGCGCACGCAACGCTCACACGCACACGTCTACGTATTTCAAACGCGCACGCATACATGTGCACGCTTCAATTAGGGTTCGCACATCCTCTTACAGATTCTAAATCCTCTATACCAGTTAACCTTCGCTTTTCAATAGCATCTCCGATACCTGCCGAGCGCCGAACGGCGAGGCTGGCCGTGCCTAGCTTCCGCTTTCGTGTTCAATTTGATAAACTCACTTTCTTAAGGTCACCTAGTCAATAAAATTGAAAAGGCGCCGGATTTATATTTTCATAATACCATTTGAACGTTCTTACCGTCCAAAGGCCATGTTTTGATTTGGTATTTTTATTACGCTGTTACCCTTGTGTTTGATAGTTTTTGATTAACGATCTAATGCTTTCATTTGGCCCTTTACATTTTAATCTCGTTTATTTTTAATTTAAATCTACTTTAAATTAGTCGTGATACCTGCCTACTTCTTAATTTAATACAGTTACAAGTTATCGATAGTCCTCGTTCTGTACTTTAGAAGCAAAGCATTTTCTAATGCTAATATTTTACCTTCAGGTAATGCTTTGTATGATCATTTATTTACTATTTTCATGTCATACTTTGAAGCATTGACTACGGTCATAAGTTAATTGCTATCAGTTGTCGCGCAATGAAATAGCCCATCTACGCATAAATCCTGATTGTTCAAAGTTTTATAGTCAATTCAATCGCCCGCAAGTAGTTGTAAAATAACTCAAATGCCTCAAGGCTTCCAAACAATAACGAACACATCAGCGGGATGTAGGAGTGGTTGTGTGGCGTACAGATAACGCACAGACCTATAGATTTGGTCTAGCACATTCACAGGCTACAAATCTGCGCTGACATCCGGAGTAGGGCGGCGGGCCGTGTGTGAAACACTTACACATTGGCGCTTTTGTTCGTGAGTCGCGACGGCGCTCGCGTTCGGCGCGCGCGCATGTAAATAACACATTTACCCACACACGGAAGCGCATCTACTACTAAAACTAAGCGCTCGTGAACGACCACACGTTTTGTTCGTCGTGTAAGTATTTTTAGCGAAATGTCTGTGTACGGATAGGTCAGTTACTATTATGACTGAAAAAATTGATAACGCCATATCGGTATGAAAATTATGCAAATAAGCCTGACATGTTTTTTTTCGAAATTTTAAGCCAGTAAATAGTTTTTTTTTAATTCATATCCTATATTATCCAATATTGCGCTATCCAGACAAATCTGAATTTTAAAGATTTTTGTCAACTAATTTCTGTGACAATATTATGATTAAAAAAACTTATTTGGTTTTAAAAAAATCGAAAATTTCAATTATATGTAAAATGTATACTCAGTTGTGTACTGAATAGTAATATTATGTTTACAAGGTGAAGTTATGTTTTTTTAAGTGTTTCGGCAGTGTAAACCCACGGTAATACCGCTTTAATTCCGGCTACAATGTGAGTTGTGCTCTTTATCACGGGTGAGTCACGCGGTGCGGTTTAGCACAAATAGGAATATTTATTGTCATCGGAAGAAAGACCGACATTGGATCATTCTCAAATATAGAATATGATATTTATTGTTTTGTAGAATTCTAGACAGTTAAGTAATACATATAGAATACGCATAAAAGAGCGTAGGTAGCGCAGTTAGGCTTTTGGCCGGACCGGACCGAAC
>JAODUI010000012.1:8176143-8198970 GCA_027563995.1 Papilio gigon
CACCGAGTTGCACGTGAGTTAAGCCGTTTTATAAGTTATATAGTGAAATGTCTCACGAAAGTTTTAATAGTTTAAAAATAATTCGTGTTTACAACGCGGCTGTTTTCGTAATCGACGGAATGGTGTGTCAAACTTGCATAAATATCTTTAAAATCAAGTCGTTTCGCCATTTTTCAACCTTAGTGTTAAATACCAAGTGCGACCGATACAAATATGCTAATAATAAAAAAAAAAACTTAAAAATTGTCGTAGTTTAAATCCGAACGCAATTTTTACCAAGTCATTGCACAGATCACAACATGATATTGTTTTGTACGAGCAATGTAAAATATACAATGCATTTTTGTATCGTGTTTCTTAGTTGAAAAAAAAAACATATTTTTTACATAAATCAATTCACAAAAAAAAGCACGCGTGGAGTAGTTCATGGAGCTTATATTACCAATTTGTAATATGGCTACTGTTTAACTTTTAGACTTTCCAAAGACGTTGACGTTCTTTCAAATTTAGGTTCCATAAAAAGCATGAAATCGTGCAAAGCGCGGTCGCGACCAGCCTTGGCGGTCGGCGCTTGTTTGCCGCCGTTGTGAAAGAAGGTAATCATCGCGCAATTACAGCACATCTCTCTCACTTGAGCAATCTTTACACAAACATTTCATTAAGGGAAATAAGAACAATCGCTCTCCGTACTCTTCCTTGATTCTTACGTTTTTTTTAGAATAACTTAGCTTCATTATATTCTTGTAACAAGTATACTAAGTTACGAAATTCACTAAAATCCTACATTGATAATAATCCATCACAAATGTAGTAACTTAGTGATAAAATTGTAACCGTTAGTCAGAATAATGTTTACAAGAAAGCAAAGCAATTATCGGTATTCATCAAATCACGCATTGCTTATCATATCTAGATTAATGACACCAAAGATTAACAATGAGCTCAATGAAAGTGTCCGTAAATAATGACAAGCGCGTCTGGATGTATTTAAAAATATCCCATCCGTCAACGAGGTGTAAATCAGGCTCGCTTATCTCCCGCACCCGTTCACAAGTTTGATTTGAATATTTGACTTCGCTGATAACTCGGAAATTGGGACAGAGATTGTATTGTGACCGGTTGCAACCCGCTGGAGGAATCTCGCTTTGCTTAATCTTTACTTAGATAGCGATTTTTGCGTCATAAGAACTCGTTTTAGTAACGTACTTCTTTTGAACATGGTTTCTCACAGCCAGGCCGAGTTAAGCCACCGTCGTTATTTATGACGGTCACGATTTTTAACTATTTATCCTCCATATGGTCCACCTCGCTGATAAATGCCGCCGCTCGAGAGAAAATATCAACGGAAAATTGCGATTCAAATAAATGTTTCTCAGAAGTCACGTAGTGGCGTAAAAATGTTTTATCCTTCGTATGTTTACTGATTTGCATGTTGTCGGTACGTTGTTATTTATCACAAAGTTTTCCATTACATTATTTTCTTTTGAATCAATATCACAAACATACTTGCCGTGTTTACGTTAGCCAAGTAGGTATCGACTATCAACTTGTAACATAATACAACTGACTAATGTATAAAAATGTATCATATAATATAATACGCAGTTATCAAGACCTAACTGCAAAGTTGAGAATAAAGTAACCTGGAAATAGGTAAGAACTTCTCTAATTGAACAAATTGCAAAACAGCGAACCAGCGTGAGATGTCTTAACGAGTTAAAATTAGCCCGAAAAAATATCACGTAACAGCGATGGACGTAAAAGCAAGGAAATCAAAACCGAGTCGCTACAACAGTTACGTGGTTTTGTTACGTAAAGCCTTTCGTATACTTTCTCTGTCAACAAAATTTAGCGTGAACGTTGCGCAACCGACGAAATGGCAGTCGAGTACATTTCATCATTCGCAGTTCGGACGCCGGAGAGATGATCACCGCGACGTATATGGAAACGAGCGCTGATGAAATGTGAAATGCGAACATGATTCCTCAAGACTCCTTTTATTGTATCGCAAGGCGACGTAATGCGGCCCGTGATGGGCTTCGTGACAAATGGACTGTGAATCATTTTTATTGCTGGCAACATAAATTATTTTCCATTACTTTTTATGACAACGAGAGTCCGGCCTCACTATTTGCATATCTCTATTGATGTTTAATGAATTGTTGATTGTTATTTAATGTCCAATTAATTGTTATTTTCTCCAATTGCCACCAATCAGTTAAGTATTAACGCTTCAGTTCGGTCGCAGAATGTAGATAAAACGCAACACAAAAACTTTTATCAGCTTGACATAAATATTTTAAATTGATACATAGAGCTATATTCGTTATCTGTGGACAGTAATCCAATTAATATAAGCGAAATAATTTCCATATCAATTTAAATTGGTTTACATAAGTTAAATTGTTAACAAATCTCCGCAACTTTTTAAAAATAATTGACAGTATGATTTCCAAAAGTTATACGGTTGCGTGGAATCACGGCGATGTCTTCTTAACTCCAATTGATTCAAGTTTCAAGTTGTCTAAAGAAATGTAAATCTTATTAATTTTTACCTAAAACTTGTTCGTGTATGAGGTAACTTTCTAAAAACTGCTCGAGTGACCTTGAAATAAAACGCTCTTACAAAACTGCGGCCGCTCGCCGGCCCTAGCCCCCACCACTGCAGCGCCGCGGATCTACGCACGCCGACGACGCCGCGCCGCCGCACGCCGCACGCCTACAGCGACGCGCACGCGCACGTGTGCTTGTTGCACACACACATGCAGCGCACGCACACCGCGCCGCTACACGTGCGCTGCGCCCGTGTGTGTGTGCGCAAGACAGTAGAAAGGAGTGGTGAAAATCTAATCAAATAAATTTGCCGCGCACAGTTGCTTGCACATGTTCATGACGCTCCATTCAATAGCATTGCAGTAATCTAATAATATACTTTTAAGGAGAAAGAGTTCCTTGGAACGGAATGCGGATACATCATACAAACAACTGAGTCATAATTGACGTTTTCACTTTAAATGCTGTCGAGAATTTCCTACTTTAATAAGTTGAGGGAGAACATAAGTAATAGCGTGGTTATGGTGTTTTTTTTTTCTAATATCATGCTTCGGAATGTAACAATTCCACCGCGCCTCGCCTTGACGTAGCCTCGCTAACAAATACACACCCAAAAATTCTAGCAGTTTTGAAATCACTGCCTTCCAAATATGTGAAATCCTTGAACGTGCAATGTGGGTCATGACCAGGTAGCGATATGTGTCTCGCAGCGGCTATTAGCATAGAGTGGAGCGCCGATCACGCCGGTGCGTTGCGCAACTCTGTTGACTTTCATCCCGAAGGTCAAGAGCCATCCTATTTCAAAACAGACCTCGCCTCGACTCTGGTTCACCTCGGACCATTCGTAGACGACCATTAAATAAGCGGAAGACTCGATCCGATCGACTATTATTACATTCATATTTTTAAATCTGCGTTCTATTGCTGTCTAATACTTCGTGTGTCTCTGGAGATTAATAGTTGCTGTTCATGCAACGTACCGTCAAGGTCAGCCGACTCCGCGCCGTGGGAACCGCCCGTATGTAGATGATTTAATTCATCATAATTTGATGTAATCACATAACAAATATTCAAATCACTACCGACAGACAATCAAATTCGACCTTTTCCAAGACACGTTCTTTATTAATGGACATTTACAGCCACAGTTCGCGAAATGTCGACTACAAAACGAAAAATCTTACAAAAAGTTTAATATTAAAATATCGAGGATAGCTTTCTAAACGAATGTTTAAATTAAATAACGTTAATTAGGACACAATTTAACCAAATGCGACAAATATAGTGAATACTAAACCATCACCATCAGCCTTGGTTTGCTCACTGTTTGACATAGGCTTTCCCAATATCTTCAACAATATACGGTACTTCGCCTTCCCCATCCAACTTCCCGATGTCCGCACTATCTTCACCATACTAAACCAAAACTATTGAATGAATGTAAAACAAGATTTTTTTAAACGTTAAATACTGTTCCTATAGATGTGACTGTTTACCTATCAAGGGTCGTTTCTCTCAGCGTTACAAAAACTATTATTGAAGTGCGTAATAACTTTATGGAAAAGGGACAATAAAATTCTCGCGCCTTCTAACATACAATTACAATTGATAACAATCGATAGCATAAATCTATCTATTACTGTACAAATTCTTGCTAAAATATTCTTTGATGTCATATTATAAAAACATGTCATACATTCGTGTAAAAAACGCGATGCTGTAAACCGCTAAGATCATATTATTGTATAATATGATAAATGAATAAAATATGCACATGATGTTGAAGTATATTCGAAACGAACACGTGGTAACTGTTGGTACACATAGTTTAAACTGTAACATATTAATTAAATAACGACAATTAATTATGCTACTATAGAACAGTATAGAAATGTGTGAAAATTGTTGTCAAAGAAATTTTTTTTTGTTCTTACATTTGCATCATATGATATAATTTTATGCATATATTTATGTTATAAACTTTTATCATATTTCATAATAAATTTGGGTATTTAAATATACGAATGTGTTTAATTTTATTTTAAAAGAACAACAAAAACAGGTCAAGATTAATTTACCTATAAATCATAAGCTTATGTTGGTTCGTCTTTGCATAAAAGTTAAGGACACTTCTGCGTTGAAGTATCGGTTGTGCGACACAAATGGAATACAATAATTGATGACATTTACATTGTATTTAGATTTAACACGGCCAGGCAAATGTGTGAAGGTATTTTTCATTAGTACCAACATCCATTGTTACCTTGGTTACAGATGCAGTAGTCTTACATTTAAGAGTATTGTAACCCCGATAACTTCTTTTCATTTGGTTTTATCTTTTTATCACATACATAAATACATATTGCAGTATTTCCAAACCAATACGACTTAGGGTCATTCAAGAAGCGAGGGTAACTCTTTCTTAAAGGCCGGCAACGCATTTGTGGTTCCTCTAGTATTACAGGTGTCTATGGGCGTCGATGATCGCTCTTGTGATCTCGCCGCTAGTTTGCGACTTTCTCGTATAAAACAATAGTCTTATACACATTAGCTATAAATATAAATAGTATTTTGCACGCAAAAATTCTTCCTAAATTTGTTGACTACGTTCGTCAGCAAGTATCTGGCACAAGGGATCAATAGTCAATCAAACGCAAGGCGAGAGTAACTGGTAGAGCTATTTTAGCATCATCGAAGGTAATATTCATTCTCGCTTTCGGCCCAGCACTCTCACGCAATGAGGTAATGTATAAATAAATACATTTGTCAGTCGCCAAAGACATACGCTCATCGTCAGAAGATTCCCACGTCGAGGAAAGTATCAACAGATCGTAGCTACGGCTCGTGAAGGTACATTTTTCAATTATTACTCATGATTGATGGATATTACGTTCATTTACATCGTTCTGTACGCAGCCGCTTGGACTGTCACCAGTATAATAATTAGTTTACAGCCAACAATCATTCAGTTATACTCACATAGACACAAATTAAACTTGACAAATTCGTTTAAATGGGTTGAGCTGTCAACTAAAAATACATGTCATTCGTCTACGCCCATTCGATTAAGTCTTTGTTTACGTCACTTACGAACATACTAAAATAAAAGTTCCATTATACAATTTGTCTAACCATCTGGTTTGAAACATACAAATAAATTATGTTAATAAAATTGTTAATGCTGTGATTTACATAATAAGTATGATATACGAGAGCGAACTGAGTAAGTCATCGAATTTGTTTTAAATATGGTAATTGAGCAATAAATACGAACGAATGTAATAATACCGTAAAGCGACGAATCTCCACGACGACGCGTTAAAAAAAATAATTATCATAATGACAATGATCTCGGTCGACATTGATTAACATAACAATTTTAGACAGTTCCTTGTTTTACTACGTAAAGAAATTATCGGTCGTTTATCGTTTCCCACACACGCGCGTAGTAAACAAGATAGCTGGCGAGGCTTGGGGCGAGGTAAAAACAGACTGCTTTGGCGACGGCCCGTTGGCGGCTGGTGATGCATCGCGCCAGAAGCGGCTTATGAATGAGCTGGCGTTTGTTGTGGAGCTGGCTTACATAACGGCCGTGTGTGGCGGCGACGCGACGCCGCGGTGCGATACGCAGCGCAAACGCCGCTGCCGCAAACATTTCGTCCGAAGGCCGCGGCACAAAGCGCGCCGCATATCGCTCGCCACGCGCGCCCCGCGATTTCCTGTTTGACGACTATCGACTTACATCACTATCGTTTTCTGTCAAGCCCGCCTGTTAGAAGCTCGTAAAGGGGTCTGGCCCGTTGCTAAGTACCTTTTTTCAAACGTCATTGAGGCCGTGTACATACCGGAATTGTTATTACGGTTTCATATCTCGAAACTCTTCCTTACTATTAAAAATCGACTTGGTAGCTTCGCTCGCTGGTATGGCTAAGTTGACGCTACGCTGTTGGACAAGCGTGAAGTATGCTATCAATACTGTCGCGAATTTCGACGAGCGTGTAATGAGCAGTGGAATGATAATGGACATTTTAATAGAATTGATCGTTTAAGTGTAAGTAGAGCGTGTAACTGTCGGTGTGTCTGTTGACGCGTCCTGCAGGGCTGTGGGATCGTACGCCATTGTACGCATCGGAGCATGCTACAGTTCTACATGGCTAATTGTTTTATGCATTCTTAGCTATGTGATTTATTGGTTCCACGGCCGGCGCCGGTCCGAATTCTTGACTAAATGTTCACGTCACTCCGACTTAATTCGATTTTGTCATCTGTGCAATATGTAATTCACATCACGACCTCTCAACATATACATGTGTACGAACTGTTATGACTTCATAATTTAGGTCACGTTTAATTTTATCGCTATATTTTTACTATTGTATTGTTTCTTAGAAATATTTGTTGAATTATTTTGATACATAGTTTCGATAATGTGTAATTTTTAATATCAAAGATTTTAAATTTTACCTTTAGCAAATAATAACTATTGTTTTAGACAACATAACCTAATAATAATTAGCACATTAATGTGTAATAATATATAAGTAATATAAAACACTAATAACAACTCAAAATTGCAGTTGCTTCAACTTAACATCAAATCGCTAATAGTATAAAGAAGTGTTAAAATTTTTAATTCAAATACACATTACAATATTAATTCCTACTTTCATAATGATGTTAACGTAAAAAGAAAGTGTTTATGCAAATGGATATCTGCCATCGTAACCTTCATTGCCACATGTTTAGTGCAAACAGCCAAAAATACAAGAATGTACAAAACAAGTGCCAAGCTATGTCCTCTTTATAAAGTAACAAAGAATTTTCCACTATTCAAACTACATATTCGTAAGTGTCCGTAAGTGTGTTAAACACCACGATACGTCCGATCTCGAAGAAAACGTTACAGCGACCTGGTACGCTATAATGTCACTAAGTTAAATCCTATATGAGTTTATTTTTGTAGATATAGATTTATGAAATAATTGACACTTCTGCTATCCGACTGTAAAAGACATACTTGATCTTATAATTTATTATTAAAATTATGATCAAGTTTTATACGAAAAAATATAAAAGATTCATAAGAATTGAGTACATGTGTACTGAGCAGAATTTACACTTTATTTCCGCATGTTTAAACTCTTTTTTTTTTTATTTATATGAACAAAATACAAGTTTCATAGTGCAGAAAAACTTCTATTTTTATAGAGACGTTGCGACTGTCGAGCTGTAAGCGGGCTACAGTAACGTCGTTAAGATAAAATCATGAACTATGACAGTTTTCTTTGTTGCTGCCTGTTTTATACAAAAATAATTACGCAGTACTTTCGTCACATCATGTAAGCAATATTTTTTTTAGCATCAAATGACGCATTAATACCACGAAGTACCTATAAATAGCAAAAATGCCAAGACGATAATATTTATTAAATTCTATTCGGTATCCGATCTGACGAAGTCGTTGTAAATATAATCAATAGTCGACTTGCATACTAAATTTTCGTAACTTTCAATTATTTAGCAAGAGACAGGGAAAGTTGGAACTTTTTTTCCCAATCCTACGCTCCAGTAGTCCAACGGTGGCGGTGTCTTACAATTTCATAGCTTGCAACATCGGCAGCTAACGCGAAACATTTCGCAAACTCGATTTAATTTGGCGTCAAACAGTCCGCCATTAGCCTTTGTTTCCGGTACTAATAACATTAATCTCGTGTATCGAGCGAAGTGATGAAGTAAAAAAAAAAATATAGGGACATTCGCGTATCATTGCCAGGTATAAAACTTTTTGAAATAACTCAATTTTATTTTTAACTTTCTAAGAAATTAGTTATCTATTAAAATGATATAAGCAATTAATACTTGCATGTAAGAATAAAGTTAATTGTTTCGCATTACATCTAGCTTAAGTGTAACTCTTTTTAGATATTAATGTTTTTTTCTTACTGATAATATATGTTAGGGCAACGTAAACTAGAACAATTTGATATCGTTTACAATAATTTCCGCTGGTAAAGTGTACGGCGCCACTGTGCTCTCTATTCCTCCAATTACAAAGACGTGTTATCATAAAACCCATTAATGGCAACAATCTAGACTCCCATATAGTTGTGGTACGGACCATAACTCAACATGACCATTCTAGGTCGGTACGCGGTTAATTAGTGTGGGTTGAATTATGTAACGCGGCGGGCGTATTTCTTTTATGACAACCTTGAGTGTACACTTGATTCTTGATCACTGATTGAGATATTTTTATTGCTTCTTGTTTACATTAACGTCTAGCTGGGACGTTTCCTGATCGGTTTGAAAATTATTTGTTTAACTTTAACGACTTGTAGCTGGGTATATTCAAATTATTTTTTTGTATAATATTTTATACTTTATAATTTTGTTAATTTATTAATATTTCATGTAACCATTCCCGGTAAGCTTAAAACAGTTTGTATTAGAATATGGTCCACGACAGTAATTCAATGGCGGGATTCGAACCCACGACCACTAGATCGGTAATGTGTACTTTTAATCATTAGTCTATTGGCGCTTCTATGTTAATATAATTAATTAAAATTAAAATTACTTTCATGTTTTATCTTCTAATTTAAAACGCTTACCTACAAAGAAACTGGCATTTTTTTTGATTCAAACTGATTAAATATCTATTCTTTATTAAGTATAAATTCTACGCATTTTGCTTTATTTTATTACTAAGTGCTAACAAGTTTTAAAATAATAATAAATTAAAATGAAGTATTTTGACAGCCGATAATCTAGCTTCCTACATAGGTAGTAATTTGTCAACATCAATCAATTCATTATGATAACTCTGTTAATAAGATACTAATTAACAATCACTTAGTTTATGTTCTTATTATAAATATAATTCATGTTAATTGTGCAACTGAATCACCTTCGTAAGTAAATGAGTAAAAGGCGACAAAAGAGATTGTGTTTAAATGTTTCCGGAATTATGTTTACTGAAAAGTATCAGTGAAAGTGACTACATTACGTGTTGCGCGCGAAGGCCGTCCCTCTTTTTACAATGGAAATTGTTACAAAAAGTTAACGTATGGTAATGAATAATTTTGTATATCGGATCGAACCTAATTTGCATAGTTTCTTTATTGTACATTGTGCGCCATCTACAATGACACGTGCAAAGTACAAGCGCCATCTAGCGGTTTATCGATTCACGTTGAGTGGACAAGAAATTTAATTTGTCCAACAGATGGCCTAATACTTAATACACTTTCCTGTGTTGCTCTTACATATTATTCACGTGTAATTTAAATTAAAAATAAATCCGACTTCACTCCAATAACACAAGTTGTATGACCATGGTACGCACAATAATATAATAATGTGAGTGAGGCGACATTGGTTATTTAAATACTCTTTGTAAATTATCTGATAAACGGCGCTGTCCCGTGACTAGAAATTGGTTGAGTTAACCAGATGTCGATCATTGTGATAGACGGACATATACATTAGAGCAACCCTGGAGCATAGGAACATGATGCAAAACTGAGCTGTCACGTGTGGTTTCACACGAACAATGGCGGGAGAGACCGTCATGCATGCTGCGCCCGAGCCGCCCGCTGAATACAATTCCTTCATGATATTGCTATTTACCCTGTAACTGCTCGCTTCTTTTCCTAACGATAAATTAGGCGTTGGTATTTCTCAAATTGAAATTTCGTCCACTGATTATTTATTAGCATTTGGATATTTAAATTACTTAGGTTGGAATTTTGTCGGATAATTTATCTCGATTAGTAAGGCTGAATTCCGGTACCTACTACTGAGAATGAGTACATTCTCCGAGAAGATACCACAAGCTACTTACTTCTCATTACCACTACTATTAAACTGTAATCTTTGAATGATATGAATTTAACGTAGCTAAAACTTTAAAGTTTTTTTTTTATAAATTAAATTACATTTAGATTTAATACAACATAATTATGTTCATTTAAAACAAGATAAGATGAATATGCTTAATGTCTACTAATATCGAAAACACAAGTGAAACTTGGCCTTCAATTATTGTTTATTACAACTTAATCGACTTGCTCCGGCGTCGGCAGAGCCTTAATGAAACGCAAATTTATTAGGCATTATCTAGTTATACTCTCGTACCTGGAACAAACAATTTTTTCCTCTCGTGTGCAAAAGAATATAAGATATCAACTTTGTTTTTTGTGCTCCTTTTTAATGTCATATCAATCGTCATTTTGCATTCGTAAGAAATAGTAAAGAGAAAGTAAAGTGCGCTTTGTAATCATTATTCTAAAGTTAACATTTTACTTTTTTAATTACAAATTACAATAGATAAGTTTATAAGAAAACTTTACCACACCAACATACATTACAGTTGAATCCTTTTAAAATTCAAAAATCATTGAGAAGCGGAGAACATTGCGAAATGCCGACAGAGGTCGCGATTGAGATCATCGCTCTTTTCTGCGCCGAACACACTTTATCTCAGCATTCATCGGCAGCTAACCTTCGCAATTAAATATGACTTTTAAGTAAAATAGTGCAACAATAGCGTCGTTTGCCGACAACAATGAGCGTTACTCCGCCGCAGCCGACCTCCGAGTCGCGCGGAGTTACTAAACACACGACACGAGAAGCGCCCGCTAATCGTCATTTAAACGATCTCCAGACAGTGCGCAAGCGCATTATTAGCGTTGCGATATGCCGCGCTGCCAAGGTCGGCTTGCATCACGCTTTCTAACACCCCACACCTGGACTACTGTCCCCGCTTAGCATTCCGACAGCGCGACAATTTATTTAAATTCCTCTCACCTCTTAACCTTTTTAATTTGATTGAGAAATAACCAAATAAAATAGTTTCTTATCTGCCATTGTTATAAGAACATTCGATTGTATTCGATTGGATGAATCCAACGTCATTAACAGAACAAAACAGAAACGGCTCAACTGTTGCATTTTTGCCTAGACATCGACGATTTTTAGTCTGACATCAAATGAGAGACTAATTAACTGTAAAATATTATAATGGACCTCAATACTCTGAGATTTCACCAGTTCATTGGCGGTTGTATCGTGCGTCAGACAACGTGAGGCTCACGAACGTACCGCGGAGCTCATCACTATTGGATGTTACGATCACGAAAAGCAAAAACTTGCCCTTGTTTATGTTTTCACAAACGTAAATTACCGATTTAATAAGAGCTGCTGTTAATGTAAAATGATCATATTAAGCAAAATGGAAATCAAATAATAGAATTATAATTCGACAATTATCATCAAATATTAACTATCGACAGCTTACTGATATACATGTATTTGTGTTGATTAGTTGCGAACCTTTACGTACCAATGTGCCATCAAATAATTTTGACTTTATAGTAAACATTCTATGGCGTCAGGAACACTCGTTTCGGCTGCTTTTGTAATACCTGCTTTACACTTTTTATCGTAGTGCCTAATGAATTTTGTAACTAGCCATCTCTGATGTATATTGATTGATAAAAAATATAGAAACCATCAATATCGATATCTTAAAGTAAAACTGTTTTGAAGTCTACCAGTTGTTAACAATAGCTCAATATTAAATGTTACAAAATAATTAATGTTTTTCCAATTTGTTGTTCAGTGCTGGAATGATGGGCGAGGGCCTGCTGACGCTGACGTACGGCAAGCACCACGCCTGCATCCTGAACGAGGTGGGCGCGGCGTGGCGCGGCGCGCGCTACTCCGACCTCGTGCTGGTGTGCGACGACGCCGTGCCCCTCGCCGCGCACCGCATCGTCATGGCCGCCGCCAGCCCCCTGATAAGGTAAATTATGCCAATACTCACTCCTGCCACTCAATCACAATTATACTCAACATCAACATGTACATTTTTCTTACATCATTAACTATATCCTAAAAAAAAGGACAGAGTGCCAAACTAAGAGAAGGTACAAGAAATTGTTGACTGTTACTGTTTTATTAATGTTCTTAATCTACAATATTTGTGTTACAGAAAAATACTTGATGACACACCATCAGTCGAGAACCCGGTCACGATTCACATGTCAGGCATCAACAGCACGCTCATGAGGCATCTCCTCATGTTCCTCTACAGTGGACAGGCGTACATTGAGGTTAGTTTCGTTACTATGAACATAATTCGAATTTAGTTTTACAAATGGTAACAAATTATAGACATCATTGTAACTACAAATATGAATCAATTAGATTTTGATAATGTGAAAAAGCAGTAGCACAATTTACTTGTTTTTATGAATTTAATTTGTCATCTAATGCTGTCTCCTCTCTGCTCCTTTCAGTCTGGAGAAATCGATGACATGCAAGAACTGTTTGAATTACTAGAAATAAAATCAGACGTTTGGAAATCAACAAAGGAACGACAACAACAAGAAGAAAGAAACAGATCGTGCGACAGATTAAAAGCCAAAAGTCTTAAAACGGATATAAACAGCAACGAGAGCAGTAAACACGACGCACCGTCAGGGTCTTCGCACTCGGAAAGTGACCGAGTAACTCCGAGCGCGGGATACAGTAAAGATAAGGAAAGGGAAAGGGTTGATTCGGAATCAATGAGTATAAAGAAAGAGACAATGTCTACGAGCAGTAACGATGAAAGAGAAGAGGATGATCCAGACGGAGAGAACAGAGGGAAGGAGTGCAGCCGGCTGACGAGTCGGCGGAGGAGTTCATCGAATCCCGTAAACTTATCATTGGCAAGAAACTCTGAGAACACCGGCAGCGAACACGACGATTCCCAGGACTTAGACGTTGAAACGGTTGCGGCAAAGGTAAATATAATTTCACGTGAAAGTAATTCCTTATTTGCATAAATGACACTTATGACAACAAATATGAACAGCCAAAACAAAAAGTATTGTCTTTAAATTCAAATTACTATCCGAAAAAGCTGAGCGTATACGGCAAAGTGTGTACGATACTCTGCATATTTATAGTAAAAAAATACTTTCATTTTCAGAACATCGATAGGAGAAGGTCGACATCATCCAGTCAAGAGGATCCGCCGCAGGAAACGGTGTACAGAAGACAACTGTTAAATGATAGATTAGGAAAAGGCATTGAAAGGACTAAAAGAAAATCACATTACCTTGAACCTCCCGAATTGGATTTGCGAACGGTAAAACTGGAAGACCAACTTAAGCCACCTGATCAAGACCTTATGACATTCGTACAAACGTCGCCGGAAAATTATGTTGTTACCCCACATCGAAAAAGAAGGCCCGGTTTTCACAATTCACCATCACAGAATCCACCATTCGTTTCGTTTCCCCCGAGCTACTTAGAAGAAATGGCACATTTGAGATACGCACAAGGGCCAGGTGTAGCGGCCGGAGTAGCCGGCGCGCGGCTGGGAACTTTCCATCCACTAAGTGCATCAGCTCCTCCGTATTTACCAGAGAGGAGCGCGACGCCGCCAGCTGCGGCGCATGAAGATGCCCTGAAGTACCGTCCTCCCAGCGCTGGCTCCTGGGGCCCCTGGCTTTGTCAGCCGCAGATGGGCGGAGACGATAACATTTCAACTGAACATGAACAAGGCTCAAGCAAACAGGCGCCGGTTCGGGAATATCGCTGCGAGTACTGTGGTAAACAATTCGGAATGTCTTGGAATCTCAAAACGCATCTGCGAGTCCATACGGGCGAAAAGCCATTCGCTTGTCGGCTCTGCGTCGCTATGTTTAAACAGAAAGCACATCTGCTAAAGCATTTGTGCTCGGTGCACCGTAACGTAATATCTTCCAGCGAGAACGACGGCCGAACCAACACGCCGGGCCGCTTCAACTGTTGCTTCTGCCAGCTGACGTTCGAAGCGCTGCCGGAACTCATCAGACATCTCTCTGGTCCTCACAATAGTTTGCTGCTCAGCAAGAACTTGCACGAATGACGCGCGCCCCCGTGACGCGTTGTCGCACGTGCAATCGGACAATGACATTTCTCTCGCTTCGAGAGCTCAATTGTGATATGTGTTTAAAAGGATATTACATTAAGTGTTTAGCTGTAAGACAAGTGAAATCGCAGAGCGATACTCAAACCGAGGCATTCGCACAAGAAGGTGACTGCGGATGTTGTTACGTTTATAAATAATTTAAATCGATCATGTTTGCCGCGTGGGTCCAAATTGTTATAATTTGTTTAAAAATTATAAACCGGGACCAATACCTTCCGAGATAGTATTTATTTGAAACATGTATTTCATTAGCTTATACATTAATTTAAAAGCCACCGACACATTAATTCCTTAAGGATAGAAAATAGACGTGAAAGTCAAAGAAAAGTTGCGAAAATTGTACAACCGTCAACATGCGAACGTTACGTGAACTACCTCCTAATTTAAATCGGCGATCGTGAGAGCATTGGCCACATCTCGGTGGTTTGGTTAGCGTTGACTCTACACTTACAGCCTAGTGTTCGACGTGTCAATGTATCTAGTCAGAATTGGAACTTTTATGAATCATTGTGTTGTTCACTCATGCACACATCGACACTACTTTTACGTTTCGGATTAACATGAAACAGGTAATGTGAGGCAATAATATTGTAAAATCCAAAGTAAATCTCGCCCTGTTCCAACGAACATCTGACTCGATGTTTCGCAGCTTTTCAAAGACAAATAAAATCTCAACATTAGGTTTTATCATTTATATACGTAACTTCTTAAAATAAAGAAAAAAAATGTGTTCGTAATGTTAAATTTGTTTACTGCGCCTTATACTTTCGTTTGTTTGTGCCGATATAAATGCAATGTGGATGAGCACCAAAGATTTGTAAAGCATTAAAAGGTGAAGCATGTTTTGGTGTTTACGATTAAGAGAAATTATAGGGACCTGAAAATGATTTTGATTTGTTTAATATAAAGTAGGTACCAATTAAATAATCTCACGACTGTAAATATTAACTTTCCTCCTATCTCTAATACTTCGTAATTCCACTGCGAGCTGTCGTAAACTTAAATACCTTTCTATTTTTATATTAATTTACTATTTTAGTATTAATATTGAGCTTACCAAAAGCTATTTTCGAGTTAACGTCTACCGATAACGTTGTTTAGTATTAAGACCTTGGAAACCCTCTCTCGAACACATTAGTATCATGGCCAGTTTTAAATACTAATCTTAGTTAAAGCTGTATGTTCTTGTTTTCGAATACTAAAATTCTATTTAATAAATGGACAGTTGACGCTTGAGGCCAAATATTACAAAAAGATGCGTCTGCTAACTCAACTCTGCCTTTTCCGTAATACTCACTTTGTACAATGCGTACCGCTTTACTCTGTAAAATTCCTTGTGGCAAAGATTTTAAATGTTTATCGAAATTGTTTACACCAGAAAAACTTTAGTTACCAACGTGTTGTTCAAATGTCGTAAACGGCAAATATTGTCGATACGCTTTAATTTATCATTCGATCGTTACCTATTTACCTGATTTTTGTGTTTTTTTTGTGTTTTGTTTAGCGTCGTTTATTGACGCGGTCTTTGTAATTGGGGAACAATTTTAATGTTAAGTATTGTGATGTCAAGGTATCATTAGATTATTCTATGTGATATAAACTTGTTATATAGAGCGCTATGAGAACGCTGTCTTCCAATGCGTTTTCCGTATTTTCGAAGTTTTTTTTTTAATGTTGTACATATACGTGTTAGGTTAAGTGGAACGCATGACAATAAAGTCGTCCTGATACAAAATCCCTGCCGATTTTATACGTAATATGAACAAAATTATTGTATACTTAATCGCTACGATTAATTTATAGTGTTTAGAAATGTTGTGATAAGCCTGCGTATAGATGGCGCTGTTTACAAAAAACAATGCAACTTTTGATATCCTATTTTAAATGTTTTAGTGGTCGCCCATTGTTTGAATTTCGAATACATTTTGTAAGCAAAGTTTTCTTTTAAATAGCTTTTTGCACTGAACTACAACTTGAACTGTAATTTAAGTTCATCCGTTCCCGCAATTTCCTTAAGAAAGGGTACAAATTAAATACAATGGTATTGTTCACAGGAGATGTTTTAATTTTTTATTCCGACCCAATTTTTTTTAAATGCTCGATCGGCAATAATTTAAAATACACAATAAATCTATATATTTCTGCCGCTACATGACGTTGTTAGTTAACACTAATTGTAAATAATTTAGTTGGTAAGTGTGTGGTGAAGAAAAAGCTTAACTTAATCTTGTTGACCTTGAATATTGATAATTCTGTTGATTGTAAATTAAAAAAAAAATATTAAGTAAGTTTTCACATAGTGTACAATTTTTTTGTAGATATTGTTTAGATCATTAACATTCTGTAAAAATGTGTTCTTACTTTAGTAAATTAAAAATAATGAGAATATTTTAGTTACATATTCGGATGTTGTTTATTTCCTACATTGCCTTACACTGTTTGTCACTGAACATACATTCATAACCTACGAACTGTCGCCCGCATCTACATCATCAACCCTTGTGTGCCCAGTGTTGGACATGGGCCTTAATAATTCCGCGCATCTACGTCTCAGCAGAACTTTTCTACAATTACGTCAAATTTCATCCGAATCCATTAAACTGGTCTAGTACCGTCTTACATACATCCATACTTTCGGGTTTATTAGTAAGACCAGTCCACGTTGCAGGAGTTGACCTTTATGTTTTAAACAACTTATGACAATACATATATACCCTTAATTACACAATGATTTTATCTATTTTTCAACGGGGTATGAGAGAGAGAGAGGTAAGTAGCGACTACTTAAAAAATGTCTCACTAAAGTTTTAATAAATTAATTACTTAAACAAAGTAATGTAACTCAAAATTACATTAGAATAAATACAAAATATGAGATAAACTCTATAGAATTAAAGATATATAACAGTATATACGAGATGTGTTTATCTGTAATTATAGTTACATATTGCCATGTCTAATTTGATTTTTAATGTTAAGCCATGAAGCCAATTGTGTAATTATGTTGATAAGCCTGATAAACAAATAAATAAACAGTAATAAGTGGCAAAGAAACAGTGGCCCTCTTAAATTAAAATAGACCACAGGCGCCCATGGACATCTGCAACCCGAGGGAGCGCAGATATGATGTTTTCAACGAACAGTACGTACAATGCTTTGCAAGAGCATCTTCTAAGCATCGAAGATACAGATAATTACACAGTACGCGAATAATAAACCTTACATTTTATGTAAGTTATTTACAGCACCATTATTGGTTAGTAAACTAGTGTGTACTCTACTAATGAAAATAAACTTTACTAACATTTCACGTGACAAAATGCTGCTCCGTCAAATTTTACATTAAGGTTGCGTAAGCAATCGTAAATTAATATATTTTGTCGCAAATACTCATTAACAACTTTTGAAATGAAGAAATAAAAATGTATGCTATGTCAAGTTTTCGACTTAATTGCATTGTGGGTGTTAAAGAATATTTCACCGTAATGATATGGTTTATAATAAGTGGATAAGAATTTGATATAATTTAATCTAGAAATTAATAAATAAAAACAAATACACACACTCACTCAATCGACTTTGTTTTTTTTTATAATTCAAACCAAAAAATATACATTAAAAATCAAAATTGTAAAAAAAAAATCATTATGTGGAAGTGCTTTAAGTATGTTATGACAACACGGTGCGAGGTGCGGGCGCTGTATAAAGAATCCGTACAATATTTCATAACAAAATCAACGGCGACTCGAACAATTGGACGAGATCAATTTACAAAATTTCTTTGACAGTTAACGACAAGTTCAGTTCCTTCTTAGACGTTACTGGGTGAGTATTGATTTGGTATTGACCTCTTCTACATTTGATTTTACAGAAAATCGTAATTATTTTAATTATATTTGTATTTGATTATCAGCAGATACATACCCATTCTAGTTTAAACTTTATGATTGGAATCATAACAACAGAAAATTGAGTGTATCTTGTTAGAGCGATCTCTTTGTGAGGAAAAAAAGGATTAACAGTATAATATAATAAACTGTAATATTTTTTGAGAGCTAGAAATATATTCGTATTACCACTAATTTACTTTTATCAATCGAAAACCATAACTTAACTTGTTTAAAATATCGCAAACACAATAATCCATAGCTAGCGTATTGTGAACACAAAATAAAAATAAAACAAAGCCCATTCAGTCTCCTTACTTATACGCTGTTTAAAAATAGATGGGAAAGATAGAAAATGAAAAACGAAGCGAGGTAACCGGTGCCGGCAGATGGCGGTCGTGTCTTTTTGCAACTCGACTTGTACTACTCTGGGAACATTCCACAGACCATCTTTTGAGCTTACAGTGCCATTGGTGTACTGCACATTGTTAATTATGATGGTATTAAAAACAACATAACGGTTCATTTTTATTTGCGTCATTAAAATGGCATAGGTACAATGATACCAGCTATAAAACGATCATACTATAAGTTCATTTTTAATTTACATGCAAACGCCAATGGCCTAATGTTTAAGGGTACAGATTACTGATGTAGCGGTCATCAGTTCGAATCCCACCATTCGAGTATTGTCGTGAACCACATGCTAGTACAAGTTTTTTCAATCTTACCTGGAATTATTACAAAAGTATTAGTAAATTAACAAAAATTTACATATATTTTAATAAAAAAAAAAAACAAATCAATCATTCAATTGAAAATTATGTGAAAAATTCGCTAAAAGCAATCCTCACGCCGATCAAAGCGAAGGTAAAATATTTTTACTTATAGACATAGAGACCAAAGGCCAGAAATAAAAGGACTTTAATTTAAACTATTAAAACTTTCGTGAGACATTTCACTATAATACTTATAAAACGGCTTAACTCACGTGTACATCGGTGTCAGTCTAGTAACTAGTCGGTACTGACACCGACACACGTGAGTTAAGCCGTTTTATAAGTAGTACATAGACTTTAGTTTATTTTAGGTAACTATCTATTAACTGGGCATTAACTATTAACATTGCAAATCATATTATATGCAAGTTTAATCAGCTCCGATCACCATTGTAAGAACACTATTTTCATCCCCCGATCTAATGTTAATCAAATAAATACAAAACTTTTGCGTCCCTAAGCCAACATTTAAACAATACAGCGCCAGAACCGTTATTGCAATTAAAAATTAAATTAAAAATACCATTTGAACCAGCAAAACTATTACTTGGCATAACAAAAACTGGACTCCCTTACGAGCATCTATAAACGAATTGCATAAAAACATAAAATGTATTCTTTCAATTAAGAAACAAGTCCTGAAAGCCAGTTCCTAACAAGGAGCATTGCAAAATTCATTGTCAACTAAAATAAATCGTTGGTATTACTAGATAAGTTGGTCCATTAGATGGTTTTTCATTCAGGACCGGTTGCCGGTGATCTGAACGTTTAAAAGCGGGAGTCGGGAGTTGGGAACGCATTCCCGTGTCATCAGTCCCCCAAGTCTATTGCATCTAGTCATGTGGCGTTTGTTCTTCCTGGTCGCCGCCGTCACGGCGCAGATCCCCTCCTTGGGATTCTGCCCTGATTATCAGGTGAGTTAAAAGTTTTATTATAATAAATAAATACGTAATTTTCTTACCCTGTTGTCGTTATTCTTTATGTTTCTAAACTAGTAACAATTATTATTAAGTTTTCGCTTATCATTTTTTTTTTCATTTTACAAAGTGGATGTACGAATTTTTACTATATTCCTCCGTGTTCGGAGTTAGATATGGTTAGTTGGAGTTTAGGTATGACGTGTTATTTAGTATTTCTATTAAATCATATAGATAGATAGATAATAAATAGATTCAGATTATTTTTATCCTTTCAACTACCTTTAAATTTTAATTCAGTTCGTATCATCATATCCATTATTCGCCTTTCTTAAGGACTACTAATTTTACTGTTTTTTAAATGTATGTTCACATATATTATGTACATTTATTACGTACAAACAAATGCCAAAAACCATCATTTAACGTAAACAAGTTTATATTGATTCTATAATGATTAATTTGCATAACAATTAAACATGACCTTGACATAGGCATTTGTGTCGCGTCAGATGTGTTATAGTAATTAGTAGGTGAAGTCGCAACCGGTCGCCACGGTCAGTGACACCCCTGTCACCGGACACTTTCCATTTCGACGAGACAGACACACTGTCACATGGTCTTTGATTGAGTTTAACGAATTTGATACGCTATTTTATTCAAACAATTACTAATTCAGAATGTTATAGAAGTCACTAAAAGTTGCTTTGTGTAGATTTATTATATAAATCCAAACTAAGCGATTGTTTCAGTAGCCATTAAAGGTATCTGAGTTTTAGAGAAAGTTATGTGTAATGTCTGAACCTAGTAATTCAAAAGCTTCGCATTATTAACACCAAGAAAAGTAGAATTAAAGTTAAATTGAACAATTTACATGATTAACTTACTTTTCGAGTCAGTTAATTAATTAAATTGAAGGGCTCAACTATCGCATCGAGTTCCAGATTATTTCAAACGATTTAATTAGTCCCTATAATGGTAATAATATGTTCGACAGCCGATGGCCAACTTCAACATGAACCGCTTCCTGGGCACGTGGTACGAGGCGGAGCGCTACTTCACGGTGAGCGAGCTGGGCAGCCGCTGCGTCACCATCAAGTATGAGAGCACGCCCGAGGGACGCATCCTTGTTTCGAACGAGATCACCAACTCCATGTGAGTAAACGAAGAGTTATAGGCTAACTAGATATATCACTAAGACTTATTTTAAAGTCTACGTAAAAAGGGTGAAATAGTGATATAAAGTGGTCCAGATGGACTCCCTGGGGACGACAGCTGAGACAGCAGACGGGATAAAAATATAAAATTAAGCAAACGATTACGGAAAGAAATGTATCTAGAAGGGGTTTACCGAGATCAGTAGATTTAAAAAGTCTCGATTTACGTCATGAATCATTAGTACAACTTTGTACACAGGACTGGAATGAAGCGAGTACTAGACGGTCACCTGCAGCTGATAGGTCGCGACGGCGAGGGCCGCATGATCGTGAAGTACGCCACGCTGCCCGTGCCATACGACACAGAGTTCAGCGTGCTCGACACCGACTACGACACATACGCCGTTATGTGGTCGTGTAGCGGCATCGGCCCGGTTCACATCCGTAAGAAAAAATATTAAACTCAAATGTCTTTGTTACAAATTCGCCAAACAATCGAAGTGATCGTGGCTCTAAAAGTAATTTTTTTAAATAATCTATGGAATTGATAGAAATTTATTAATTAATTTCACAGAAAACGCTTGGGTGTTAACTCGTGATAGGCTAGCGCCTCAGATGGTCATGCAAAGAGCGTACGCTACTTTGGAGAAATTCAAGGTATCGCGAACGTTCTTCGTAAAGACGAACCAAGAGGACTGCTACATTCTGCCGGACCCTGCCGCCTATTCTGAATACAAGGAGGCTGGTGTCGAAGTATCTGGGAAGCACGCCAGCTTGGTATCCGCCGCTACTGAAACAGAACCTATTGTCGAGGTATTTTATAATTCAATAAAAAAGACTTAAATCCAATTTTTTTTAAATACAGTCGAACACTAATATAATTTAAAAATCAATCCTTACATTAAAAAAAATGTTTTATTCGTGATTTTTTTTTCAAACAGAAGAAGGTGGAAGCTGAAGTTAAGTCTGAAGTCCCGGAGCTTAAGACTGCTGTTCCGGAAGTAATCGACGAGCCCCAACTTGTACCAGAGTTAAAGGCAGCCGAAATAGCCAAGGAAGAGAAGACTGAAGTTCCCGAACAAACTACTGAAGTCAAGAGTGATTTGTCTGAAATAAAGGAAGAAACGCAGAAGGAAAAAGATCTTCCAGTTAAACCGATACAATAACTCTTGTCCCGCTACATGTAGTCCGCAAGATGTACTTAGCTCCAATGTTAGTGCGAAACTTTCCAAAAGGCTTGTACCAAATGAAACCTTGCCGCGGGATTATTCGTGATGTTTTAATACTGTTAGATTTTCAATGGTTATTATAATTCAATTTGACTTTTTCTTGTCAGTTTAATTGTAATAAAAGGAATTAAAGAAACGTACTTTTTTTATTTCACAAAGTCTTTATTGCTACTGGTATCGAATAACTTAATACTTATAGACTCGTATAGTTGTCTTTGTATTTTTAAAGCAAATGTAAGGGACAACAATAGTCGTATGTATATGAACAAATTGAATAAAAAACAATTCCGTCTGGGCCGCTAATTGATCTAAAATCGTTCATAAAATTACAAGCTTGATT
>JAODUI010000012.1:8200563-8237555 GCA_027563995.1 Papilio gigon
CGGATTACAGGAGACGCCACGCTCCCAGTCGACAAGCCTACTAAATTATCAGTACAAGTAGTCTATTAAGGTAGTGCATTCAAAACCAGAGAACCACAGTTTTTTTTTTTATCAAAATTAAAAAAAAAGTTATTCTTCACCAAACTTGCTAATGATTTTAAAGTAAAATTAGTCACATTCAGTATAACATTATATTTATAAACAATGAAACTATGTTTTAAGTAACTGAGAAACAAAGTGGCGCCCTCTAGAATACTGAAGTTATACTACTGTAATAACGAGAAACTTAATATATACGTGCAGCGCCCTGAAGATGGCAGTATTGTCGTAAAACATGCCAGATTTTTTTATGAAAAAAAATAAACATGATTAAATAAGTTATTTAAAGAAAAGTTTTATTTATAGATTTCACGGCCGACTAAGACGATTTATTAAGTTACTTCCTTTTGCCTGCGATTCTGTCCGCGCGAAATAAAAAAAAAACTTAATGTCATTTTGAAGCTATTCCAGTAAACTATGAGCCAGATATTTTTCAGATCATTTCTCACGTTTTGGAGTTATTTTTTTTAATAAACCTTTATTCAGGTTCTAAACTTTCGCATTTATAATGTTACTAACATGGACATTTATTGGTAACATTTTTACATTTATACTATGAAATACTATTCTATAAATACATTAAAAAGTCCCAATCAATCGATGCCGATTTTCTTTTGTTAATAACAACTTCTGAGAATAATATTGGACTTAAGATTATTCATGATTACTTTATTTATGACAAGCTTATTTCATGATATGCATCATGATATTGTATTTCCAAGTTAATTTGTTAAATTACGATGAATTCTTACTAAAAGACATCAACGACTTAAAATTACACGTTCCTTATGTATGTTTATTTCAGTGTGGGGATTCAAGAAGTAACCAACTGCCAGATTAATATAACGATAATGTTTTTCGCAGACATGTAATTGTGTTTTAGGGCCTACATAGTCCTAGTCCAATCGATTTGATCTTTTTAACCTAAACAGCTATACCGATTTCGACGAGACGGTGTTATTATATTCGTATTTTTCCCGGAATATCGCAGGAGTGCAGTCAATCGGTACTCGTAATATTTTTGTTGAGTTTCATAACATTATTCTAATAGGAATAAAAAGTATTGTACAACAAATAAAAAGTGTTGTTACAAAAAATGTACAATTTATATCTATTCATATCGAGTTTCCCTTATAAAAAACGCGTGTCATAGAACGGTTCCGTGCATCTCATGCATGGCTTGCCGGTTTAGTCGAGTGCTAACTTCGCTGTATCACTGACGCATCCATTGGATTGTCGTCCGCTTTAACTTTATTTATTTTTACATTTTTTGACAACGGAGTTAAGTTTGTTAGTAGCCTGTATGTTCAAATAAAGGTGAGTCACGTCACTTTTCAATTGTTTTAAATTTTCAATTGTTTTTTTGGGAAACGAGACCTTTATTTACAAAACGATTTTTTTTATAATTGTGCAACAAATATGGAAGTTTTAATTACAGTTTTTTTTATTTCATTTACTCTCACGCTTGTACACGTTTCATCCAAAATTATAGTGGCAATTTGAAGTTATGTAAAATATAGAGAGATGTATATATCAAACAAATCGTATGATAATAATATATTTTACAATCAAAACTGACGTTCAACGTCCTCTAGTCAATGCCAGGACCTTGATAGTCAATACTAAAGTGTAAGGCAAGCTATAAATTACCAGTTTTATGAGGCACGGTAGAGTTGAATTCGTAAATTTAATTTACAAAAAAAAAAAATCTCATAATAAAAATAATAATCTTCATAGTTTAAGTTTAAACTACGTATTCGCTTGGGATGTGTAAAATAATCTTAATGTTTTCCTTCCAAAATATAACAACGCACAAGGTTAAAAACTTTGCTTTAAGTAATTATCGAATTAACGGCTTTAGTAGTAGAATTATATACGAATACTTTGTAGTTTGTAATGAGTTTTAAACGATTTACATTCTATTAATTGGGTTATATTCGATAACGTGATGGAACTAACATAGAGGCCGTAGAAGTACAAACTGCTGAGAGGCTTAAGTATGTTATTAAACAAAAATAAACTGCATTGTTTTAACAGAGTTTGAACTTCAAGTGCCATTAGCCTAACGGTTATAGGTACGGCCTATTGATCTTGCGGTCGCGGGCTCAAATCCCCCCGTTCACCTATTGTCGTGAATCATATCCTAACACAAGCTTTTTCCAGCTTACCTGGTATGGTTACAAGAAATATTTATAAATTAACAAATAATCTACTAATATTTTACTGAAATAAAACTCACCATTTGTTAATAATATTAGAATATTCATACCAAACTTGCATGGAATACATATCATTAGGGAATTCAAATAATAGAAAAGCGTATACGCATATCGATACGTTATTTTTTTTTTGTTTTATTTGTCTCGGAATTTCTTGCATTAGCGACGAGGTCAACGCTCCCTATTTACTCAGTAACAAGCTGAATACAATTAGTACCTACTATCAACAACGTCGAAATCTTTGGATCAATTAAATAGATTGTACATAAAATTAAACTAAATTTTTGTTTTTTTTTTCTTTTACATATAAGATCTAAAGATTTTTGTAAATTTACTAATGTTTTTTTTGTATACGAACTTAGTTCTGTGCTTGTTTTACTTGCCTGGTTTACGACAGTGGTCGAATAGCGGAGTTCGAACTCTCGACCACGTCATTTGGAATACCTACCCTTAATCATTAGGCTGTAGGCGTTAAAAGTATTTTAGTTACATTACAGCGAAATTACGACAGGCTGCCTATAAACCATGATGACATAAATCATTAACTAAACTGATAATATCTTACTGCAGCCTTTCTCAAAGTGGGCAATAACGCCCCCTTCGGGGCGTTTGAAAACTACAGTGGGGAGTTAAGGGGCCCATAAAAATGGGGCGCGTTGATGTGGGTGAGGCGGGCGATTTATAATTCGTAATTTCATTTACTTTATATAGTATTTTCAATTTCACTAAAATGAAAACCCACGTACTACATAATAACATTCACTTACGTAAACATCGTTTACTAATTCTATGTATTGTAAATATTAAATATTACGAATAGTAAAAATGCTTGCTTTGGCGGCGTTTCTTAATTTAACCAATTCTAAATTATAAACTAAAATTGAAGAATAATAAAAAAATATTAAGTTTTAGAGGTGCATAAAAAATGCGGGGCGTTGATAAGGATTTAATTTTCAAATGGGGCGGTAAAAGATGTAAGTTTGATAATCACTGTCTTACAGGATATATTATAACAAATTAGCAGTGATTGAGCGTCTATATTCATATTAATATTTAAATCCGGTAATAGTAATTGGAAGTGTTTTGAGCCGAATTTCCTTAACGAAATAATGAAAGAAAATTTAGGTCAAATGCATCGCACAAACATTCACATCGTTCGCTCGATTGTTTACAAAAGAATACTGTTAGCAGATTTCTAAGAACAAGGTTACATATCTCGGACTATTATGCTCCATTCATCGTAATTTTACATACATTTGCCAGAACAACAGTTACGTTGTGGTAGTTCATGTAATGATACTAAAATCACTAAATTATCTATGACAAGAAGCTCATCAACATCACGAAGTTCATCATTGGAATAATTTCAAAAGATATTAGATACTAGTTTTTGCCTGCCGTAATTTTATTAAATGAAAAAAGTGAATACTGTATGTCGCAATATTTGTGAAAACATTAATTTGTTTTTGGCCGACATAACTAAAAAATTATACAAAAATTAACTCATAACACGTTGAATAATTTAACTTTGAAAGAGTCAAGTGAATAAAAGTATTATTGTTGGAAACAATTGAATTCATTTATTTTTAAATCACATTTTTTTAACCAATTGAAATGAAGATTTTATTCAACAATTGTATCGTTTGGTACACAATGAGGTATTTGACATCCACTTAACATATTCATTTAAAACCTTTCATCAATTGTTTTATAAAAAAAAAACTCGACTAACTATAACGACAGTCCTAACCACAGAACAATAATAACTAGAGAAACTACATAGAAAGTGTTTGACTATAAAACTTGTTCAAAATGAACAGACTCGACTAACGATATTTAGCAAACGATTTTTACACAACGATAATAAACAAACTGACAACAACAATAACTATAGAATGCAATAACAACCAACCAAAACAACAAAGAGTCTGAGACCCGAAAATAACCTATGTGGCGAGACTGCACTGTACACATCGTGTGCGTGCCATAATACCGTCTTGCCACAGCGCCATCTGTTAGGGCGCGGCAGAAACGGCGTCGACAGAAAGTAAAGCCTATCTGTTAAGGCTACGATTAGAAAAAATATAACTTGCTAAACTTGTAAATTAATGCGTTACTGTACAAGTATTCCAAAAAAAACTTACGCGTCTCTACGTCATACCTAAGTTATAGCTTAATGTGTTTTAAAAAATAACTTACAAATGTTAACTTCGAATGCTAACGCTAAGTTACGTCTTTAAGAACATGTAAATTCTACCGTGTTAATTGAATTACCACGAACGTACTTTTGTAAAGTACACCATGATGTCATATCAGGAAAACTTTTGTTTAATCAAATCAAACTAAGCACATTCAGAATAAAAGCTACAAAAACTTGTATTTAGAACAATAACATTTTTGATGTGATATGAATTACAATGTTAGAATCGCAGTCATTTTTATAAACCTCAAAATAGCGGATGGTCAAATATTGAATTTAACTTTAGTTCTTAATAACACCGCAAACAAACATTAAATACAAAGCTAAGGTACTACTCAAAGTTTATTTGCCAAAAGAGTATCATTCAGAGAACTGTCGTTCAAGATCACTGCACCAAAAGTATTGTTCTTGGTTACTGATTCATACTCTGCGGCGATAGATATAAGCACACATAATGCATACACATTTCTATTACATACTCAAAGTAATTACAAAAAACAGCAAGAGATGCAGTTCAAACAGTTGTAACACATGTACCAACCAACACCAACACTTTACACAGTAGTGTATATCAAATAATTTTCACAACAAGTATATAACTAGTAGGGTTAACTCGGGTCATAATCCCACACTAATACCATGCACGCCCTAGGATTTACGTCAGTTACAGCAGGTCAACCATGAGACCTACACACGCGTTACTCTCGGTCTATAGCCAGCATGGGCCCCACTAATATCAACCTCGATACCTCCACCATGAGCTGCACTCTCAACAGTACACTGTCTTTATCAACACACTGTCTTTACCGTCCCAAGACCATGGGCACACAAGATTTACTTGGGCCTAGGCATTTAGCCACATAACTCAAAAAAGTTAATAGAACCAGTGATTGTTTGGTACATGTAGTCTACACAGTGTCAACAACAATTTGCACACAAAAAAACAACCAGTTCAACTAAACCAGGTTCTCAACTAACTCTCAAGGTAACCATTATAGCATGTGTCTGGCCACATCATGTATCCAGCAGTTTAAAATGTGTCTCCGTCAGTAACACGACCAACATCAACTGTAAAAGCATCACCGTTAGCATAGCGAAATGACAACAGACACAGTAAAATTACAACAGCGTCCTTCAACGCTTAATTTGGCTAGTGAGACTTAACTTATATTCAGTACTTGCCTCTGATACCACTCACCAAACCGTAACATCATACGCTGAGCAGCAGCTTGCGCTTTGATCTCATAATAATCACTCAGCAAGTGTAGTTCGGTAATCCTTTGAAATGGTACATGATTATTCTTCTATTTTTCCAATTGTTCAATATTAATTAAACTAATAATCAAATGAAACGCCTCTGCCTTCGAAATTTTCAATTCTTTATTTTTTTCATTTTCGTTGGATCCAGTCAACAATGGAACATTTTTGTCTATTTTTTTTATTTATCGTATGCGTTATCCAAAAGATTATTATTAGGTATCTGTGCAAACAAATTTTGCGGAACTCCTTAAAATTTATTTACACAAAGTAATACAAATAAAAAATTATCGCAGCATTGAAGTTATTGACTAAGTTGTGTTATTAGGAAAATAAATAAAAGATTTTTTACACACTTGTACGCCATTCAGGTTATCATATCAATATTTATATGTTAAGATTTTTAGTGAACTAAAAAACCTTTTTGTTCAGAGACATGGATGAGAAGTATATAATTCGATTAAAGTTCAATATTCATTCTCCACTTACTATTAAACTATTAAATGACCTTTAAAACTTCTATTAAATAACTAGCCAACTATTAAATAACCTTTACAGTTGCAAGGTCAAAACAACATAGTTATTAATTGTTTTTGTATGGTCTAATAATAAACTAGTTAAACATAGCAAAAACTATTGGAATAACCTGTATAAAATTGGCATACCTACATATTATGTAGTGATCTTTCTATAGCAATTTTATTGCCTAAGGTATCTTGTGACGAACAAACGGATTCGTGACGAATATGGCAGTAACTCGTCTATATCTCACGTCTAATGATTTAATGGTAGAGGGAACGCAAAGGAAGTGGAAATATCCCTTTTCTGTGCGTAAGGTACTCTGCCGATTAAAGGTAGGCATCTGCAATTGCGTATATCTATGGACAGCGGTTACTTCGCTATTTTAGCGAATTCAGGCACAGCTTGCTTATTTGCTACCGTAGTTTATAAAAAATGGTCGTACAAATGTTGGTAGAGTAAAAGAATGCAAGTAATTCTCGATAATTAATAAACCGTGTAATATCTTGACAGGTTTCATTCTCAACCGGCCACTTGTATCTCGCATGCACTCCATTTGAATACTAAAGGATAACTGTATGATAAATGAATCCCTTTATTGGGATTCTCTTCATAACATTGTCACTTTTTTTAATTTATAATATAAACGCTTAAATGTATGAACATTCTAAAGAAAAACATCTCTAGTATCGTGGATGTCCATGGGCGTCGATGATCAACTCAGTATACTCGACGCTCGTTTGCCTACTATTCTTAAAAAAAAATGCAATATCGATAATAGCACGTTTAAATTAGTTCTCGAATGCCGGCCACGGACAGGACGACGCGTGGGTAGGTCTCCTGCGAGATGTATCTGGTTAGGTTTTCCCGAGTATCCTGAATAACTGCGGCCGAGTACCGTCGTGATGATCTTTTGGGGAGGTTGCCGCCTAGTAGTGGGTGATGAGTGGCTGATATGATGAAACATGTTTAATAGTATTTGTTTTTTCTTTCTCTGCTTCATCTGTACTATTTATGTTCTTATAGTCCATTGTAAGGACTCAAGGTGCGGCTTTCAGTATATATATGTATGTTAGAGATGTAACTTAACCGGTTCAATTAAGTGTATGATAACAATCGACGATAACATTTATTGCGGATACTAGATAACGCTACGGCAAATAGCCGCGCACCAATAACGCTATCTAACTCAATAGGCACGGGAAAGTTTTATCAGGGAAATATAAATCGATACTTACACACAGCACACTTTCCATTCATTAATACGACACAATACTTCCTAATTTACTAATGTTATTACGAACAATTACGTTTTTTTTTAACATTAGCATTTTTCTTTGTTAATTTGTCTTTTACCATTCCATCTAAGCTCTAAGTTTGTGAAAGGATATTGTGTACGACATTAGTAGTAACGGGATTTGAGTTACCGATTTCAATACTCGAAATCATAAGGCTACTGGTGCACGACTGATTGGATAAACGTTTTTTTTAGTTATCATTCACCAGGTCCATTGAAACTTATATAGACATCATTACTGCTTCCAGATGTCGGTACTGAGAGCAATTGCCGTGTTCCTGTGCGGGTTCTTATCTCTGAGACTGTGCAGGTCGCAGGTCGCCTTTCCCGGCACCTGTCCAGATGTTGAAGCGATGAAAAACTTTGAACCCGCGCGAGTGAGTAATGGCTTTAACTAACTTTATAAGTAAAATGAGAGTCATACTATGAGTTATTTTGATGTCATCATCATCATCATCACTTTATATAATTATTTTAACATTTAAAACTTTCTTTAAGTGTCGACAATCGTAAATAAAATATATCATAAATATAATAAAATGTATATAATGGCTCAGTTGAGCCAGGGTTGTTTTTAAAAATAGCGACGTCAGTCTGGCTGGCGTCAGTAATATCTTCAGTATTGTAGCTATTCATAATCTTCACAGAGTAGACACGAATCTGATGTTCTTCCTGCAGAAGCCGACGTTTACGTCATTACGAGCACGTGCAGCGATGACGTATTTCGTAGGAGGTTGTTTTGCGCCGATATATATAATATAATATATCTGTAATTTAATTTACTGACTAATGACCACAATATTCTGTTTATTCCAGTATTTGGGTAGGTGGTATGAAGCAGAGAAATATTTCGCGTTCTTCGAGCTGGGCGGGCGATGTATAACAGCTGACTACGGGCAGAAAGACGATTTAATTACTGTCACTAATAAGCAAATCAATAATATGTAAGTATTTCGCATCATAACCCTGTTTCTTTTTTATTAGTCTACAGAAATTACACATACAAAGATAAATACAAGGAAGGTGAGATGAACTAGTCCATTCCCCGGTGAATGAAAATTACAAATAAAATTGATACAATAATATTTATTCTACAGCACTGGATCTATTAATGAAATTAAGGGATATGCAACAATAGAGAGCGGGGATGCCGAGGAAGCGAAGCTCTCTGTGTACTTCCCGAAGATGCCAATCAACATCGCAGCGCCCTACTGGGTCGTGGGCACCGACTATGACAGTTATTCCGTCGTATGGAGTTGCTACGAATTCGGAACACTATTTAACACACGTTTGTATTTACGAATGTCTATTTTAAAAAAAACGCCTGTCGTTTTTTAATAGCAAACTACTTCATACGTTTCTCTCCGTTTTAAACTGGATAAGGAGATGTAAGGCACCCCTTCCCTTGCACTGACAACTTACTTAGAACGGCGAATTGTCGTTGTCCTGAAAATAGTAACAGATACAAATAACGAAAGCCAGAGTTGTTACTTACGTACTAAAGCCTTTAATTTTTCGTATACGTGATAAGAGTGTCTTCATTTACATTTCAGGAAACGCCTGGATATTGACAAGACAACGAAATCCGCCAGAATCGGTGTTACAGGCGGCGTACAATGTTACCAAAGATAATAAAATCGATCAGTCCTACTTCACGAAAACCGATCAAACGAATTGCAACGTTAAGGAACACGAAGATTAAAATTTAAAAACTAATTTATTTATACATCCATTTCTATGTCAATAGTACCTAATCGGAGTTCCTCTGCTTCAAAGGGTACTAGCATTTATTTTTTGTTATTATATTTAACCGTCGGTTTCCACATCCGAAATATCATACAAAGCATATTGTTATCTCAGTGGGAATTAGAGAGATGATATGTTGATATTCAATTATTCTGTCGTGGAAACTTACACTATCACGACAATCAAATTTACCTATGTGTGTATGTTATCATACTAACTGTCCCACGATACTTTGCCCTCGAAGAAAAAAGATAGTCTTTGTGTCTTCCAGACTATACACCTATGTTAAATTTCAGCGACATCTTGGTTCTGGAGATACGTAATTACAAACATTTGTATATTTACAGGTATAAATAAATAACATGAAAAAGCGACAATATTTTCTTTATTATTTCTACGTCATTCTATTTATATCGCACATAATACAGGCCATTTACAGTGTTATCTAAATATATATATATTTTTTTAAAAAAACTATGTTTTGCATCGTGCTTTGTTACCGATATTTTTGCATACCATTTCGTCTTAATTTAATGATTTGACATTCATTTCTTCGCAAAAGAAATTTTGATACGAAAAAATTCATTACTTTAAGCTCATGTAACAAAGATTTACATGTATCTATGCAGGGTTACTGTCGTCAGAGTGCCAACTCTTTCTATGTTCTTTGGTCGCCTCATCGTAAGTTGGCGGTGGTGGGGGATTGCTTTTGGTCTTGGTAGGGGGCTTCGTTGCGTGGTCCTCCTCCGCCTCCTCGGGTATGGAGTCGCGACGCCTTGGGTCGTACTCGGCGAGGGTCGGCTGCGATATATCATTGCGTTGTGTGAGCTTCGGAGCGCTGTTGGCCAACTGAAATGTTAGTCTTTATTAAATCGAATCTATAAACAAATGAAAGTGGAAAAAGTATATTTTAGAATTGAACACACTTGATACAAAAGCGTATTGTTAATGTTTTACTTGAAGCTAGTTTACTTAAATGTTTAAATTCTATTTTTACTACGCAGCGATTATATTTCTTTATAAAGTACCTAACTGTGTAGACTTGGCTTGCAAGACAAACAATACAATGGAGTTCATTAATGTAACACGAGATTTATTGGAATCATACACAAGTACCGTACAGATTGTGAACGTTATAGATTTACTTCTTGCACTAAGACGAATGACGTCACTAAAGTATCTACAATTATTGATATACACATTTAGATAAGAACCAATTTTTAATAAACGTAATAAATTTCAATTAATACGGCGCAGATACAGTTGGCAAATAGAAATTAAGTCTGGAGCCGTAAGCAAGGTTCCGTCGTATTTGTAATGGCTTTTGTTCAGCAAATACGACATTTGTTTCCTTACATTTGTCAGATACATATGTTAAAAGTATTTTTCAGTGTAACTAAGTCCCATACATGTGCTACGTTTGTTTTTAAAAGAATGCTAACTATATTCTAACATATATATGAAAACATAGACCTGATCAATTTTCCATCCATCCGGCAATGTCCAGATCCATCAGACGAGCCATAACTGACGCAAAGTCTCTAAGATTACGCCTCTGAGGCATCATTTACACGAACAAGAAAATCAATGCGATATTGTGCTAATCCAATAAACGTTATCATCAAGAAATTAACTGACAATACAATTTCGGATTTCTTGCAGTACTCTGCTAATAGAAGTATAACCGAACTTGTCAATGTTAACAGAGTTGAGTGATTTCAACTAACCTTGTATGGATTATGTGCGACCCTCATCTGATTCGACAGCATCGGATTGGAGATATGGCTCTTTCCGTGTTGGTGTGTGATCTCTAGCGCCGAGCGTAGCAGGTCTACCTTCGACGCGGAACCCTGTGGGGTCTTCGGCAGGATCTCGATGTTGCTGCAGCGTCTCTGACTGCTGCTGCCGCTGCGGCTGCGGTATAGCTCGTTGATATCACCTTGTGACAGCTGGAAGAAAACAGTAGAAGTTGAAGATAATGTCTTAGCATTGACACTTATGCACCTTCAAGTTAACCTTTTAAATCATCGGTGGGAGGGAGGCTATGTATAAAATATTAAATGAACATATGTTGAAACTTACTCTAGCACGCGAACTTCTCGGTAATGAGCGAAGAGAACCCAAGGGATTGAAGCGAGTGATCATGTGTAATCTCTCAAGTGACACCATCGTTTCAGCATCCTTCCTCAATGGTTCACCGTTCAATTTATCTCCTTCGCCACTATCTAAAATACGGATAGACAAAAATTACTATGTTTGTGTCAGTTTTATTATATGTGGTTATACCGCTGTAAAAGTGATTCTAGGTCGACATTAGTCTGTTCAAGTCTATATTAGTCTATATCAATAAGAATTTTATAGTAACGTCTTACCTGTATCTTGCTCGCAAACTTCTCTCAAACTAGACATATTAATTTTCCTCAACCAGAAGTAGTGAAGAGCACCGTACAAAACACCGCCTAAGAATGCTATCAAACCCATGTAACGGAACGCCTCTCTTGTCCCGAGCGAGGCTATTAAGAGACCACCTCCGAAGCTGCCACTACCTCTACCTATCAATAATACAAAGTAATAATAAAAAGTGAACTGTATTACATACACGAATTAGAACATAAGTTAATCAAATCAGATTATTTTTAGAGATTTTCTTTGGTTGAAAAATTATTTGCATTATTTTGTCTTACCTAAGCTGAAGTGTGCCATTCCCAAGACGCCAATGAGCGTAGCTAATAGGTTCTTGGGTGCGAGCATAGCGCAATATGTGGCGGCCGCCACCCACATCAAGTGCACAGACAACGACTCCATAGCTTCGAATGGGAAACACCACCAGGAGTTCCTGATAAACAATTGCACTTTAATATTCAGTATAATATATGGCCTAGTCACCCCTGATAAGTAGACACTAAGGTCCTCAGTGGAAGAGAATAGTAAGCTATATTAAGTTATATTAAAATAATTTAAGTTTATAGAATAAGGAAGCTAAAGACCAATGGGTATCCTATGAAGTGATTACAAACCAAAAACAAAAACCTCCAATATAATCAAGGATTTTTTTTTCTTTTACAGATGTAAAGTTACCATTCATAAAAAAATAGTCCGCATTTAAAAAAAAAAAAGATTGATCGAGTCGCAGATTTTATTACTGACCTTTTCTTTGCTAGAACAATTTTGTTTTACTTCGTATGGACAAATTGCAATGTGACCGTTAGCTAATGTTTATTTGTGAGGTCCGCCCACTGTGTATCATTGTGCTCATAAACTTGACAATGCCTTATCGTCACGAGACATTACCTCGCCGATACAAATCACACGTTAAAGGACATAATAATTTCAGAGCAAATAACTGACTCTACATTCATTACATAGAGGATATCATTTAAATGGGTCGTTTTAGTAACATCAAGAATATGAGAAAAGTTACAAGAAAGACTGTGTTATCAATTCAAACGGAAGTCTTAAGATTTAATTTCCTATATTATTTAAAAGGTACATTCACTTGTTTATAGAGAGCCTAAATCTGGGACAGATATATCAGTAAGGGAACTTTGAAACATTTAAATATCAACATAAATTTATGCATAATAAGATGCATTATCCGTTAAACGCGAACAGTTGGCAAACATAAATACGACAAGATCATGTTCCAATCGCTGTAACTGTTAAGAACATTGCGTCTCATATCTGATAAGTAAGCGATTGTAATGTCATTAAATGTTATATGATTGCACAGGCTGCTATTTGTTGCAAGTTGACAGTTGTAGAATAATATAAGTAGAGGTAAATACTTACTCAATAAATGAGTATCCAACGAGCCTGGCGGCGTGGGAAAAGAACGCGACGATGATGACGTTGACGTGCCCGATGCGGGCGGTGATGGCGTCCGCGCCGTACAGGAACGGGATGCTGCTCAGCGTGCCCACGGTCACGGTTATTCCTGGACATTAGACGCTCTTCACATAATGCACGGAAAAACTAATCTACGCATCATTTTACTTATTAACGTCTGTTATTTTACATTTAAGTGTTCCGACATTGTGAAATATTGTTCATTATTAATTACTTACCGAGTAAGAAATTCGGTGCACCCAATTCTTTTAGATATAAAAATAAGTAAGATTCAATGAAGCCCCAAAAATTTCCTAAAGCGAACAGGAAAAATATGAACAAAATAATATGAGGCATTTTGATGATGTTAACTAAATCGTGTAATAAATTATCAGCAGGTAGCTTTGCACCGAGCGGCATTACTGCGACGGTTACTGCAGATATCAGAAGCAGAACGTCGTAAGTGTAAAAAGCAGCTGAGTAGTCAGTGTAACCTGCAACAGACCGATGTAAACATTCACAATGTTGTATTGACATTAAAGATAACGATTATAAGATTCGACTACACACCGACTTGTTTGCTCCTCATATCTATAAGCATGCCCGTGATAGGAGAAAATATTGCCATTCCAATGCTAGAAAATAAACGTTCCCTGCCAAAGTC
Source organism: Papilio gigon (assembly GCA_027563995.1). Lineage (NCBI taxonomy): Eukaryota > Metazoa > Arthropoda > Insecta > Lepidoptera > Papilionidae > Papilio > Papilio gigon. The sequence continues at coordinate 8,214,390 of JAODUI010000012.1, forward strand.
GCCACCGTATTTCTGAATCATTGTCAGCGCGATTGGATCCATTATTGTGACGCCGGCTGACAGCATGATGGTGCCCATGAACCTCAGTAGGAAATAGATGTAGAACGTTTTATCGTCGCTTTCTTTATAATCGGGTGGACAAATTTCTGGACCACCTCTCCTGTATAAAAAAATATATTTAAGAGGCACAGGAAAAAATACCTTAATTAGCAAATCAGTATGTTATAAAATCCAGTTACCTAAAGTCACATTTTTGCACCATACAATCAGCTGAAAGTGATTCAAGTCGTTGTTGCGATAGTTTAGTCATATTGTGGAGCATTACAAGACCCCCACATCTAAGATCCTCTCTGTCGAGCGCAGTTATATTTACCCCTTGCGCTATTAATAGCTTCTCGCCGAATCTAGATCGGAAATCCGTTACTGTGTCATTATCATCCTGAAACAAATGCATTGTAATACAGCTTACCACTTACATCGTACAAGCTAACATTAATGTTATGTACAAACCCTCTCCATTTCGATTCCCAATTGCTCTTTAGGTTCACCCAAGTCATCGTGGACTTCTATTAAAAAGAAAGCAGCATCATTGTAATCTTCGTCATCGTCTGTCATATTTAAGAAACTAGAAGAAAAAAAATTATGTCTTCATAATATTAAGGACTATGTCAAAAATCACTTAAATACTTGATATAGACTTTTTAAAATTCACCTAGTATTAGATAAATTCGGAGGTTTAATCTTGTGACTTATATGGAAATCCAAATCATCTTCGTCATCAGAAGGATCAATAGTGGGGCTCTCGGTGGGTCTCGACAGCATGCAATGGTCCACACATCTGTCCAGCACGAAATCCACTTGCTCGTCTTCATCGGGACATTCTCTGCTAGGGCATGGACTCCACCAAATCTTTAGAACAATTTGTAGAACTTTACTTACCCTTAAAATTATTATTTAGGCTTCAGTATATCAATGCAATAGCACTTAACAAATTAGGATGCAAATTATTAAAGATGTTAATTTATCAAAGACCGCGGTACACTGTCGCTTCATTTAATCTGCATAAATTTCTTGATTCTCTTAAGTAATTCAGAGAGTAGCGTTATGACACTAGTTAGTCTACCCTGTCGCCGGATGAAAACGATTTGCTCAAATTCTTAGAGGACGACTTAATTCAGAAGTCCGTAGCGAGGACCATTAAATGGAGATTTTGAAACAGCTATGTCTATAATTTATGTACCTCAACGCTCCGTTTGATAGGATGCCGCATGACGTACGCCGACGGCATGATCCCCGGCGTCTCCTGATGCGGTATCAACAACAACGAATGATGGAAAGCCGCGTTCAGTATTAACGCGGTGATCACAACCGGTTTATATTCCCCGAAACGATCCACTAGGAATCCTAAAAATATTACGGTTAATAGACAAGCACAGGTAACGTACTGTTATGCTTCAGATTTCTTACCTGTTATGGGCGGACTGAGAAAAGTTGTAAATGGTAACGCTAAATACACAAACGATATTTCGGGCACAGTAAGTCCTATGCTTTGCATGTGTATAGTCAAGTAGGGTAGGAGCGATGCCGTCGCACCGTACATTACAAACAAAGTCACTTTTAACATAATTAAGTTGGGATTGATCCGCAACCCCAGAATAAACCGCCTGATGCATCCTATTGATTCGTCGTTCTCCGTTTCCATGTTTTGATCGTCTTCGCAGTATTTTTTGGAATCGTCGTCGGATTTGCCCATGTCCGCGAGATTCACATGTTAATTGGCAACGAGTTGGTCCGCGGAGCTTATCTAATCGACTGGCGCTGGCGCACGGCTCGTCAGCGGAGCGCTGGAGGTGTGACGATTATTTACACGGGGATTAGGACCGCAGCGTCGGGAGGTCCGAAGAGGGTCCCGGGCTCCGAGCTCCCGGCCGACTGCGCTCGTCCAGCTCGTGGCGGACGCGACGGGCCAATTTACAAATAATAGCAAATTACCATCGTTTAAGAAGTGTCACGGCGATTGGTGGGGATGTTGGCTAAATCGGCTGGCGATTTCAAGACCTTGTGGATAATAGCTGGGGACGGGGCGCTCTCGGTCATAGGCTTTTAGTACTATCTTTGGAGCCGCCGATCGCGAATTAGAGCGACGCTGGCGCATCTCGCATCTTGTCTTGTGAGTAGTTTTGATTTTTTTTATTCTAATAAAAAATAGCCATGTCATTAATTTTAAGAAGCAGCGACCTTTAAGACGACTAACATATTCTTCATAGATAATTAAAATGTAATACGAGTGTATATATTGATACAAATAATTTTATGTCAATCAATCTTAATCTTAATGTACTTTTTATTTTGATTTATAAACCAAATATTTACAGAAAATATAAATAAAAAAAACATGTATGCGTGAGAAAAACAGTTAATAACGATTACCCGGAGAATCAAACAGAACAGCTGTGTGACTCAATGACTAGGTGCCTAACATCTATGCCTTGTCTAATTATTAGGTTAATTAAAACAATACATCTATATTCCATTATTTCATACATTACACGTCTTATTTTATGTTTACTTATAATGCAATAAAATATTTAAGGTTTCGGGTACAGCCTTGAAACGTTTATTTTATTCAATAATATCAATAACCGCCATCTATGTACGAATAGTTGCAAGAAGGCCAAGTTTTTGTCCTTATGACTTTGAATGACATCTAGTGTAAATACATTTGCAACTTTGAGTGTAATTTCATTGGCATAGACTAAACTTTGGAATTGTACTGTAAGATTTTATCTTTTAATATTTTCTGTAAATAACGTCTAACTAAAAAGACTATTTTTTTTAGACATCGAAGACTTATTATTTTTATAAAATAAAAAGTTAGGATTTAATCACGAAAGGTCCAACTTACATCGTTTAAAAGATAAAATAGAACCAAAGCTAGCTCATTGCAATCTAATTTAGTATTTTATCACATTACACGCTTTGTTCTATTTAAGCTTTAAATAAATTGTTTGCCAATCGATACAGTTAAATAATTTTGTTAAAAAAAAGATTACACATTTGATCAAGAAACCTTACATATTTATTTACAATTTTTTGAAGAACTTTGAAAATAGAAATACGGAGGTAATATGTCTTTAAACTGTTATTGCTACTAATATTCATTACTTTATTTTTCCATAAAATTATTTTTTTACAGTGCTACTGACATCTAGTGACCATAGAGTTAGACTATCAAAAGTAGGTCTACGCTGTCTATAATCTACTGCAAATTGTCAACCATAATGCATTGCGCATAAATGGCCGCCATGTTGCTGCCGTCTGAAAGATGTTCACATCTGTGTGTGTTTACTAATGGTTTTTAAGAACATTGATAGTTAAATTACTGTGTTTGTGAAATTGTGAGTGTATAAGCGCTTCATACTAAATATGCTTTTGTGATTGAAAAGTCTATCAAATGTCTCAGAGGCCAATAAACAGTGAAATTTTCTTTAGGTAGTCATTCGAGTCGGACGGCATAATGGCTGACAATCTGATTCAAAAGTCACATAAAACTAGTGAAAAAAACAAGTATAACAACGTTGTCCATCGTACGACAAGCGAATCTCTTCGTCTGAACGAGTCAGAGAAAGGAGTGAGTCACCCGACAAGTCTTCAATCCGGCCATAACCCGAGGAAAATATCTTCCTTTCAGATCACCAGTGTAACCGTTGGCTCTCGGGTGAGCACTGATGCGGGAGAAGACTCCGCTGACGATCTAGATGAATCTCACACCGATGACATTTCAAGGGTGACCGACATCGAGAATGAAACGCCTAGTTATTCCGAAGATACGTTCTCGAAAGACGATGTGTTTTACAACGCGTCCAGTGCTTCCCTAGGTTGTGCGCCTGTCATACCGACTAGCTCGCAGTACGGTCTCGCTATTGTGGGACAGGACAACAACACTAATCAAATTGGAGGTGCAGTGCCAAATAGTAATAACACGGAAGTGAATGACATGCACGTCAGTGTTACTAACGCCGGAGCAGGGAGCATTATTAACCTAATTGGTAATGCGAAGCCGCAAGAAGGGATGAAAGAAATACAAGAACATGTTAGAAATGAACGGTTCAAAGTTGTGAAAATAGAAAGCACTGAGCCATTTAGAAGAGGAAGATGGATGTGTATGGATTATTTGGATCACACGAGTACACAACAAAATGCACCTATTACATTAAACAATAACTTGGATGTAAATGATACTAACTCATTGCAGGCTCCGGACAGCGGGGTCGTTATTAATGATAGTCAGCATGATGAAATGTGCAACGATTTGACTAGCAAAGGGCCTAAAGATCTCCAAGTAAGTGGACCAGCAATACAGCAGATTGATCAAAGTGTGCAGAAACAGTTTCACATGGCATCTCCGGGTCAATCTCTTACTCAACCTATCAATATGCAACAAATGCCTGTCAACCAATCTGTGTCTGTGCAGTCCCCACCTTTGGAAATGCCTCAGCAGATGCCTACACAGAATATGGCTAATCAACAAGTAACACAACAGCATCCCCAGAGCATGGCGCATATAACAATGCAAGGTGCCCAGCAAAGTCATCAATCTGCATCACAACAACAAGTTCAGCAAATACCGCAAAGCTTTCCTCAACATCAATTGCAACAAGTTATTGCCCAATCACAAGGTATAGCCATTCAACAAATTCCTATGCACCAACAAATACCGCAGCAAATGCAGCAGATACCCAACCAGCAAATGCAACAAATCAATCAACATATTCCTCAGGCGCAGATAACTAATATGCAGCAAATTCAGCAACAATTACCACAAATGCAAGGTATACCTAATCAGGGCCAGATGGGTCAAGTAGCTGGGCAACAGTCCCAGATGCAACAGATACAAATGCAGACTATACAGGGCCAACCGAATCCCCAACAATTAGCTCAGATGCCTAACATAGGAGCGGGTCATCATCTGCAAGGGCAGCAATCAATGGGCCCTCAACAGACTCAGTTACAGCACTTGCCTAGTCAGGCCCAAATTCAAGCACTTCAAAATCAACAAATACCTAACCATATTCAACAAATGCAAATACCTGCACAGTTAAGCGCTCCTAATCAACAAATACAACAGATGCAACCTCAGATACATCAACTACCCACGCAACCTCAGCAGTCGGTGGTCCCCGGGATGCATCCCCAAATGCAACCACAGGCTATGACAGGTGTTCAGCCTCAGTATAATCAAGCGGTGAACCAGCAATCAAATGCACAGACCATGATAACAGCTAGTATGGCATCATCACAACAGCCAATGGTTCAAGCACAACATAGTGTCCCTCAGTATATCACACAACAGTCTCAGATGAGCCAGCAGGGACAGACTATGCCTCAAGAGGTGCTCTCAAGTATTGTTACATCACAACCTGGTGCCACCCTTCCGACAAACCTTCAGTCAATGGCTACTCAGCCACAAGGCTCCACTTTGCCTGCGAATCTCCAAAGTCTTGCTGGCCAGCAACAGCCGCCCGCGGTGCACGCTATGGCAGCCCAACAAGGTTCAGTGCCTCAAGGAAATTTACAGATGATGTCGGCGCCACCTCAGAATATTCAGATGACACTGGACGGGAATCAGCCAAGTATGCAGATACCCGCCTCAGATCCAATATTCATGCAGCCGACCAACGTCGGGCAGCAGATGCCTGTGAGCCAGCATATCGGGCAGCAACAGAACATGCTGCAGCAGCAGGTGGGCGGAGGGCAGGCACAAATGCAGTACGTGCCGGGCCAGGCCGTGCCACAGGTGTCGATGGCACACCAGAACATTCCGATGTCTATGCAACAGACGATGCCGGTGGGTATGGGCGGCGGCGTTCACGCGAGCGTGGTGCAGTCACAGACCAGCATGGGACTGGGCTATGGGGGCGTGGTGCCGGTCATGTCGCAAAGCAGCGTGGCGCCGGTGGAGGCGACCGTATCGGGGACCAACTCGCCGGTGGTCTCCATGCCGGTCAGCTCGACCGCGTATGTGGCCAACAGCGCGCAGGCCGGCCTCGACAGTCAGGGCTTCGGCAGCCCTGTGAGTGCGGTGTCGCATGCGATCAGTAGCGCGGTGATGAGCAATGTGAATGTGAATGCGTGTGAAAGTGGTGCTCCTGAGCCGGCGGCCGAGGGCATGCAGCCCGCCGACTCCGGCGACGGCAAGGACGAGCCGCAGCCCGCCCCACCACCGGAAGATGAAAGGTCAGTTTTTCCTTTTTCCTTTTCACTACTTTTTGTGATATGAATCAATTAGTATAATTGTACTTATTCCGAGTTTTTCCGTGAGATCGTTTAGTTTAATACAATTACATAAAGCGATTATAATTAAACGTCTGTTGAATCCTTATAGAGATGTGTTGGCAAGTTTGCTTAGCAACAGCATCAGGCGACGAGCGGTGAATCTGTCCGCGAAAATAGCGCATCTGTAGACAATGGAGGTTGTTTTCGTCTCGTTAGGGCGCGCCTCGTACCAACGCAGCGGCTGGTATTCGGAGTCCCTTTGATGCTGTTTATTTGCGCTTCGTCCTGCGACGTAAATAGGCGGTTGACACGATCAGTGCTCGGTGACTCACGCGCATCGCACTCCGAATCTCTCCGAAAGAGTTCGAATCGGTTGCGATCTCCTTGTTCACTTTTTAGACTGAATATAGCTGTTCATAGACTTCAACTAGACACTATTATCTATTTTATGATCTAGCCGGAGCTGGCTGTATGCAGTTAAGACTGTCTCGAACTCGGGACGAGGATTTAAAATCAACATTTATGTAATTAAACTTAAAATACGACACTATGAACTTATACTATGCCTTATATTAAACAGAACTAAAAATTTCTTACTTACTTTCCAATTTCGACTACCTAAATTATCATTTAATTATTTCACTTGCGTACTTGCTGATTTCGTTCATTAGCCAATATATTATAATCACGTATAGCCCGTCAGTAATCGAGTCACGATGTCCTAACGCGAAGGGCTCACGACGGCGCCAGCCAGCGCCGGCGTCGGTGGTAATCGAGTCGAGAACGGAAGGTCGCGAAACATGAGCCCTCCATTCCCTACTGATCGCAGTATGCATCACACAGCACAACCGATATATGCACTTAGTAATGCCCGTGGTTTATAGTTTGCCAACTAATCGTGTATATCTATTATTACGGTACGCAGTGTCACTTGCTAAAGGACGCAGTGTTATTACACGTGAGTAGCTATGCTTTTTAGTGGTCGAAGTAATCTTTAATAACAATGAGATTCCGTGTTTGTGTACGTTCCTACAACACTTGTAATTTGCTTCCTTTGGTTGTCTTTAATCATATGTCATATAACATGTTATACAGTAGAAGCATAATGCGTGAGAGCACTAATTATATGAGTTGAGAGGCACCACAGTTGCACAAACGTGATAGTTTCATATACAAGATTCTTGTGACTAGGGAAATGACTGCTCGGATCTTTACTAACATTATATTGAATAGTATAATAATTGACTTTTCGGCTTTAGTAATTGGAATGTTTTATATAATGAAGATAGCAATTGAGAAGTATTGATGTTTTTTTTATAAACTTTTATAAGACGCAGCAATGCAAATGCTAATGACATTCTTGTTCAAGAAATCATAGTTTGTGTCTAGTATTACGTTTTTCTATTGACATTATTTTACATTCAAGACTGGAGAGTAAAACAATTCATGAATAATGGGGTTTCAATGGTTTATTCTTTACTCATGATTTAAAATTTGTAGCATGTGTGATGACAGTGATTGGTATAAAGACCGATATAATTACGGCCAAAGTTGAAAGCTGTAAGAATCATCTTCGCGGTAGTAGCAACCAATGCAATCAATTAGCGTACTTGAATCAGTGAAAGTTTGTACACATCCCTTATTAATATGACTAGTATTAATGTAATGGTGCATCATCAATTATATTATTATTGCTATGTTTAACCGCGTTCTGTTATGTTCTAAATAAATTGATATTGATCGTATTGTTACAAATTAAAAGCTACGTAAAGAATCGCTTTCCTACGTTATCTTGTCCATTTTATCCATTTACATTATGTTATCTATCTTACGTTTCCTCGGAAATCAATGCGCATATTGCATAGAAAATACGCGCTAATTAGTAGTCCTCCAAATACTTCTTTTTCGCTTATATTTTGGGGAATATGTCTATCGTCTATTAGACTGGAATATTTATATTAAACAAATACCTAACGATGCTTATAAATAACATTAATTTTAATAAAGAGTGCATTGTTCCGTTGCACCTTCAACAATTTGTTCCAATTCATAGCATCCAATTATCTAATTAGTCAATTTTAATTAATCGATGCATCGTTCTGATTCATGCACCTCGTGTGTCCAACATAACATTAGTATGAAAGCTGATGGATAACACACTTTATGAATTTGTACGTCAATGCACTCGACGTAAACTGTGTCGTTGATGTTACGTAGTTGCGAATATTAGGCGCGTGTTTGGTTGATTTTTTTTTAAATCGTACGGCAATAAAACGAATATGTCTTAAACAACATAAAATTCGTATTTCATATGAGTGTGAGGTGAAATTTAGGAGGACGATAATAAAGAATGTTTTTGTAGCACCAAGGGGCGTATAAAATGAGATTTATTGCTTGATGTACTTTGGACAAAATTTTATCGTTGTTTCGTATGCAATTTTTTTAGATGTTTTGTGTGTACGATTCATAAATATTAATCGAGAATAAATATCAATGAAATAAAAAAAAATCTAAATAATGTGATATATAAATTAAAATGTAGGACATTATCGCGTGGAAAGTTATTTTATTAGAGTCATTCGTGTGCATAATCTTATACGATATATTAAATAATCGACTGGTATTAAAAACGTTTAGTTTTTGTATGAATAGACATTATTTCACCTGTTATACATTTTTTTGTTGTTAAACAATAAAATAAATAATTTACGTAATTTGACTTACAGCTATAGTAAATCGGGTATAATTATAAAAGACTATATTGCTGGAAAAATAATTGAAATTTTGTCTTTAAAGGACGGGCAGAGAATGCGCTATAATACCAATCCCACTCACCCTGTAGATCAGCCCCCGATGGACTCGTAACTAGTCGGTACCGACACAGATTTACACGTGAGTTAAGCCGTTATTATAAGTTGTATAGGGAAATGTCTCACGAAATTCTTCATATATATGAATTGACCAGCGTAATAAGTAGCATTACGTTAAAATTAACATCGATCTTGATATAATGTTTTTGAATGTGCACCAAGTTTGTTGTCAAACAAACTAGTACTGTCTGTCGGTGCGTGACTTGCGGCGCCGGACAAGGACAACATAGACTTTAAAAAATATGCAGTTGCCAAGTATACAGTTTTTATACGGACAATAATTTCTGTAACTTTCCAATCTCAAATTTGAATTAAAAAAGTTAATGCCACAAAAAATATTACAACCTTTCCTAGTAAAAGTTCTTTAAATGTCATTATGGTAACGATGGGAGAAATGAATACATTTTTTCGCGTATCTACTTTTACCGCTATATGTTTATTTTGTTATATAGGCTTATTAAAATGATTTACAAATTCTTTATCGTATTGTTGTACATGTTATTGGAAACGATAATATAATAGAACTGATATGTCCTGTGTAAATTTGTGGACACTAATAAGATTTGACTGCAAGTATTTTTGTCTTATAATTTCGTAACTTGTTTGAAATATCGTGTTATGGTCATGATCGACCATGTTACCGTACTATTGACAATAATTTTGCGACGCAATAGTAAACGTAGAATTTTTGTTTGAAGGATTTTTTTTTGTAATTATTATCATATTATACAAGGACAGCGTAATATAAATGCGGAACTAAGAATGTGTAGTTGTTAAAAATTATTCGAACAACGTAATACGTAATTTATTTTAATTAAACGTATACAATACATACTTTCTGGATTCTTTGGTAATTTTTATTTAGATGTTTGAATTTATTAATGAATCTTGTTTAGACGTTTGTAACGAATTGCATTCATATCACTATATTCCTTTTTGAGTGCCAATGGAGCCAGGATTTACATTACATTAGTAAAAATCACGTAGGCGTTTCTAGTACTGTTTTCTATTTCTAGTTCTATGCCTTATCCGTCAGTAATTAAATTGGTCATAAAACTGCCATGCTAATTTTTCCTTACATCATTTTGTTAATGATCCTCGTGTCGATTACGAACGTGTGATAAAATGTAGACTGACTCATAGGTGTGCGTTGAACTCACCTGTGATTTAGTTCCGAAAGGTTCGCAAGTCACCGTATTATTTATTTAAAATATATTACATATAACGTAAACAGGTTTAAACTTGTCCATCTATATATGAGGTCCTGACTTGTATTAAATTTATGTATTATTTCTCAGAATAGGAGACCTAGCGGAATATCCAACGATCGTGCCGAGGTGTAAAATAATGTACGCTATACTGCAATGATGTTTGTTTATCGTGTCAAATATAAATTTTTGTGACAATTAAACGATGAATATAATTCAAGACTGTAAAAGCAAAGTCGACGTTCTTATGGAATATTCTGGAATGACAGTATAGGCGAGAATTTTCAAAGTATCTTTTTTTTAATAACGCCAAGGTTCGCGAATTCGTGCTAATAATGATCTCGTTAATAGGCCGATGAGCCGAGGATCTCGGCGCGCATACCGAGCGTGCTTCCACGCCACTAATTAGATTGCGACCTTCGCTACCAACGGTCTGTTCGAAGTACATACGCTCCTTACTTACATTTATATACGCTTGTGAAATTTGGCGCAAACAATTGCTTTTAAATTTGAATTCAATGTAAACAAAACTATACAATGGAAGTGTGTGGCCGAGTGACGTCGCGTCTCGTCTCCGCCAGTCTTTTAATATTTTGAATTGTACGCGCCAAAGTTTTACTGGCAAGCGTTTAATTAGCGAACAAAAGTATACTAAGAATACGTTTCCAATAAATCGATATCATGGTTCGTTAACTGATAATGCTAACAAATTATCGAACACTATCCATATTGCGACTTATTTAGTGTGGAACAATCTTATTGTTCTGTATGTTTCCTAGCTAATGATATCATTTCGGATCCCGCTCTATTTAAGATATTATGAATGTTTTTAACCTTTGATCTATTTGACCGATAATAAAACAATAAATGTTAATTACACTCTATTGATTTAATTCACCATTAACATTCCTTTATTTAAATCTTTACGTTATGAACTGTTGATCACAAAAAAAAACTTTGTATATATGATTTTTAATGTTATTTGAGTTCAAATGTTACAGAAGATAGTATTCGCTCAACCGACAGGAACATTCTATTAAAAACAATGTCTATAATTAACTCTTAGTGGACAGTTTATAAGAGGATAAACGCGTTGGTAGGCGTTATCTGTTGGACGGAGAATAAGTCTTGCGATTCATTAATTAAATAACGGTACGTAATTAGAGTACAAAGAGGACTATTGGTTGCAGGGCGCTGCATCGCGCGTTGACCTCTGTACCCGCCGTGCATCTAATAATACACACCCCTTTATCATCCTTTGTCCTCGTCGTACTTAGTAATAGGGAACTATTTATACAATTATGTCTAATTTGAAGTACCATAATATTATTTTACTCCACAATAAGTCCTTTACTATAGCTTTCATGTCAAGCGAGAATAACAATATCAAAGTAATTATAACTCTGACACTTGAACTCCACGACGATATTCTACAATCAAACTGAGGTTCTATTGTAATAAGTTTTACAAAACTAATCAAATATTATACAATTGATACACGCCTTTATAAAGGAAATGATACAAGTGGTACGTGATATAACTGGTTATATCGCGAAAGGCCACGCCTCACAAAATAGAGACGACATAATTAAATATATGTTAGAAATATGTGTTCGATGTAAATATTTATTTTATATATTCGAAATAGATTTGCTTGTATCATTTATGTATTCGCATTTAGAGTATTCATTTGGAAAGGGAGTAATGTCCCACATTCATACAAAACAAAAATTATTACTTAAGTAACTTGATTTACGGTAGTGGTATGAAATAGAATCTCAATCAATTTATTAATGCGCCTGACTTTTTATTCCATGTAAAAGCTTTTTTCCTTTTGCGAATTGAAACCCAGGAAAACGCATGAGAGGTAAGCGTATAAGTTGCTAAACGAAGTTGTTCAACATAATTGAGAAGTACCAAAAAATTTTGTTAAAATATTATTAGTTAGCTATCCGAATGATGATTCGTTTCTCAACCATTCAACAATTCTGTTTGAAAATTTGGCAAACAGTTGTTGAAATTGAATGAATATTGAAAAGTTGATCTCGTTAAGTATTTTCACAAAACTTGCCATTTTATTTTGCTGCCGCTTCACGAAATTGAATTAAATTGAATTTTGTGATATTTTCGTTTTTATATAATTTAGTATTTGAGAGTTCGAGAAATTGTTGCATATTTAACGTTTCAATTTAATTTGTCCGGTAATTTTCGTATTTATTTAATTTCTAAGATTTCATTGCAGAATATGCACATAAGGCCAGTAATTGAATAGGGAATTGGCACATTTCCTCGTGAATTCGGTCTCTAGGCGGCAGACGGTCTATCTCCACCCTGCGCTCACAGCTTAATTTGTTTTTGAAATACGCAATTAAGTTTTCGTAAAACTTAATGCGAATTGAAAGTGGTATTTATTTGTTAGAGGGTAAAATATATATATGTACAAAGAAATAGGAAGCGTAGGAGTGACGATAAGTAAAAGGGAACGTGATTACAGTAAAATTATTATCGGCGCAAGAGTTCCAACTAAACTAGGCGATCGTTCGTACGGCTCTTGATAAAGCACCAAGTTTGTTGACCCACAACATTGTGAGAGGGTTTTCGAGATACGAGCGTTCAATGTAGTTGCATATCTTAATGAATGTTCTTTTCACAGTCAGGATTTAGTTGGATAATAGCATCATAAAGAATAACGTAATACATTCAAAATATATGGATGTATACAAAATATTAAAAAGCTTTATTCTCGATCGTTTATGAAAAGCGTGTTTTTATAATTCATGTCATAATAACATAGACTTGGTTTTTAAAGTTGCTAAGTATGACATCCCGATTAATAACATTAGTTGAAGAACTAAATTTAGTTTAAATTCGATTCATCTTCAATATTCTAATCTAGTTAGTTAATGATAAATGTGTGAACGATGGACTTGTTTACTTTCGAATTCGAAGGTGTTTTAAGGAGAAAGCAAAAAAAAAAATTAAATGCGCAAGCCGGAAGCGAGTCAACGTGCTTTTTGTGAATGCGGAATTGTAATTTGCACGAAAATACATACTAGCGCGATTCGATACGACTGCTAACGGCTTACGAGAATATCACTGATATTAATCTGTATATTGAGCTAAGTGTTTAAGTACTGGGCCAATCGTGCTGGCCGTCTTGCACGGTTTAGTTTAACTAGATCCGACTTAGTCATGCTCAAAGCGCTTGAAAATATTTCTGCGTCTGAAAGATCTATAACTCCGCATACTTCAATACAAATGTCACCAATAGAAGGTATCAAACTTTATTTGAATCGTCAAGGCTTACAAGAGGATTAAAATGTGGTGGTTAAAAATGCCCACGTTGTTTTCTAGAGCGATGACATGAAATAGTTTGCGGGGCTAATCACACGCGCCGCATGCGATAGGTAAATCGAACGTCGACTGTGACACGTTTCTAACAACCGAGAGTAAAGTGAGTGACGTCGAAGCCGTAGAAATTGCGTTGTGGTGTATTAGTGACGCACGCCAGCCGTCGACTGCAACATCCGATTACGAGCGGCCGGCGACGCACAGAATATGACACGGATTCACCGCCGGCGCTTACCACACTGGCGTCCTGCCACGCGGCACACATACACAATATTACATGAAATTTACAATTTCTGTGTATTTTAACGTTTGTAAAAGTATACCACAAACTCGACCACAATTATCGTACATTCATATCCTCAAATGCATTAATTCGAAAAAAGTTTGAATCACCTGCCTCGTGCAAAAATAGGTATTGTAACTGTGTTTTGGAAATAAATGTATAGTGTAAGAAAGATAAGTAATATTGACACGCAATTTCAAATATGAAATCTACATACATATGCAATATTGCTGTTACATTGTAGCAAAGCAGTTTTCAATTGATCCTAGCGATTAAATATTTGCATTGCAAAGTCCTGCTATGAAACTCTATTAACCCATTTGCCTCTTGCGCCGTCCCGATTGTCTCGATCTAGTTCAAAGCGATACTGCCAGATTCGCATATTATGCCAGAAACAATAGCCGCGGGAACGTGGTTCTATTAATTTTTCAGTACAAGCCAAACTAATTAAATTTTTGATGAGTTAAATAGATTGAACATGACTATACGTAATGTTTTAACTTCTATAATGTCTGCAACATCAAAAAACTACATTCAGTTTTTGTCACGGATATTAGCCTGTTATCGTACGTTTAAAAAACTTGTTTCGATTATATTAAAGTCTTTAATCTTGAAAATTTAAATTAATTATATAAACAACTTTCAGAATACTCAATGCAAAAAAAAAGTTTTTTAAAAAATTGCATGTGAAGTTAAAAATGTTTAAAGTGGATTTTATTTGTGGCTCACTGCCACTTTGTCTTATAAAGCCAACTGTATCGTGTTTCAAACCGTTAAATGCGCCGGGCCGTAACTTTATAAAGTAACAACCCCCAATTATATTTTACAAAATTATCCAGTATCTTTATTTAAACGTTCAAAACGTTCTTGATATTGGAGTTTAAAAATGGCATTGGATGAGCACACTTGCGCATCGTGAGAAGGCCTACGTTTAGCAATGAACGGTTAAAAAAAATAAAATGATGCCATTAATAAAAAGTCAACAGCGATAAAGCCAGTTTCATAAAGTTAATTAGTAACATCCAGATGCGGTCGGCTGTTAATGTCAAAAGTTTAAAGAAAGGACATCGCAATTTAAAAATAAATTTACCTTACCTGTTGACCCAGTGCGGCTTCTTTTTGCTTTCGCAGCCGTTCGTCAAGTTCATTGCCCTCTCTGCTCCCCGCCACTACTCTCCCCGTTCACATCAGACCAGCACGTAAAAACTGACATGATATTAACTTGGTAAATAGAAAGTGCTTAGTTCAGCTATTGACGTCTATTTTTAGACGATCAAATTACCAGCAACTATTCCGCCGCCTCACAAAAAAGTCTATCGTAAATGGAATCGACAGACTGTGAACGAGCTAAAAGTTTTTAAGTTTAAAATATAATAACTCATTCAGATTGATTGTATAGTTCAGCTAACTGGTCCAAGACCTGCAATATAGGAAAGTGTCTGTAAATGATTTAACATCAATACTTACTTGATGCACGGAAAAAATACTTTAATACTTTCTTTAATGAGTCTGAAATTCTAAATAACTTTATTATATGTATTTTAACTCAATAATAGTAATTTTAATAATAGTAAAATTAATTAGTAATTTTATTAACTTTTATCACAATCAGTAATTTCAATAATTACAAATACAAAATCTATGTCTATCATTTTCATTAAACAAACAACAAAATTTTACCTCAAAGTCATGAGTTTTATGACATGAATAGAATTGTTCGTACGAGAGAAAAAATGCGTTTCATTATGACTAAGAAGCACGATAGTTGTATCGGTCGCAGTGGCCACTGAGTCAACTTCGTGGCGCACCTTATTATCTGCTCTGTTAGCGCTCGATCCGAGCAGATTTGCAATCAATGAAGATTTACATAAAACGAGACACCATCGGATGCCTCGTCGGCCGCGCGCATGCAAAATGCATCGCATTTGCATCCGACACGGTTATATTGCCTTTTTTGGTTGTTAACGCAACGGGAGCCACGGTGCACACAGCCGACCCACATTGTCATTGTGTAGCAAGATTTATGGCTTATTGTCTTACGTTAGGACACGTCAAGTCTTGTTTAACTTCATTGGAGCTGCAAAAAACGTGCTGTAAATGTAATGGGATGATTAAATTTCTTGTTTAATCTTTCCAAACATTGTAATGATCATGTAGGTAACAATCATTTTAAATTAACAAAAGAGACCAGTTTAATCAAATTGTACATGCCGAACAAACGATGTAATAAGAGCGTTACAATGCATGACTGAAGTCATTAGGGAAGTGACATTATGTCAGACAGGCGCAATTTTCTGAGCAATGGCCGTTTAGCGCTGAACCCTATTTTTATAAATAACATCGATTAGATTAAGGCAGCCTAGCGTTCGCCTGCAAGGTCACGGTATCGCACCAGTCCGTACCACGCGAATTTCTTTACTCTTCCCTCGATGAATGCGGCCTGACGTTTCTTAGAAACTCGATCGTAGGAATCGGATTGAGTTTCAATTGGATTTGACTCCGGTGTCGGTGGCTGCCTGCCATTACCAAGCACCGGTGTGCAGTACTTTTCTTTGAACTGTTTTATTAACATTCTTAGGAAATTTGAGGCAGTATATGGAATAAGTCAAACACAATATCGTTTAAGTGAACATTGCTTTTTTTTAATTTATCTAAGTGTATTTCAAGACTAAATTTATAATTACATTATGTTTATGTTGGTGAAATGTCATAGTATAAATGTCCGTAGTCGTTCAAACGTGTAGTAGATAATGGTATTTCATTATAATCACGTTCACAAGTTCGATAGCTCTCGCTTTAATGAGGAACACGCCTACGGCTGCACCTAAAGAAATGGACGTCGTAATTTTCACTCGCGTTAGCACTAGATATCGGCGATCGCACTAAAAATATCAATGCGAGGAATTTTCATCGTGCTAGTATGCGGTACGGTCATACGACACAAACTTTGACGTTCCTACGCAGGTAATAAAGTTTACATTACGCGGAATATCGATTATTGACATATTACAGTGTACAAGTTAATTTTGAAGTACTGACTTTTAATCGATGGTTTATTGAGACAGACATTTAGGAACAAGATTTTTGATGTTGAATTCTATCACTTAACACTGATGCAGTTTAATTGATGTTTTAACTAATTTATAGTGATTGTATAGTAGAATTATTATGTATATGACTTATTGAATTGTGAGGGTCGGCGAGAATCGAAATAAATATTGAAACAGTAGCATTACTAATGCAATTGTGCATGGTGTTGGAACAGTGTTGCGTCGGCTGACTCACTGCATAACAATACCTGTTCAAAGCTAACAGTATCATTGCGAGCCACCAGCCCGAAACTATACCAAGGATTAAAAACTTAACAGGTTTCCTATTATGCTACGCTATTTGTTTTAATTATGAAATACAATTACATTCTCATGGCACATACTAAGACTGTTTATCTTTAAAGTTCTATCGCGACGGAATTGGTTGTGGCGCTAAGGTAGTTGGTAATTTTTGCGTAACTTTACTACTGATTTCAATTAATCGCTTAATTCGTAGATATTGAGACGATAAACCTTAAGTGCCCCCTTTGATATGCCGCCGTAGATAAAATTTCAATATTAGATTAGATAGAAACATGCAATTTTGCATAAAAAATTGAAAATCGGAAATTATCAAAAAAATTTTTTGCTAAAAATCCTGGCCTCTTTATCATGATGTATGGCTGCTTAAATTTTACCTCTCCGGATTTTCCTTCCGAAAAGTAAAGACACATTGCATACATTAGCAGTAAACTCATGTACAGATACTTCAACCTTATAAAATGTCCTCGTTCGCGGTTATTTATGTGTTTTTCCCTTATCTAAACTTAAATTATTTATTAACCCGCTAAGTATTTGTCGAGAAGAAACCAACTGTTATAAGTAGTAATAAGTGATTAATTAAAAAAAAAATGTTGACGGTCGACATACTCATTAAAATATTAACCTCTATACGCACTATTTCACTTTTCTAATGCACTGTACAGTTATTTATAGACAGTAAAAAATGTTCACGGAATAGATTCACTCTCGCTAGATCTCTTTTTTTTCGCTGATGGCACAAAAATCACCTGTAATTTCCTGTTTGAATTCACGAAGCGCCTGACACGGCCGCTCTGAACACACATTTATCATGAATTATCTTTTTTGTTTCTATTGTAGACACCACATTACACCGTATCCGTTTCTCGAGTATTTGACTTTTTATACTATTAATAAATCATTTTAAGATTTTGGATTAATTAGAAAGTTACAGCATCCATTAGCAAATTGTATTATATTGAAACATTTTAAACTTTTAATTAATGATGTTGAGATACATGCTTGTTTTATCCAAAATGATTTTAGCACCGCTTGAAAATATACATATTAAATACTTACCTTCGATTATATCTCATTTCTTTACTTAATGTGCGATGTAAGTTGACATTTTCGGAATGAGCTTGGAACGAAAATTCGTCTCCTTTGCCCAATGCGTAATTGCGACATGGTGCGATCTAATCATACAGTTCTGACTGATGTCTTGTAATGAAATAAATTAAGCTGGTCATATGTTAGATGCATCATAATTAAATTCATGATATTATTAACGATCTAAGACGTACACTATTGGTACTTGTATTGAAGCGTAAATTAAAAAGTAAAACAGAAGTGTTTTCTTTCTAACATATCATTCTTGCAAAACACAATATGAGGTCAAAACTGTTATGTTTTCTTATCAATAAATGACAACATAATAATCATTGTCATCACATCGACTAGTATTTCATCAGATTTATTCAGATGATAAGGTAATTCCCACGCGAAATCACTGCGTAATAGTTAAGAAGCGTGATAAAGTTTCAGTCAAAAATTAATAATCTTATATTATACTCCTTCGATACCTTTTGTACCTACATTCTTCTATATTTAGGCAATGTAGAGTCAGTCAATGTGTTTACTGAATATATATATTTGCACATATTTCACATATTGCATCTCAAATTTTACCAGAAGTAATTAATCATAGAGTGCCTATCTCACACCCGATTAGAGGACAAGTCTATTGTTCTGGTAACATACCAGACAGTTACGATGTCATTAGGACGATCCATCTTCATAAAAATGTTAAATGACCACAATGTTTTATGTCTATTAAACGGCTTAATTGTATTTGTGCGGTAGTACATTCCGCAATTACAGGGCGGCACTCATGAACTGTGCCGGTCATCGGCCCACAGCCGAATCTACGACTTTCTAATGGGATTAAAATTTGTTACCGGCGCGAGCGCAAGATGACGCGCGCGCATTGCGCACAGCGGCATTGTATGCAGCACCTTCAAATATTACATTCGATGCAACTGATAAAAATAAAACTGTAATTGCCCGTTAATGAGTAGCAATAAGTTTCCTTACAAAAATAAATAGTTTTATTTTGAATTACGGGCCTCACAATTTAAATTGTTTTGCAAGTACAACATTGTAAAGCACACTTATCCAGTGGATCGATTCCACAAGCGGCTTCTTTAAAGTTTTTCCAATCATAGAGATTGCTTTATCGTCTTAATCAATCAATAGCTCCTTGATCTTTTACAGTTTGATTCATAGAAACGTTTTGCCGGGCATGTGCAATTGCGTTCTTGTGAATCTAGAGGCGCAAGGGCAGACGGGCTTTCACCGTCTTGTCTCGCCGACAAACATTATTTATAGAAAATCGGTGATTAGGTCTTTCTGTTAAGGTATCATATTCTTTGTACGCTCATGACTTCCCAACTTTCTGCGACCGTCGTATAGAAATGTTTAGATATTGATTTATATCAAACAACATGTCGATGACGAATATTCTACACTTTATTTTTATTTTTTAAAGCCATGACTCCCTGAATTTTCTGATAAGTATGATTTGACAATACTTAATTTATATTTTAGGATAGCAAAATGTTTTTTTAATACGCAGCTATTTTCGAAGTAAGATTTATAGGTAACGGAATAATGTAGACGAGAAAATTGCTTTGTTTGTTGCGCGGTTAAAGCGTTTTCGTTTCCACTTCCTGATTGCACTTAATACGTATCATTAAATGAGTCAACGGATGAGTTTTGTTTAAAACAAAAACTTTCAAGTAACTTAATGAATCGAGACATTTGCTTATAGAATTTTGTGGATTTGCATTTATATGTAAATTGTAACTGTTTCGATTTTAACTTGGCATTTGTAGGGGCTTTTATTTAAGTAATGGATTCCCTTATCAGTGGATGCCATAACATCTCTTTATCATTACATTAGTCGGCAGCGATTACGGGGGCAGCCACTTAAATCTTATCGCGTTATGACAAAATATAAACATCCATTAGTTATAGGTTACAAGGAAAGTGTAACAATGTTTTGTCGTAACCATATGCAAAATTGATAAACGTTTTTGCGCAATTTCGAAGAAAACTACAACCGTCACGTGTATTATACCTCATGAACATAGTATTACAAATCAACAACTTACGGCCGTATCTTATTATTTTTTTAAATGAGTCTACTTTTGTACATATGTCAATGGACACTTCTTTACAGGAAGTCTATAAAGGGACCACATACAGGAGTTATTATTTATACCATCTCCATATGCGAGGTCGTATTCTGTACAGTAATGACTAAAGGCATTTACGACGACAATAAAACTTTAAGTACATTTCCTCTGAAGATACCAATTGTAAAATGGTCTTAGAAACACCAACCATAAATGTCAAAGAGCCTATCGGGGCCGCGTGAAGTTATAGACAACGCGTACGGAAGTATCTGTTGTGTCTGACATTATACTTGGGTGTATACGTAGCTGAAATATTATGTACAATTTCATTAGGTATAACATATTTACACAGAGCAAACTATTGTCCTGAATAACGCATAGGCTACGGACTATGTTTGTTTTTAAGTTCACAAATTTTAGTTTCTTATGATAAATGTTTTATTTTAGATAACTAATCTATGTTTAAAATTTAACAAGACAATGATGTAGTAAGATAGGCATAGGAATTTAAGGAGCATTTCCTCTTAGATTTAATATTATAATAATTTGCGAGGTCGACAAACTTAAATTGTTGCGTCATTTAGGTCGAACTATGGTTGTAACTATACGAAGAGAACAATTCATGTTTTACTTTCTACTTGAATATGGAGTTTGAAGGATAATAAGGAGTTAACTATGTACTTAAGGATCATGCTAAGATGGCAATGAACCGAATACAAAGCTAGTATGACTCAACAAAACTAACAAATATTAATTTAGGCGCATAAGCATTCGAAAACTACGCAGTACTGATAGGGATTATAATCGTAGTCATTTGTGCCTGCGCTAACGCAGTGCCTGACCTCACTGCTGACGAGATAAGGACTATTTTAAGCGGATTGATAATTATATATACGTCGAACGTACCAAAGATACGGCATTGAAGGCGCCGGAAGAGCACGGACCGGACCTGTCAAAACTACTCGGCCTCTTGATAAACAAGCTGCTGTTAACGCACACGCATCTCGACCGCTTACCATACACTTTAAATTATTAATTAGTCACGTTCATTTAATTGAAATAAATTTACATTGATTGTTTATTTCACTATAATAAATATGATTTATGTATAAACTGAAGTCTTGTCTAGCATATTTTAACAGCAATATGTTAAAAGTCAAATGAGATGGTAAACTGTAATTGAAATTACCAATGTAACTAAAATATACGTAAATACGAAAACTGATATGTACCGACACACCCACCAGATGGAGTGACGACCAGCACGGCGTTATATCGGAACGAATAAATGAAGCGTAGAAAGGCTTTAGCACGATACAATTGTGAGAGATTTTTAAAGATTGTATGTTACGAAACGTCCAATAATATCCAAACATAAATACGACGTAAAACGTTAATAAACATTGTATCGTATACGTTGGCGGCGCGGCGTTGAAACAGTTTGATATCGATGAAAATATTAAATACTAGTAATTCATCTCCGCTTTCAATCATCGCTTTGAAGATGGATAATGAACGAAATATGATTGATTGTAGACAACTAATATAAAAATCAGTAAAGCTATTTGTTATATTTGCTTTTACTACACTATCTATTAGTTTTTGAAGTCAGGACTTTCTCTTTTCTGTTTTCGACTCCGCCTCCAGCCTCTTTTCAATAACACTTGCATAATAACTAGTGTTATTACGAAACGCACCGATGCAAATCGAGTGGTAATTGAAGCCATTGTATCTGACGGTTTCGTATTAAACTGCGGGGACTGTGGGCTGAATGAGGGGAGAACTATTTGTGTAAACAATCGGATACATAAAAATGTGCTATTCTCGATTTTCCGACGAAGCGTGACGTACACCTTGTCTATTGCTAGATATAATGCTACGGCCTCGTTACCCAGTAGCTGAACTATTTGTACACTGTGACCTAGGTTCGTTAGATTAATTTCTCTTATTGCTTCTTATAATATGATATCTAACTCTGACATAAACTTGTTTCCTGGCGAATTAGTTTTTGTCGTTCGATACATCGAACATTCTAGAAATGTTTCATCCAATATAGAATGTCAAGTTCAAGGTCCTGAAAAGAGCGGCGAGTAACATTCTTATTATACAATACCCTTACACGATTAATCATGCCTTACACGAATTCCAAGAATATGGCAACACGAAAAGGTACATAGAGAGCGTGATTTAAATCTCGATTAAACGTTTGTGTTCATTATACCTTTATAATGTAGCACATATTTAGTAAAGCTTTATCGTATGCTATACTCATATATTTTCTTTGATTTCACATTTAATGTTTATATAAATTTAGTCTTACTGGCAATCTTGTATGAAAGTAGCCGTAAAATATGTTTTCTACAGCTCAATGCTCTACGCTAAAGACCACCCAGGAATCATTTACATAAAGGGTTGTCATTGTTCAAAAAACACATGCTTCTAAATTCTTCTTCTCATTTCTTGATTCCGTTTTAACTGTATACGCTCCTTTCCTAAAATATTATTTGACCTTGTCGAGGTCAGCACTGTCTGTTCACAATCAGCGGACGATAAAGCAGCCTCCCAATGAATTGGCCCGATTAAAAAGCACCATTGGCATACTGCCAGTCCGCATCCGTATAAACATTGCAAATTTAAAAAAAATGTCATTAC
>JAODUI010000012.1:8237655-8265106 GCA_027563995.1 Papilio gigon
CCGATTAAAAAGCACCATTGGCATACTGCCAGTCCGCATCCGTATAAACATTGCAAATTTAAAAAAAATGTCATTACGTAATCCGGTCGAGATGGCGTCTTGAACTCGGGAACGAACCTAGCGCACTTCACGTGCAAGTAGGACGAGAGGCATGTTAGAAAATTTCTTATACTTTATTAAATTTAAGAGCCGGAGCAGCCTGTTTTAATTTTTGCTAGCATAGACTTTAAGTTTTAAAACCACTGTGAAGTTGCGAAGTTTTGCTTTCCACGTAATTATTCAACTACTCTCTAGCCGTCCATGTTGTTTTGAAATTCTTTTCATAATCGATATTTTCATTTAATCTCAACGAAATTGCTATAAAACGACTTTGTGTTCAGTTTCGTATGTTCCGAAATATTACCTTCCAACGACCGCTACTTCAATAGGTTTTGATAAAGATTTTGGCTTTGGACATTGAAGAGGAAAAATGTTGCCAAAAATTTCTCTTTCAGTTAAATATTTTCGAGATAGCTCGATTTTTTTTTAATGTTTTCAAATTAAGTGCCTACACATTTATTAGTATCTCTTTTATAAATTTGCGGTGTATCCGCGTTTCTAGATCAATGCCTTGATTACCTGTCAATGAGCCAGCCTAAAGATGCGATTCCTATCGTCGGCTAAAATTGTAATTTTAATACGTTAATTTATATCGTAATATTTTTAAATTTTTTAAAGTGAACAAATGACTAGCAACATAGTGGGCATATTGCTGATGTTACGATAATGGGCTAAAAAAATAAGCAGTTCCCTAATAAGGAACGGATGAATTAATTATTATTTGCGGTGCTTACATTAGTAAGTCGACTTAGTGAGCCATCCTCGCTCGCCTCGCTTATTCATTACTTTCATACACGGGAACATACTGAATCATAGTACATCGACCCGCCCCTAAGCTAACAAAGAAGTTCTGGAACATTCGTTTCCATTTCTGGAAGCAGATACAATTCGCCCGCAACGCCTACGGGAATATTATTGTAAATCACAACTCGGCCGCGACTCATCCATGACGGAGCTAACAACGTTACGTGGCAACGAAATTCCTATCGAAAACTATCTTTATTGCGCGCCATCTGTTCGTATTTGTCTTTAAGATATCGCTGTGGGTTTACAGTACTCGATAAATAAAGCTCTATCAGTTTTTCGAGTACAACTTCAATAATAAATTTTCGTTATGAAAGCCATTGAGATTAAAATATTCTTGTATATTTTGCAACATTCTCCTGCGTATGTGTTATTTATAAAAGGATAAATCTACAATTCACAAAAAAAAACTCCACAAATAGTATTCCAAAATGAGTTACAATAAAATTTGCTTGCTTATTGTCACAAGAATGTTTACGGTGACGATTATTTCATAATTTTATGACGTCATAAGATACGCCAGTTTCAAAATCATCTGCAATTATATTGTATTTTGCCTTTAAACATTTTCAATTTAACTGTTTTATTCGATATTCCTGGTTGTAATAGCACATGAACTCTCTTTAAAAGTTCAACAGTAACAAATGTATTGCGAGAAATTTGTTCATTATTTAACATCATATGTTCAGTTCATTACAAGTAAAGGATGTTCCATTTTAAGTATTTTATGTCATAGTTTCTATTTTAAATTTATCAACATACTCCGCTTCAAGAGAATTCCACGTAACGTTGCAGCGACATACGACATTTATGAGGAAACTGTATGTACTGACTGACAGTTTTGTATGGGATATAGCAAAACTTATTTCCGTAGTTCATCCGTTAGCGGCGACAACGTTTGGAGTATTTTTTCCTCAAACATTTTCCACCGTACTCGGTTTTTTATTTGTACAAAAAATATTTTAGAAATGAAAAAAAAAATAGAATTGTAGGCGTTAGCTTTTCGGATTATCATGTGACTTGAATATTATGACAATTTAATTTGATTAAATATGAAAATTAATTATTGTCTCGACTTTGTAATGGGATATGGTCAAGTTATTTTAAAGACCGGGAGCAAATAATTCAAGTTCTTTGATTGTCCTTTTATTTATCCAGCTTTGGAATTGCGTCGTTTGCAATTTTATATTCTGGTTTCACATTCCGCTGTATGTTTCTTGAATGCTATCTTAATACATTTGTTGAACGAGTTATCTAAACGTGGAAAGGAGGCTCTTCGTATAAGAATACACGTTAGGAATTCTCGACAAGTTTTGCGAGCTGCCTCAGAACTATCTTTATGTAGGGTTGCTGAAACGTGAATTTAAAAGGACCTTACCTATTTGTTATAAAGTTTTCTATATTAGTTTCTCTAATTATTAGTTAGTATTACCGTGTGCCATTTACTTGTGAATTCGATAATTACATCAATTCGGTTGCATCCCAACATATTGAGGTGATGCCAATTTTTCGACGGATGTCGTGTATTACTACGAGAGTGTTCGTATAGTTGAATGTACAATAATTATAATATTACGACTTCAATAGCACTTAATAATCCCTGCAATTTATAATTAAAAAAATAGTAAAAACAAGGTTTTAAAGTATCGCGCTAGCAACCCTAGTGAATGTATCATTTCATTTCGTGTCACAATAATTAATACGTAGATCGTTATTGGCGTGGACAGGTGGCCTCCTGTTCTGTACGTTGACTCTTCGACCTTGGCGGCCACCCGTCTCAATGGCACGCTATGTGTTATGGTATCGATGCCATTTTTTTTTCATAACCAAGGCCAACGACTCGACGCCAGTTAAAGTTAACGCTGATGCTTCATTAAATGCTATTCGACAGCTTTTTTGTTCCACTCTCGAATACCACAGATACCGGTCTCGTTTTCGTTATCACGCGAATTTTCTATTTATTATTACCATTTGGTTAACATTATTTACAATAAAGAAGTGTTCTCATTTGCTTATACCCGAAATATTGGCGATATATTGTATTTAGCTTGTAGGGAAATACGAGCACTTGTCCAGTTGAAAGAATAGAATTATTTTGTTTATTTAATTTACTAAATAAATATTTGTTTTTGTTTGCATATATAGCTTTTACAGTTGTAAGTTTCCTGTTAAAAGAATGGCCGACAACTTCAATGCTTCCGAGCCAGCGCTCTCATACTAATTTTGTTCTCACTTGTGCGGAAGACGGCTTATCATGACATTTTCCCGCAAACGAAACTCTGTAAAATACAAATTCTTATAACGTCGTTTATCGCTTGTTTTTTTTTTTAAATTAATTATTTTCTTGTTAAACACGTCATATTCATCTTATGAATCAATTTTTTACTTCCTAATTTACATATTTATCACTTTCCATTTTAAATATTTTGCCTTTATAGCTGCTCATATAAACAAGAATAAGTTAGAAAGAAATAGTTTATTCTAGTATGTATTTAATACCTATTCAAGTGAACGCTTCCAATTGCTCTAGCGTACGCTCCCCGAACAATAGGTTTGAAATAACCAGAATAACAGGCTCATAAAAAGTGTTCCCAAAGCACGATGAATTGACTGACAAAGAACTAAAACGTGATAGACCGGCTGGCCCAATTGGCGGGTCGCGCCGTGACGTCATCGCCAGGGTTGCCACTTGCCACTTTTTCTTCATATATTTTTAAAAGCTTTAATGATGCATAATTTCTGGAAACTTAAATGAAAAGAGGACATTTATTATTAGTTTTAAAATTCTTGTGGAAATTCACCCCGCCTTACAATTGTTAGTCTGTAATTGTAGTACCCGCGATGTTTCGACTTGCTTTAACAATTTATTGTTTTTTTTATTATACTGGAATGTACAATATTTCGTTAAAATTATGTGTAATTATTCAATCTTACGTATACCTTAAATGTAGGAAATATGATATAATTATGTTGTTGTGGAAACCCTACACTGCCGTCTGCGCCTCGTCTGCGGCTCCCCGGAACCGCCCGCGCTGCCTTCCTGTGCCGTCATTATCAGCGGTATAATGAACTCGTATCGACACTCAACAATCCCCATTCGCAACACGCTGCAAGCGGAAAGCTTCTTTGAACATTTACGGCAATCGTTAAGTCTTAAAAAAATATGGTCCAAGGAAATGAGTTTGAAGGCATATTTTCATGCTAAATTAAAATAAATGGACTTAACAAATTATTAATAGTTTTCAACTTTTCAAAATGCGCTTAAAAATGTCATACCTGGACAGTTACTTCATGTGAGATCTGTAAGGTTACATCCAAAGTTTTAGGTACGTAATGATATAAGCTCATAAATAATTTTGTACCCGAATGTTTAAAAAATGTCTTTCAACATACGCGTTATAAATAAAAAGTACGCATGGTCCTTAAACGGCTGCGAAGAAATTGAAGCCGCTCGTTCTCATTTACTTTTTACCCGATGACGTCAACCGTGACTGTCATACGTCCACTATTGTCTCTGACAAGCAGGCCGACACACCACCGATCTAACTGTGAGCTTGATGAATGGGTTTCACTATCCAAGTACGTTGAACTTTGCTCTGGTTTCGTTACAGCGGCGTGGGTGTTAAAACTAATTAAACGTTCTAAATATATGTGCATACCCTCATACCTCTTTACAACCGTCTGATATATCTGTCAGGTACAGATTAAATGTCTTCATTAGCGGCTTTACTTTTAAATGGAAGCCTTATTATCATACTAAAAACAAAACGACGATTTAATTTGCTCTTTCTCATTAGTATTTAGATTTGTTAAGTTTGTTAAATAGTATCATAATTAGCTCGCGTCAAAATTTGTTGGATACGGAATCTGTATTTCGGAACATTAACGTTGAGTAGCCCCTTTTTAGAGTAAGCAACATTTGTTTTAACATCAGCCAGTGTTAGATGCGTCTTGACTAAATAGAAATTCAGATAATGATATCTTATGTCAAAGGAAAGCGACAAAAACACATTAGCTCATTTAAAATAAATCTTAGTCAATATTTTTAACCTTCGAGTAAGTTCGTGTGCCAATTTTCCTAAGCAACTAGAGTTTCTAATGTTTGAGGCCGCGCTTAGTATTCGGTTAATGTCCATTGGCCAGGAAGCAGTGTACCGTTTACCTCACATTACGTTGGCTTATTGTGTTTACGGTGTATTGTTCTGCAAGTGACGGTCTGCATTAAAATCCGACGAAGCCGTCTATGGTTGCGAGCTATGGGCTTTCCTTTGTAATTATGTGTACTGAAGAACAAAAATCACCCCGTACAAACATTCCAGAGTTTAATCTAGTTAGGCATGAAGATTAATAGTTTAAATTGAAACAAGTAATAAGTTTGGTAATGAGTCCAATGAGTCCGAAATCAAGTTAAATAGACCTTTACAATAGTTGTTAAGAAAATAAAACTGTTCGTAGTATGAACGAAAATCGATGTAAGAGATGTCGCACTGCAGATACCTAGAGGTATTACACCCCACGTCTATCGGAGAAAGTGGCTTGAATTATTTTTGGTACACCATTTTTTCTACTTTCACGCTAGGAAATGATCAGCAATCGTGTTGCTGTTAATGGTATTCAATCTTTTGTTTTATTTTAGAACTTGTTATAACTAGAGGCGATAAGCGTTACTAGAAAGATAATTAGTACCTTAGTAAGTTGTTGAAACAAAACCGAGCATTAACGTTGTTAATTGCTAACAGTGTATATATAAAAAAATCGTACCCTCATGAGCCTGTCATTTAAATCAGGCGTGAAGGTGAACTTACCAATCAGTCAGATTTATTTTCCACTTTTTTAACTCCTAGTAATTGAAGTACCAAGTGAGCTTCGCGCCACACATTTCGCGCATTCAGCAGTGCTTTGCGCGCCATTACGAATGAGTTGTGGTTATAATATTAATTTAGAGCCGTAGCGAGATATGATCTCGGCGAACGCCGGCGGCGATGGGCGCTGTTGTCTTCAATTAACCCACTTCTTGTCCGGTCATTGTATGTAGTCTGCGCCGTGTCTGCTTTCTTCCCTCCGACGTAATGAGTATAAGTATAGCGAGGTTGGTACCCGAGCTCCGATAGCCAGTTATGCGAGCGCGGACCACACCTGTGAGTACTATTGTAATTGTTATATCAACAGCTATCTCTACGTCTCGTGCGCTATTGAATCGTTCCAAACACTGCAATATACGACTCAAAAGTACGGTTATGTTTTCAAATCAATATATCTTTTAGGTACAGATGATAAGAACTGTCAACGGATATTGGACGGATTGGATTTGTTTTTACTTAAGTTGCTTGCTGTTATTATATCACACTTATGATTTGTATCCCATTTTTGATTTTCAAAGTATTTGTTTAAAACTTTGTATTTAATAGTAACGCAAATATTTGTTCTTTAATTAGTGTCTCTAATGTACAGAGTTATCGTAAAACCTTTCACAATCTAAGCTTCGGAATATCTGGCAGTTGTAGCGACGGATGAAATGGCAGTACATGTGGGGTAAATCCAAGTATTAACATGGATGTGTGGGTAACAACAATGGATATGTTAGAACGAATATGTAATAAGTCTGGTGGTAGTACTAAATGTAGAGTAATTGAGAAGAAAAAGCAAACATATAGATAAAGGAAGCCCATAACGCGTTCAGTATGGGAGTTAGTTGACTGAAATTAAATTTAGAAATCTTCATTATAGAATATGACTACACATAATATGGCTAGTACACAAAAGTTTATGAAGCGAGCAATATTTAAAGGTCTGTAAGGTTCTTTTATGTATTCAAGATTTCGTACCAAGTTAGACGTCTGATCAAATATTCATGAAACTTTGGTCCGAGTAAAGTGCACAAAGAAATGAAATTTATCAACCTTACCTTCTTTGTACTTTGACAAAAGGAAGGCAAACTTCTAAGGTCATTGTCGATATTATTGTTTGTATAGGCGCCATTGTATGCCACGCGAGTTAACCTTTCGGAATAGTTCATGTATGAAATGAAGGCTATAAAGTTCTAAGTGAATGATTACTAAATAGAAAATCTGATATAAAACCTAAAGATTAATTAATTTGAATACATATTTTATTATGACGAATAACATAATGCCGATCATAGACTAAACAACTACTTTCTTGTTTCGCATAATTTGTAAATAAAAAAAATCAACCCAATTTTATTACGTAGTTCTACTATATACTTGCTATTGCGTTAAGTTTTTCATAACCTATAGGAAATTAATACTAAATCGATGACAAAAATATGTGCTTATGTTAAACATTAATCACTTACTGTCCACTAATTATTATTGTTAGAAGTAAATGAATAATAGAGGTACGTGTGGGGCCCGGCCGCCGCGGAGACGATACAATGTTATCAGATTGACATTTCTCCTTGCCTCATAGTTGTTGGAAGTTCTTGCACGTGCTGCGTAACTTAATTACATAACTATCGTTTAACCGCAGCACTGCTTACATAATAGTATTGAGACTTAAAAATGTCAGACGGTGTACTCAAAACTGTCAACGTATTTTTAAACGAATTAAACATATCAAACACAAAATAATTGTCATCGTGTCTTTGTGTCAGTCACGTTGGGTCGGTACACCAAGTTTTTGTCGGAGATCAATCTATTATTTCTGTGGTGAATCTTTTCTATACCATGTCACCTTCCATATTCATATTTAAAGCTCTTTCGCGAGACTTTCGCCTTTTGCTTCTTTTGTTACAATCCATCTCCGACCAATACGATTATTACAGTTATATTATACCTAAATGCCTAATCTATGAAATATATTGTTGCCAACAAATGTCATCTGTATCGCTCTCTCTGTCCCTCACCCTCACTCTCGAACTGCCTGGCAAGATATGTGCGGCATTTATGGTAATTTAAATAAATTATTTAAGTAATAACAATATCCTTGTTTATTTTCGCCAACCAACTCCAAAAGTTACAGTTTTTTTAAAAGCTCTAAAATATTTCATACTCCAGTGATTATGTGCTACCTGTAACATGTTAAAATATACGTAGTTTTTGCGAACGGCTATTTTTGCAATTTTGTACCATACCTCTTGACAGATCACTCAGACGATTGACCCAATTGGCACGGAGACATTTTTTTAAATACGTATGTTTTTCCTTGGCGTCCTGACACAGTGTATAGTTTTTTTTTATGTTTTGGCCGTGTCACATAGACAAATTTAATCGTGTAGAAAAAAATGACCAGTATATTTTTCCGGATTTTCATCCGAGATGATTCCTGAAAATCTCCAAGGATAACAGTACTTTAACGTTTACTTTGTCTTTTGTACTCTGTCAGAAAAAATCTGTAGCTTATAATATTCTGTTTATATATTTTTACCAACCGCATACTGTGGAAGGCATTGGGAAAGGCCTATGTCCCAACAGTGGGCAGACAAGGCCTGTTGATGATGATGATGATATTTTTAAACGTCAAATAGTATATTACATGATATGATGAGTATTAATACGTTGGTTTCCTATTTAAAATGATATAATGTCATCTATTATTTAGTTTACTTTAATGAGTGTGTACTTTACTAAGGGTGTTTTTTTAGTTATTTAAATTTATAAAAAATCTATACAAGATGAAAAAGAATCTTATTGATTTATTCTTTAAATAATCCCAGCGGCAAATCGGATTGTCTCTTGTTTTTCCCTACTTTAGGGAGGAATTTACGTTTGGCTTCAATTCCACCTGTCGTTAAGCGGCATGTCCTAAGGGTGGTAACGTATAAATAACATTTTTTATCGTATCACTTTCTAAGAATGTAAAAAAACGACCTTATCATTATACATATTCAAATTAGGAAATTGTTGAAAAAAAAAACTATTTACAATATCACAATTACATTAAATACAGGTTCTTTTGAATGTTTTCGTTAAAAAAAATTACATATGTTTACAAGAAGTTCTGGTTTAATTTTAAATAATTAAAACCATCTCATACATTCCAGTCTTTAAATATCAATTACTCAACGAGCGCCAACGTCTAAATCATCTATTTATAATCTGTGTTGACTTGTAAATGCGTACGCTAATCTAACGGGACAAGATAATAGCATCAAATAAACGAACTCTCAAAAAACTTGTGCAAATCTTAATTCTCTGTAAATTGTTTGTATTTTAAAATACGCCTGTCTTTGTGTTCCAAACGTATTCCGTTGCGTGATAGATTAAATTAATTTCTAATAATCTTAAACATGCCCAAATCTCGATCAAATTATGTACATATTTTGTATCAACTAGTTTTATGTAATATTTTTATAACCAGCAAATAAATGATAAGATGCCGAACTAAATGTGAGTCAAACGCAAACGTTCCGATTTACGATTGGTATTTAAATGGACTGTAACTTTGATGTTGTTTAAATTATATTATAAAGCATAGCGATGATTATTGTATGCGAAAGGTGGAGAAACACATACTGTAGAAGGGATTGGGGAAGGTTCATCTGTGGGCAGACAAAAGTTGATGATGATAGGGAAGGTATGCGAGATTTTTAAAATCAGTAATACCGAGGCATAAACATAAGCGTGACAAAAAATGTAAATGACTAAAGTAAATTAAAATACGTTCGGTTTTCTTAAACGATAGCTGCGGGCCTCTTGAAAGAATAAAAAGTTGGCATCGGTTGACGAATTCTTTTATCCTATGGCGCCTAATGTCAGTAATTTGTTCGTTGTTTTGTAAAATTGTTAGAAATTCATTTCATTTTTCTAAATCAAGTTAAAAGATAGACAGCTATAATTGCATCCATGTTATTACAATCATGACGTCAATAGTCTAGCAGAACCATGTATGTCGTTTCCATATGCGGTTTACTTGAAGATTTTCTCCCAATGCTGCTGTCGTAAATCGCCAGATGTGGTTGGCCGAGTGCCACTGCTACTTATTGACTTAAGAGATAGGTCGACTGCTGGTTATTCATACTGAATTTTGTACAAGGCCTTGCTAGTTAGGCTGACTCGGCATTCGAGTTAGACTTTCCCTGAATTAATTTGTAACCCCCAATAGATTTTGCAGTACGAAATCACTTTAGTTATTAATCTAAGAGTATCAATAGCGTAACCGTCGAAGTAAAAGACTTTTGAAGCGTCAATTGTCTAATGGTTAAGAGTACGGACTAACGATCTAGCAGTCGTGGGTTCAAATCCCGCTATTCGACTAATGTCGTAGACCATTTACACCTACCACAAGCTTTTTCAAATTTACCTAGAATGGTCACAAGAAATATTAGTAAATTAACAAAAATCTACTAATGTTGATTTAAAATAAAGGACTACTGATTCTAATATGCTACTAACTAAACGTCATAATTCATTATTAGTCGGACCGTAAATTTTTAGCTGGTAAACATAATCTTTGATAAGACTGAGGACATGCCGTATATCTTGCCCTGACAGTAGTATTAGTTATTGCGCGGCCCGCGCTAAACCAGCTTCAGCCGTAGTTACATGTTGAAATTCACTGTTGCACTAATTCTTAGTCTGAAGCGCTAACATGACATGTGTCAACTGGCATCTACTGACAATCTTACCTTCGTATATAAGAGATCTAAGCAATATTTATACGATATGCGTCGATGTTAAGCAATAGGGCTGTCAAAAAATGATTAGTAGTCGTAATTCAATAAGCTGAAGTGAATTTGTGTGAGTGGAACAATTGAAAGCAGGAAGTATGTCGTCTTATGTCACCATCACACGATCGTTAACATTGCGCCCGGCTGATAATGGCCGTCGCTTTCGACAATAGATCTCAATGCAACGATTAAGGACCCACAAGACAAAGCACATTCTTTCTTGTCGTCATTAGTAGTGTAATTAATCTTTAATTGCATTTTACTTTAAGTCTATACGAAGATTTTTCACACATTTATTACAGGCATAATAGACTTTCAAAATGCTGACAGCGATCGTATTTCCTGTATTTGTAAATTATAGAGTATTAACAAGAATATTTTCCACTTATTTATTTCTAAGCCTCGGAAAAAATATTGCGTCATTATAAATATTAATAATGTGCTGGTAGACCATGAACTTAAACATTGTAATGTTTTTGATAATTTTTTTAAACTGTTAATCTCAGATTTAATCATATTATGAATATTATACACGTTTTATCCATTCCATTTTTTTTGTTTTTTTCTGATTTAAAAGTCAAATATGAGTGTACAATATAATCAACCTTACTAAATATCGTAATAAAATGTGTGTCGATTAGATGACACATATTTGTTGAGCACTTCTAGTCAGTGGAGAGGTCTCAAGTTGAATAGTCGTGTGAGTTTGCGCTTTTTGTAGTTCTTATTTCTATTTGATTGCGTTCGCTATGTCATAAAACATAAAGCAATCGGGATGGTCGACGACTGTCAATAATTTTCTATATTTCATTCGTTATCAGATACATGAAAGTGGTAAAAGCTCAGTGTTTTATTTTTAATGAATCAATATAACGTTTTCATTTAATAAAGACTAGGTAAACGTTACAGAGAAATTCACATTTAAATTTCAATGCGTTAATTAGGTTCTTTAGATAGTTTTTTATAAAAGAAATAAATCATAATCTATATACGTAGTTTGCGATTCGAATCTCAATCATATTACCTTATGCATCTCGCCAATTGCATAAAAATCATCGATAAAGTACATTCGAAAAATAAACTTTTAAATAATCATTCAGTATAATTGTAATTGTATTTATAAAATACTTCAGTTGTTACATAATATCGTGGAAAGGTCCTCATGCCAAAAGAAGGGTTGTTTTCCTCGAGCGAAGTAATTATTGCGTAAATGGATAGAGTTGGTGCAGCCTGGTGCCATCATGCATATACTTGAACTTTATTCACCGAATAGTTTTAGTAACGAGCTTTAACTTGGTACCAGAGTTGTAAGGTAATTACTCGTCTTAATTATATAATAATTTCTCCTTTAGTACTGACGTCATTTTCGTACATTAATCGAATATGTGGGCTTTTATTGCAATCGTAATGTAAAAATTCATTGTATTCCTTTCTAGTTTGAAATACATTATTAATCGTCTTAACAGTGTGAGACCACACAAGCATACTCAGTAGGAATAAACGATCCTCGCGTGGTGTGCCGCGGCGCAGTAAATGTTAAACAACGCGCTGTCTATCCGTGCAAGAGGTTTTCTCTGTAGAGAAATACCTATCCGTACAATAAACATGTCTGCGTGTTTACACTCGCACAGGGTATCGGAGAAACCAGTTTTCAGCGCGCCCGGCCAGCCTACCATTTTACACATTGACTCGCATTAATCCCAACTGAATATTACACTTTTGTGAGACAATGGTGTAATTTAAACATTTTCCTTTTTTGCATGTAAAAAAAATGTAAGTATGAAAAAAGCTTGTTTATACAGTTAGTATAAACAAGATTTTTTTATTTTTATAGTTAATGCCGGTTAACCGGTGGTCGTCGTTGTGATATTATGGTCGTTGTGTTGATAAGAAACTAACTATAGAATTTTGCTAACCAAAATTGTATTTTAATAAACGTGACGATTTTATACCAGCTTTTAAGAACAAAAAAATATTGGAAGTTTGATCTACAAAACATCGCTTCTTACCTGCGAAAATTAATGTGGATTTTTGTTAGATATTCCAAGACAAGTAAGACGACCCGAGAATTATATATTCAAATGTCCGTATTTTCCCACGATTAGTATAACCAGAAAACCCGCGATCCTAATTATTTAATAGAATTAATAATACAATTATAGGACGAAGCGACTAAACAACTCGTCTCAATAGGCTATCAGATTACATTCCTAAAATGTTTATAATTTAACATATAAATTACATTATGACATAAATAGTAGAAATATATAATTGATAGTATTATTCCGTAAAACCGTTTGCCATAAACTGAATACACCTACTTTAAATACTTAATCAGTAATCGCTAAGCATTTTTTTAATTATCTACATCAAGTTTAAATTTGTAGAGTTTTTCTGGCACTAAGGAATTCTAAATTAGAAGTAAACGTCTATGTTCTAATAAAATAAATGTAGCAACGTAGTTCCTCCTTGTTATATGATTTGACTTAAATAAAAGCAACTTGCAACTCGGTACCAGACTAAGTGAAATGCTTTAAAACAAAATGGAGCTGGGATTTGTATGCTCGCTCAAAGTGCCGCATGTTGAATGTCTCACGACGGAAACCAGTGCCACAGTCGGTTATATAGTATCATATTATATTATGTGTATAAAGACTATTAACTTTAGTATTAAACAAAGTCTTCTTCATAAATATTAGGCGAAAGCATTACAGTCAAAAACGTCTAGTCAACAATAGATTTTAAATATCAGGACTACACTTGAATTGCTCTACTTGATTTTTTACACATATACGCGTACAAAACATTTTTTATTGACCCCTGGTTCACTGAAAATCAGCGAAAAACGTTGCTGAAACGTTTTGATCGAACTCGCGTGACAATGTGTGGTTCCGATCGCTAGTTGCGAAGGCTTTTCCTGCATTTAAAATTCGTGTTGGCCGATTTGGTAATACCGGACTGGCTAGTAAATTGGTTAATCGTTTCATTTTAATTTTTTTTCATGTAATGAACGATGTAACCCGACAGTATTGTGTTATCGTTTTTTGGACGATTTCATAATCACGTCATCAAGTTGTATGAAATTAATTGAAAAACACATTTTATTTGTTCGGCGACTGTAATAATTCTAATTATCATTATCTCTGTTGTAATTCCTAATCTGGTTTGTAAGTAGTGATTAATATGTACGTTTTGGGACTATCGCTAACAATACGTTTGTTTATCTGGTGTTCTTTTAATGGTGCTTGGCGCCTCACTCGTACTAGACACGTACGACTCTGGAGACACGAGTTTATCGATACTGATTCTCTGTTCATCCTATTTTGGATACAATAAGCAATTGTTGCAACAATATATTGCTTAGATATGTAAATATGTTTCGAGATATTTAAATGATTAATCTTTAACGGTTATACCATCTCTTAGTGACAGTCGCAGTGCAGATGAAATTAGCGAAAATGTCTGCGAAAGTTGGCTTATAAAAATATGTGAATATGCTTTGATAAATAAGGTGTCAACTAATGTCATGAAAAATCACGTACTTGGACGAGATTAAGCAACGTGATATTTGTCCTCAGTGTTTTGATTGTTAAAGTTGTGTGTTCTTTCTTTTTTTTTGTTATTATATAAATGTAATTTGTTTTATATTATTAAACATGCATAAAGATATAAATCTTAGTTAAGTAAATGCGAATGATTAGTTTAAGTGTAAAATATGTGGTTTGTACGTCAACACTTAAACGCGAGATATTTACTACGCAGAAATAGTTAAGGCGATTGTATTTTGTAATATTTAATATCATCGTAAACGTTGTTAGCTTGTGAGTAATCGCCTTAAGTCAAACCTCAATGTTGTCCAGTAATTGTGGTGTTTGTATGCAGTTGATTAGGGTATTTACATTTTGTTTAGAAAATGTATTCATATAATATTCCTATTTGCAAATAAAAACGTTTATCTAAGTTCTAATTATGGTATTTGATAGTTGAAAAAAATTTTTTAGGCTTATTCATTTATTTCAAAGCGCATGGTGAAAATGGCATTGTTATTATCTCAATAAAAACAACATCGGTCTTCGTAATTCTTGTTGTCATATAATTGTAACCAACTGTAAGACATATTGGCTATTGATCGTTATTGTTCATTTTATACGCCCTATATGAGCTGTTTATGACGATTAGATTAATTAGTGATAAATTTAAAGGACTCTGTTACTTTAGTGAAGACTTCAAGTGCCTAAGTTTTTTGACATGAACTTTATCTTTTTTCGAAGTCGAGTAGCTTGCCTTGTGTATATAGTTGAAGTACTACGCAATAGGGCCTCAAGGATTTCTCTTTATTTATTCAAGATTGAAAACATAACTGACAAGAACAATAACTCGTACACAATATTTGCCTTTATGCCAACACTTGTAAAATAACGCGAAGATATTCTTACGTGTATGTGCAAACTCGATTTGTTTGTTTCATCGGTCGAGATATCCTGCGAAATGCGATCCTTGAGAAGTGCTCAGTCGGCTAAAAGCTTATTGATCAGTCGCGCCTAGACTCGCTAGTTTATTTGTTAGACCGGCTGGAAATGAGGGCTCTCGGACCGCCCTAGGCGCGTCAGTAGGCGGCGGCCACATTACTAGTTCGCAGACAGTGAAATAGTGTAATTATTTTCAAGTGTCGTTGTGTACGAGCTCTGACATCAGTCGAACACGATTCATTCATATTTTATGCCGATGGAACACCAACGCCATTCATGAACACAATAAATCTTCCCGTCTCATTCTGTTTTTTTGTTACGAATTTATCTGCTGCGATCTTACACAAGACACAAGAAACGTCTTTCAACTACAGTGTAATAACTGAATTATGAATATGCCAATGATAAATTTCTGAAAATTTCCGAGCCAGGATAATGATGGACGTCTTTGAGCTAATTTTCTGTGGCAAAATATTCAATTAGTATTGATTAAACAAATACCAACGTAGTCAGTAAAAAATGAATATTTATTGGTTTTGTAAAATGGATTTACTGTATATACATTTTTGTCCTCGTTTAAGTTTCATTAAAATTGTACAAAGAAATTATAATTGATCTCACGAATACTCGTAATCTTTGCGGAGTCGGTTCGTTCAGTGTAATTTATAATTAAACGATCGTCTTACACGCGACCCACGACGCCCCCCTCTCCCTCCCCTCCTCCGCAAACAGACACTTCTTACTTTAAATCAGAGAACAGCGTCTGTTTTAAAAATCGAGGTTTTAATTTACATAAGTAATACCATTGTATCAATGACATATGTTTCTTTGACACCTCTTAAATCCACGGAAGATAAAATGAAGCTTATAAAGTCAAATACATTTATATGCACGATGGCAATGCATTGCAGCCTATTGTTTTTGTTAAGCACACGCACGCACTACTAATACTTGCAACACTACCATATAGTGTATTCGACGTCGCCTTCTCGTACACTTGCTTACGGTCACACGAACCAGAATGTACCAACAAAGATCACTTATAATTGCACGGAACCGGACTATGTATTTTTAGATCTTCAAATACCAATAATGACCGCCGCACACCTTTCTTGCAACTAACATTAAATCGCTAAAAGATCCCGCTTATTACTGTAAAGCCCAAAATCGCCTGCAGCCCCCATCGCATGTCTATACGGATAATGCTAAACAACTGCAAACTTGTGCAAGCGATTTTCGTTGATATTCGATTAAACGCAAATTGGCTTTCACTGCGCGAGAAACAACGTCGATATCTACGTGAGAAATAGATTCTCGAATGTAAGTTTTAGAACTGTCTGCGAACTGATAGATGAACGAAACCGGCGCGTTCTTCGCGGTTACTTGCAAATTGAGCTCAAACATTTATCATAAACGTAAATGCGTTTATTGGTGAGTGAGTCTGCCATCTGCGACGCAATATTGTTTAAATTATACGAATGATAACCGACTGACCAGTTTTACCTTTGTTTGCAGGTACAATGACAGCCTACACCGCACACAGTGAGTCAAACGTCGCTAAAATGACGCCCGCTGACGATATATTTATAATTGAAAACGGAATACTCAATGACTTTTCCTTTCCCGGCATCTAATGCGTTAGTGACTGTTTTATTCCTCAGCAAGCGTCATTTTTATCTTATTTCACACTAAACTAATTATTTTCCATGACATAAGTATGTCAGTCCTCGCAAACGTATGGAAATGAGTAGATGAAACTTGACAGATACCGTATTGGTGACGCAGTTGAGGAATTTGTTTATTACAATTACTAGATACGTCGTTACCATACTGGGCCAACACCGGATCGCAAATAAGTACGGAAAAATACGCAAGCATATGTAACTTTGTAGAATATCAATTAAATGTCACAAGTACAATCGGTAACAGAAGTTTTAGGATATATAAAAAATAAGTAAGTAAAAATATTAAGCTAATTTATCTCTCTAACAAACATGCTAGTTTAAAAAAGTTATCTAATGAATTAACTAAATAGTTAGATCGAAATATTATGATAGACGTAGCAAGCGAGATTTTAGAGTAGATTGTAATACCATACATTTTTCAATAACTAACAGAGAACGCGTACATAATTTACAAATATGCCAGTAAACAAATTTTATTGAGATAATCATTATGTATTTTTTTTTGACAATTGATCTGCTTTCCAATGTTATTCAAATTGTTTTATGCCTTAGACGATTTATATCAAATTTATTGTCGACGACATAAAGATTGGGCAGGGCGTATTATCTTGAGCCTATACATCGATTACAAAATAGTATTCTGAACGATTAATTTTACGTAACGTTTTATGCCAATAAAATTGTAAGTAGCAATTATTATCAAAACATACATTTTCGACATTGATTTTTAGAATACGAATTTGATTTTGTTGTTGCTATCAACCGTAAGTCTTCATTGAAAAATGAATGGTATTACGATGTTACAGTGTGAGATAAAACATATCGATTTCTCGCCTGTCTCCTGCGAAGAGAGCAGAGCGTCCTCAGGGTTTGAAGTTTTACATGGTATGTTGGCAAGGCTAATCGTTAATTTTCTGGTCATATATCAGCTGCACCATGTAAATTTATCATTCATTACGTACTTTTTTTATTATAGCTAAACGCTTGTTTTAGTTTTTTTTTTCTTCTAATTAAAATGCACTACAAGTAAGATACTGTAGCCATCTAGCGGCGAGTAGCAAAACTAAATGGTTTCACTGCTCTTTTCCTCTATATAGCAGATGGCGCTAGTCGTTTAGAAGAGTTTCTATCAATTTTTATTTAATTTTAATTTGTTTTGTTTATTTTTAATAACGATAAGTTTAAATTTGGTAAAAACGTCTCTGTTGCTTGTTTTATTGTTCGCAATGAAGTAACATAACAGAATAATTGTTTATTAAATTGATAAGAGTATTTAACATGTTATGCCATGTTACAATCGAAACATTAAAAAAAGGATTATTTTATATTGTAGAATTTATTGTAAATTGGAGATTTATGCAAGACTTTCATTATTTCGCTCTACTTGGTACGAGCCCGGATAGCTCAGTCGGTAGAGCATTGGACTTTTAATCCAAGGGTCCAGGGTTCAAGTCCCTGTTCGGGCGGTTCTGTTTTTTTTGTCATTTTTCTCGAAAGTTCAAGTTCTAATATTCCTTTTGTATTTTTCTACTTATAATTTAAAATTACGTTATTTCTAGATTCACGTGATCGTATAATGTTTTTTGTATTGCTATATTTACATACATTACTTTTTGTGATCAATAGCAAAAATACGTCACGACTTTATAACGACATATTTCTTTAAAGATATATTTTAGATATTTAACTTCTAATTGCATTTTATTATCCATTCATACATTATTTATGTTGTAAATGACCGAAATTTCGACTAAAGATGTCAACAGTTAACAACGCCATCTACATGAAATCCTAAGTTTTAAAATGCCGTTCGCCGTGTAACGTAGTGGCAACCATCGAGCAATAGATGGCGCAACAAGTGATATTCTTACCTTGCTATTAATAGATGGCAGCACACGTAACATTTTAGCTTCGCGGTGCAAAAAAAAACTAACTCCTTTATATTTTTTCATATAACCTGTAACTATACAGCATGTCATCGTCCCTGTCGTGAACAATTCAAGTTTCAAAAACTGTAATTGCGTCTGTAATTTATGATAGTTCCGGTTTTTAACGGAGTTTGTATCCTACGAACTATGTTTTTTATTAATCCTTTTTATCCAAAGCACAACTCACACATTTGTGCTACAAAAATATTTTCAATACTACAATTATAAATACTTGTAATGTTTTTTTTTTCTTCAGTTAATTTATTTAAGTTAATATCGACAACATAATAAATTAGATATTACGTTGCTTTCAGCGATTTCGCAGTACGCGAACTGCAATGCGGCAGCCGAGGTTAATCGACATAACGTTTAGGAATTGGTTACTAGGCGGCTGACCTAGCAACCAATCGTATAGGTACATTTATTAAAGAAATACGCAGACTTCAAACTTTTAGCACCTTGAGAAATAATTGTCTAATTAACATATTAGTATAATTTGATATAAATTATAGTCCTAATAAATATATTGTGAATTGTAACGGAACATG
Organism: Papilio gigon; assembly: GCA_027563995.1. Lineage (NCBI taxonomy): Eukaryota > Metazoa > Arthropoda > Insecta > Lepidoptera > Papilionidae > Papilio > Papilio gigon. Next base: position 8,256,817 of record JAODUI010000012.1, read on the forward strand.
AGAGGCGTTAACAGCTGTCTTAGAACACGTTGTTTTTACAATAATTAATACTAACGATCGCTGTTAGTACGTAACTTGTCTTATTGTAATAATTTATATCTATTAGGCAATATTTGCCTTTTGTTTAATATGTTAAACTGTATCCACATGCACTATCCTAATTCTGCATACGATATATGATGTGTGAAAATTTGTCTATGAATTATTACAAGGAAAAAACCGTCTTACTATTCGCACAGTTTCGTTATTCCTTTGACTAGTATTGGCATCTATTTGCTCGTTTTTATGTCATTTGTTTTGAAAGAAAAACAACATAGTTATTTCTAATACCTTCACGCAAAATTCATATAAAAATATTCCAGGGCAAATTTGTTCAGTTTGGTTACAATTAATAATGAAAACAGCTCAGAGCCGTCATTGTAATTGCCGCGGTGTGCGACTTGGCCGCCAGTCAAGGTGCCGTGTATGGCTCGTCTTAATACTAATGACACCTTAATGTCGGTGACACACTAGGCCCGAGCAGCAGTTGAACTTAGACAGAACGGTACTGCCTACTGTTCTGCGCCCGTGTGTAACTAGCATTACACCGGCATTAACACATCAAATGTATATCATTCTGTCCACAGTAAATAAGACTCGGGACTGTTTCTCCGCTCCAAATAACAATTATCTCTTTGTCCATACGTAACAGTTATATAAGAAAGTGCATTGTGCAAGGCACGTTGCAGTTTGATTAGTCTTGATACTTTAGATATAATTAACTCGTTGCTACAAAGGATTTCACGTAATACAGTTCTGCCAAAAAGGTTCACGGTTATTAAATGATACTTCCAGTTATTTTTAATTGATATATTAATAACAAAGTTAGAAGACGGTTGTACGTAACAGATAGAACTTGTTACTTAATAGCGGATATTTCCATGTTGTTTGTGAACTTGTTAACATCGATAAATAGATATCAATGGAAAGTTTTGTTATGTCCGCTGTAATACCGGAGGATTTGCTATTGGATTATTTATTACGCACGTAGATTAGTATATCTTGTAACGGCTGTCTATAATCAGGGGTATTGCATGCTAAACAACTTTTATTTATGGATCGATATGGTTTAAGGAAATTTGATAATGAAAGTGTTTTTAATATTGTATTATATTTATATAGGAACGTAAGTATGATTACGGAGTAACATATAGTTCGGTGTAGGTAGCAACTGATTTAGACTGTCTGTTTAATAAATAAAATTAGATTCATTTACGCACTTGAAGATGAATTGTACATTTACGGGAACAGACGAATGAAGCACCAGTTCTAGGTATCAGTTATAAAAAAGTAATAACGGCAATGCATCTGTGGATCCTCTAGTATTGCAGGTGCCCATGCGCGTCGACGATCGCTCTTGTGACCCCGCCGCTCGTTTGCCCCCTTCTCGTATAAAAAAAGAAAAAAAAGATAAAACGTGGTGAAAATAAATTTGGTATTCAGATTTAATTTCCTTCAAATTTTACAAACTCCCCGCGGGAATATCATTATCTAAATCATGTCAATCAGCGCCGCCGTTAACCCGTACTCGAAAGTAATTAATTCGGTGGCCATTGTTGATGTGAATAAACACGTTGGCAATTTATTACGCTATAAAACTGCTAGAATGGTGCACGCGCCGTCTGCAGTCCGATATTTTTAAACACTGCTAACCTATTTTTAGATGATTGATTTTTATTGGCGCATCGCACGCGGAGCGTAGCTAAATGGGCGAGATGACTGCAATTCTGGTTTATGAAAACAAAATCCGTATGCAGAAACAAACGATGTATGAGTCAAAGGAACGAATGAGATTTTGGATGACAAAGGTAGCAAATATTTCACGGTTTCTCTAGTCTACCTCATGTCTCGGTATTGTAATAATGCTGAGTATTAATACTTCTCATGTCTTTGTAAACTTTTATCAGCCTAGATTTAAGCATCATGAGCGCCTAATCGTCGTTCGTCGGCGTTCGTGCATTGAATTCGTCAGTACTCCTGGCTACTAAGAATATCGTTGAACAGTCTCGAGCGCGTATTAAATAAAAAAAAACTAAGATTTCACTCCTATTAACGGAAGTGGAAGAATAATGTTTTATTTATAACCAGTTAATCTTTTCACGGGTCGTTTTTGATTAATGAAATTGAGGTCAGAACCGATATATATCGCACGTTTCCCGGCAGCGTCGAGGACAGATATAGACGATGCTTGCCACTAAAGCTGCCCATGTCTTCGTAGACGATGACGACTTCTTTCACGGCTCGTTTGAAATAGTCGGCGTACTTCCGTTCTGAGAAGGACCGTAACGAGTTCCAACAAAACTTTGTTTGCGTTCCTGATCTTTACTTTCGAGGATTCGATATTGGTTGCGTCATTTGTTTTGCATTTGCTCTTCCTTTCGACTTTCTTTTCATCAAATCATTACGCTTTGAGGAAACAGTTAACATTATTGGAAACGGTCTATTTTCTTTTTCAGTCTACCGTTAACTTCGTGTAAAACTATTACACTAGCATTCGCTTCAATCATCGAGGTGTCATAGTTTTTAATTCTTATATAGCTCCAGAAGAGGGCAGTGAGTACTTTTATGATTTGAATTCTTCTAATGATGTAATTTTAGTGAAAAGGGTAAATTGCTCTAATATTTTATTCATTTGTAAATTTGTTGCTTTCTAAAATCCACCAAAATAATGGCGCCGTAGAAACGTAAGTCAGTTACTTCCAGGTCAAATTAATTTGATCAATTCAATTAAGCAATCAATATGAAAGTAGCTTATACATAAAAGTAAAAACAAGTAGTTATGGAAAATTTTATTTCGTCTTTCACTATTAAAATAAATTTGGTTTAAGTTTTTGATGTTGCCGCTCCACAGACAGAATGATTTAAGAGAGATAAGTTATGTCACGAGTGCTTTTTCCTGTTTATTTTGACTTTTCTTTTTACAGTGGGCTTTCACTATTAACTCATTGTGTTCTTCAAAGATAATGGACACGGATATTGAGATTCGGCAATGAGAAACCACGCTTAGAAGTCAGGAGTAATAACAAAGACTAATAGTGCGGGTATGGTTTGTATCGACAAAAGTAATCTTTGTTGGACAAGTTTGAACAAATAAACGAGCCATCTAACGCCTACATGCCCAGTTCACCTTGAACGCCCTTCGTGAAGGTCGAACACATTTTTATTGGTTGATTACAATTGGCTTATCAAGTATTATATTTTAATACTTTGTTAACGTCTGTATTAAGCCATTTCTAGTATATCCCGGTAGACAAGTTGGTAATGGACAGTATGATTGTTACTTTATAAACTGTCGTCTGTAATCCTTTATTGATTTGGAAGATTGAGTGTCATTCGTTTTTATAGAGGGTCTCCCGTCGACCGGTTTTAATTGTGCAGGGCGTTGGTGTTGAAATGTCCATGTTCTTTTCTTAAAATTAACCTTTTCCTATTCCAACATACACAAGTTTACTTAAGTAATGTCAGTAATCAAAATATATCATCAAAATATATAATCAAAATAGTCTCAGCTACCTGACGCCAGCCCGCCACCGCCACCGCCACGCGCCCGCAATTATTGCAATCTGAATTGCAAAATGTACGTCCACTTAGAACGGACGGCGCGCGCCGTTTCACGTCACATATAAATTGACGGTATTATTATGATTGATAGGACTCGGAAAAATCCGCTATCGTATTACAATAGTGATGTGCCTTAACATATTATCGATAATATTAGGAAATGAATTATCTTTCATATATGTTACGCTATTAAATTACTCTAAGCTGGCTGGGTCGACTCTATTTTTATTTGTAGTAAGGTTATGTAATAATTTTTCATTGTGAATTAATTTCATTTATGAGATGAAAACGAGATGGAATTGCATTGACCAAAGTTTTCATCTTAGACATGTAATCGAGTAGTAATGAAAGATCACTCTCCTATAAAACCGTTTGTGCGCATTAATTATGTTTGATACAGTAAATCTTACTAGAACACAGCTGTTCAGTCGAGCAAACAGATCTATTCTTCATTCCTAATAGCTTACAAATGTCACCCACATAATAATCGCCGTATAGCCCTTTGTGCAATATGGAAATGTAACTAATATAGGTCTAGTGAACGTAATATCAGGTCGCCGTCGTCGGTCATTACGATCGTAAACCGTTACAAAACGCTCATTCGTATAACAAATGCTGCAAACAATGTACATTGCGTAAACCGTGTCCTTCCACTGAGCTCGTTTGGCCTTATGCAGCCCGCATTCACACTATCGCCGCTTACACCTTTGACTATAGACAAAAGGACTAGGTAAAGAACCTCCGATATATGGCATAGATTCAACCACATTTCAAAGGGTGTTACTTCAACATGACAATCACAATTGTGACATATACCATAATGCTATCACGTGTTTATGAAAGCATAATGTCGTAAAAATTTACATACATAAATGAACGCGAAAGTTTGTCAGGTCCTGTCTTTTAAAGTCAAAGGCACTCGCACTATCGACCTTAATACGACTTGTAGCGTTTTATTATCTTAATGCATCGGTCCGGTGCTGTTGCGGAAGTCTGCGATGACTAAACACAAGACTTCTACACTCTGTAACTGGAGCCAGGTGTTCGACTAATTTAACGTTCTCTTGAGCATATCCTTCAAGACGACTAAGTTATTACTCATTGTTGTAGAAGAAAACATTTACGTTACTAATAATATTTATAATCAGATGATAATTGATATAGATTCCGTAGCATTTATTTCTTTATGTCATTACGCGTATAAATTAATGTTATTCATGATACAATCTATTCAGCTAATGTTGTATCGCGTTTTGCGACGCGCTTTGAACCAATGTTTATATTACTATGCAGTGCAAATATTGCCATGCCATAAATTAACACAAGTTAAACATGTTTGTATTAATTAAACCTACTTTCATTGTCCAATATTTGTGTTGTCAAGACTTGACGAATATTATATTTAGACTTCTATACCTATTACGTGTAGATAAGGAGATGCGTGTTATCTCCTACAACGCCGTCAAGAGACCGTAACCTGAAAGAACATCCGCAACAGATGAGTCATTAATACTATTTGGGTTCGATGTCGAAAACGGGCCGGGATTACTGGGCCAAGATTATTACATAAAGTCAATCGAAAGTCCGGTTTAAAACTAGAACTTTCAATAACCCTTTTATTGAGGATATCGCAACGATATTATTGTTGAAATACAATTCCCCATCGGAGAGTGCTCACTGTTGCGAGATCAGTTACATTATGTAAAATGTAGGTCACTTATCATCACGTATGCACTGAAACGTGGTAAATTTGTTCTTGACTCGTATGCTCTATACGCGCAAAGGTTATTCACCTAATTTTTTTATTTTCTTAATGGCGTAAGATGATTGTTGATGAATACAGGGCAATATTTATACTGTTATTCTAGCTTTAGACTTTCAGATAAATGTTCCTGGGTCACCCATATGCTAAACAGTCAGGGTGATTTATAACGATTTACAATAAATCACCCACTGTGTTCTATGCATCCTTAAACTTAAATTAAGTTTTGTAAGTAACCTCACATCTTTTTAATTTAAAAGATGTGAGGTTTCAAAAGTCTGGCTTTTCTTTTACAGTAAACTTAAAGAAACTTTTATTACCAAAATGGTTAATTTAACCTTTGTAACAAAATAAAAACAAAGCAAGATTGGATCCTCGGAATCAGGTAGCTTCGCTCTCGTACGATCCTGCCAATGACCTCGCTTAAATTACAAACCATTTGTTATTGAGCGCTCTGTCATTATAAAGTCGGCATTATCTCATCGTTCACTCCGTGCATGACGTCAGCCGACCGGCCAGAGATGCGTTTTTGCACATCGTTTTGTCTCTTATCGAGCGACTTGTAAGCCTGAAAACACTCTGAATAATATATTAATTATGCTTTTTCTACGCTATGACGTAAATTCAAGAGATAAAGAGATCTAGGCGTAGAAACTATCACGGGATTTTTGGCAAGAAAAAAGCATTCTTTCCATCTGTTTTCAGAAGCGTTCATTGTTTAATTACGTGATTCATGCTCATCACGGTTGCTTGTTTATTTTCCGTCAACTGTCTCAATCTTGTGCGGGAAATCCTTTCTGATTCAAAGACAAGTGTATTTTTTTGTGAGAAGGGTGCAAACGAACAGTGAGATCACTGAGGTGATCCTCGATGGTATCTATGACAGTAGTCCTTTGAAAAAGAATAAAATTAAGAAGTTATAATAAATAGATTGATGACATCTAACAATGTAGAGACGGCGTGGGGTGTTTTGTCAAGCGTGGCGCGATAATTTTCGCTTAACAGTTATAGTTGAACGATAAACGGTTTAACTGTTGAGCCGCGAACACTTTGCAACTGCCCGCTAAATCTCACGCCCGCCGCTAAACTCCTTATTTATTTGCAATTCCGCATTGCATACGGTGTGGTCCACACTTTACACGTACTTATACGACTCTATAAAATGAATATCCGTTTTACAATTCATAAAATATATTTGATGAGTCTAACATCTGAAGATATGAACATGTTTGTCTCCAGTTTTATGTCAGGCATAAAGATAAGATTTTTTTAAACAAAGTTAATTAGTTTACGTCAGTTGTTTTTCAAGTAAATAGAGTTAACATTTGTAAAGACGTACTTCTCTACCGAAATCTCGATCGATTCTCAGTTACTTGTCACAAGATCAATAAGTTTTAGCTCAAACAATGTAATACATTATTTTTTAAATTAAGTTAGACACAATTCAACGCAAAACACTAACCCAAGTGTTGTAATAACTAACATGGCAGACTTACGACATTTTATTAAAAGAATATAATAAAACTCAAGTCCGTGGGAACAGGTCCATTACAATGGATAAAAGACCACCACTACGAGTGTAATATGACCGCCAGGCTTGCAACCTGTCACTCGCAAGCTCAGTGATCATATTACGCTGCATCCTTTGTTACCCGCATTTTTAAATTTTTCTAGCGAGTACCATTAGAACCGTGGGTTTTCACTACCAAAAAGTATTTATAAAAATATTGTAATATCCTTACATTATTAGAAGAAAACTTTACCGGCAATATATATGTTTGTATGGATGTTTCGGAAACGGAATACCCATGCAACCCTTGAGATTCGAAATTTATTAAAAGTTAAAATATCATCATCATCATATCAGCCACACGTCGCCCACTGCTGAACGTAGGCCTCCCCCAAAGATCGCCACGAAGTTAAAATATGTTTCTTTTCAAATCTGTGACAATATTATAAATAGATTTATTAGTCACATGTTCTTGCAAAAATTATTCACAATGCGTACGGTTGATAGTTGTGGGAACGTATTCGAGATACGCGGCGCTGTGACGGAAATTATCCATAACCTTATCTCTGGTTCAGACGGGAACATTCTAGATCAAATATTGCTGCAGGAGGAAGTGCTATAACCTGAATACTTACACGATATAATTTAAAAAGATATGACAGGTTCCCGCTGGGCATAAAAACTTAAATGCTTTAACGGTCAACTATAAAGCAGTACAACGCTATTGAATGAAATTTTGTATTATGGCCACAAAAATTTGTATGGTATATAATGCACGCAATCAGTGTGAGCATTTGTTTTTACATTTTGTAATAAACTTGTACGCGTACATATAGATAACTTCGTGTCTTCATCGACAATTTCTGTTTTCAAAGCAACCCCGCGCAGATCGCGTGCACGGCCAGGTCAATGACCCGTAACCGAAGGCACGTCACCGCAACGTGTCGATCATCCCCTCTCGCCCGGAAACAAGGTTCGACGGACGACCTTTATGTGCAGCTTAGTGACCTTGGGGTTTCCTTTCATGGGGGTTGACTTTTTGTTATGACAAATTTAAACATCGATTTGTATGATAGAAACATCGTTAATCAAGACAGCACATGCTAATTGTGTCTAAAAAGACAATGATATGTTTAAATCTAAAAGTTCTTCACTATACAAATTTCCAAATTAACACATTTCATGCCACTAATTTTTGTATCATAATCCCGAGGCGGGGCACTCCAACGTCTTTATTATTAAATCTCGAACATTAAAAATGGACGAAGACTTTCTAGAGGGGTTTAAAGTAACAATCTAGATAATAATTTGAATGCTAAGATTTATCCGTTAAAGTATAGGATATTGGATTATTTCACCATCTGTATTTAAGTCGATATCGGTGGTGATTAATCAAACAATGCAAAATACACGCGGAG